>CM021107.1:327389213-327723966 GCA_007115665.2 Sequoiadendron giganteum | reverse complement strand
CCTTCTTCCCCTCTTTCTTTCCCCCTCCCCCTCCCCCTCCTAATTCTCTCTCTCCCTCTCTCCTCTCTCCAAATTTGCCCCTCTCTCTCTCTTAGGTCTCTCTCTCCCTCTCTCCCTCTATCTCTCTCTCTTCCTCTTAGGTCTCTCTCTCTCTCTCTCTCTCTCTCTCTCTCTCTCTCTCTCTCTCTCTCCCTCCACCTCCTAATTACTCTTGGGTCTATGTGTGCAAAATCAAATATCCGATTTGTAGCACCAAAATCTTACCATTGCTAAACATTTTGAAATGTTTTTCAAATCAAATATCGAATATCGGATTTGTGGGCCATAGAAAAACCTTAAGTGGGCCATTTTGGGCATCCCAACGAACCCTACATTCTTTTGCAGACGACAAAAATGCGATTTTAGACAGGAAGAGACAAAGATCAACTTTTTGGAGCATCTTCTACTCAAATTTGTCATAAGCAATCATTTTTTTAGCATCTTTTTGGAGGTATAATGGGGAGCAGCAGTCGTCAGAAGCAAAAACGTAAGAGAAAGCTTACAAAAGAACAAATTGAAGCATATAGACAAAGAGATAGAGAAATTCATAGGAAGAGAAGAGAAGGTATGTCAAATATTGGTGAACCTGAGCCCTTTGGTCTTTCAAGTAAAGAGGAAATTGAATATGTTCAAGGTAAAAATGTTGAACATGATATTGAAATTGGGAATCATAATGTTGTAATTGATATTGAAAATGTTGGAATTGAATATGTTGACCATGATATTGAAATTCTGAATGAAATTATTGAAATTGATATTGAAAATGTGCAAGCTAAAAATGTTGGAATTGAAGATATTGAACATAATATTGAAATTGGGAATAAAATTATTGAAAATGTTGGAATTGAAGATGTTGAACATAATATTGAACAAAGTGTAAATTATGTTTCACCAAATTACATGAGAAATGAAGAAATACATATTCCAAATTCAAGACCTTCAAGAACCCCTAAATGGTTACTTGAAATTGATGAGAACATAATAATAAAAATTTGAAGGCAATAGGTCAACACGAACCGTTCGATTGTGAGCTACGAAAATTTTCAACCAATATTTTAGCAATAAGACATTCACCAAGCAATGCCATGTTTTTGTACAATTGCTAAAGATACAAAAGATGATACCTTTGCTAGCCAAATTGAAGATTCGTGTGAACAAGAAGACCAGAAAAAATTCTATTATTATCAAAAATATTTTTAATGCTCTCAAGTCTATTGGAAAAAATAACAAGGCAGTGAAATGTTTGAAAAAATGCCTCAAAGAAATGTGGTCTCAATGTGCTTGTCATGGCATTCCATCACCATGGGACCAGATTTCTTTGAGGCATTTATTTCAAACAGTTCACTGCCTTGTCTATGCTACGACATTTTTCATACATGTCTACCAAATCATTTTATCAGTCAATTCACTACCTTGCTACTATGGCTACATTCTAAAATAGGTGTTTTTGAACAAGCTATGGATGCTTGGAAAAAATCTATCAAAGTGTGATAGTAATAAATAGCATCATGTAGAGCAGGGAGGCCTTCAATCAACTAAATACAAATCCAACTAATACACCAAACCTTTGTTCCTCCAAACATTATCAAGGGTGATTCTCCTCAAACTTCACTATTTGTCTTGTAGGTCTACAAACCCAAAATTTTCACCTTTTCTTTCACATATGCTCCCTACCCCTAATATTCCATTACATCGAGTTACAGTAGGATACAATGGATGGAATGGCTTAAAAGTCATTTTTACACACTCAACTACTTGCATTTGACAACTTTTTCCCTAAGAGAGAATTCACCACCATGGGAAAAGGCCTTCGAAATAGAAAAAACTGAGAGAGGTTATTGTAGAGGGGCCCAAAATGATCCCATAGAGTCAAATGAGAAGTTTCTAAGTGTCACAATGTTTGAATACAATCATGTTGAAGTTTGCAGTCATTTTGCACTTTGGACTCTTAAAGGATTTTGTCGGTTGAATGTAGCTCGAAGCTATTCCGTGTGTTTTGGTGTGTAAGAGGACCATGCATAGTGTAAAATTACCCACCCGAATGCATCGAAATAGTCTGTTTGGTCACACGAGTTGTAGAACGAATGTGCACCACTTTGCAACTTTCAACTACTTGCATTTGACAACTTTTTCCCCAAGCAAGAATTTTCCACCACGGGAAAATGCCTTTGAGATAGAAAAAAGTGAGAGAGGTTATTGTAGAGGGGACCAACACAATCTGATAAGGTTAGACGAGAAGTTTCTAAGTGTCACAGTGTCTGAATACGAGCATGCTGAAGTTTGCAGCCATTTTGCACTTTGGATTCTTAAGGAATTTTGTCCATTGAATGTAGCTCAAAGCAATTCCATATTTTTTGGTGTAAAAGAGGACCATTCCTAGCATAAAAATACCCACTCAGATGCGTCAAAATAGACTGTTTGGTCACATGAGTTGCAAAATGAAAGTTGCACCACTTTGCAACTTTCAACTACTTGCATTTGACAAATTTTTCCCCAAGCGAGAATTCACCACCACGGGAAAAGGCCTCCAAGATAGAAAAAACCGAGAGAGGTTATTGTACAAGGACCTAACACAATATCATAGGGTTAGACAAGAAGTTTCTAAGTGTCACGGTGTCTGAATACAAGCATGTTAAAATTTTCAGCCATTTTGCACTTTGGACTCTTAGGGATTCTGCCAGTTGAATGTAGCTCGAAGCGATTCCGTGTGTTTCAATGCATAAGAGGACCATTCCTAGCATAAATGTACCCACTCAGATGCTTTGAAATAGTCTATTTGGTCACACGAGTTGTAGAACAAATGTTGCACCACTTTGCAACTTTCAACTACTTGCATTTGACAACTTTTTCCCCAAGCGAGAATTCACCACCATGGGAAAAGGCCTCTAAGATAGAAAAAACCAAGAGAGATTATTGTAGAGAGGTCCAATTTGATCAAATAGGGTTAGATGAGAATTTTCTAAGTGTCACGGTGTCTGAATAAAAGCATGCCGAATTTTGTAGCCATTTTGCACTTTGGACTCTTAAGGGATTATGTCGGTTGAATGTAGCTTGGAGCGATTCCGCGTGTTTCAACGCAAAAGAGGACCATGCCTAACATAAACGTACCCACCCAAACTTTTTGGAAGAGTCTGTTTGGTCACACGAGTTTCAGAACGAAAGTTGCACAACTTTGCAACTTTCAACTACTTGCATTTGACAACTTTTTCCCTAAGCGAGAATTCACCACCACAAGAAAAGGCCTCTGAGATAGCAAAAACCGAGAGAGGTTATTGTAGAGGGGCCCAACGCAATCCCATTGGGTCATATGATAAGTTTCTAAGCATCATGGTTTCTAGATATGAGCATGCCGAAGTTTACAACCATTTTGCACTTTGGACTCTTACGGGATTCTATCGGTTGAGTGTAGCTCAGAATGATTACGTGTGTTTCGATGTGTAAGAGGACCATGCCTAGCATAAAAATACTCACCCAAACATGTCCTGACCATTTACAACCACTTTTTAAACAATTTGTTAATAAAACTTCATTTTTGCACTTTCCTGCAAAAGTTGTTTGACAACATTTTAGCAACTTGACAACTTTTTACATTTTTTGAAAAATGACCCCAAATCACTTTGAAATGACTCTAAATGACTCCACATGGTCATGGATGAACCTATTACACCCAAGAAACAAATCATAGAATCACAAGTACTTACTTTGGAACCATACCATCAAATTGACCTTGAACACTGGAAAAGGGGCTCCAATTAGCCCACTTTAACAAAGGAACTCTCCTTCAATCTTGCTTCCCACTCAAAATACCATTATAAAGTCCTCAAAATACCTCCAAAACCACAAATTCTTCAGCCACTAAGTCAAAACTCTCTTGCTAAGACCCTCTTTCATGAAACCCTCAATTTTCACCAAATAAGCAGAGATTTATTAAAAAACCCATCTCCAAGCCTCATTCAACCTCAAAATATTTTCAAAAATTCTTATTTCACCCTAAACAAACTTAATTCACCTTCAAATTATGCTTCCCTCAAATTTTGCACACATTTCCTTATTAAAACCTCTCAATTTCACCCATTTTCACTCTTTGTTCAACTAGGGCTCCAAGCCCAAACATCCAAATGACCTACCATGCCTTTGCAAACCTTCTATCACTTCAAGCTATGCCTCCTAGGCCTAAATTCATGATTTTTCCATAGGGGCAGCATGGAAATCTCCACCAAATGTCTTTTCCACAACTAGATATCTTATTCTAACCAGGCGCATTCCATTGAATCACAACATGAACAATAGGTGGAATGGCCTCTTCATACATTTTGACCCTCAAAACCTTAACTAAAACCTTAAAAAATAAACTTAAAATAATGCACTCAACCTTCCTTCAAAGGAAATGTCTATTGAAAACATGGTGTCAAGTGAGATGGTTAGTTTGAAGTTTGAAAATACTCTAACAACAGGTGTGAAGGTTGACACAGGTTTGAAGACTGAGATGGTAGTAAATTGGTATGATAATGTCATGATAGGGTCCATTGTGTGTCCATTGGTTGGGAATAATGTTTCAAAGCATGAAAATTTTATAGGTACAGTAGGTACAAAGGTACTTTTTATTGGTAAGATAAGAGGATTGATGACAGGGATGAAAGGACAAAAAGAACAAGAACCCAAGGATAGATGCAAGCATGAAGCTATGATAAAGTGGTAGTAATTTAAAGCAATTGTTGGTAAGATTTTGATTGTAGGCATAAAGTCAAAAACATCATTTGGTTTTGATCAAGGAGTAGATAAAAGACAAACATCAGGTTGGAATGCAAAGATGGTGACTTATTCAAGTGAAAGCAATGTCAAGGATACAGGGTAGATTGTGGAATCACTATCTATGAACCAAGGAAGGAGATTTACAGACTAGAGGGTAGGTGTAAATCTTGGTGGAACTGGTGTGAGACACAACTAATGTGACATGAGTTATTTTTTCTACAAGGTTGTATGGTGCAAGTGCACCTAAGCACATGAAGTTCACAAATGGAGGTCAATTGATCAAGTGTAGGTGTTAAGGTCATCTAGAATTATATATAGTATATTTACATTAAATAAGGTCTTTTGATACCATTCATGATTTAATTGGTTGATTTTTGAGTCATTTGTGTTTGGGAGTCAAAATTTTGTAAAAATATAAAAATGTTGTTAAGAGCAAAAGTTGTCAAAAATACAACTTTTAGGGAATGTGAAAGGTCAAGGATTTTAAAAGATAGTTATAGGAATTGAGTTGGTTGGTATTTAAAAGGATTAAGTATAAAATGCTTCCAAAAGGCTCGAACAAGGTGGTTGAAGTTTGTATTGAAGATTTCCAATCATAATACAACGTTTTTCTACAACTTTTCTATGTTTTCTAAATTTTACTCACTCTATACGGACCCGTATAGGATTTAAGTGATCTGAATCTCATAGTGTTATGTAGATGCATGAGATATATTTTAAATGCTTCCATTTTGAGTGTCTAATTCTGAAATTTGAGGGAGATTTCTTTATTTTTCTGAAGCAGCCTGTAATCTTTGTATTTAGGTTTGATTGCCTTCTAAAATGATGATTTGAATCATTCCACTCATTGTACCCACTATAACTCATGGAATGGGTCCAATAAACTTTAATTTATGTGTTTTCATGCTTTGGTAGGTAGTGGATTTTAGTGGTTCAAGTTGGGATGATGCCCTAGGGTTAAATAGTGCATTTTTCATGTGAAAATGAGGTATTGAGATAGGGTTTTGATGAAGTGTTGATAGTTTTGGTCTTGTGATGGTTTTGTGATTTTTTCCAGACCATTTAGAGTTTTTTGGTGGCATTGGTTGAGTTATTTAAGCCTGGATGATGTGAGTTTCAATAAACCCTTAGTGTTTTGCATGAAAGGTGAGGGTTTGTTGGATCGGCGCCCTAGAAGTCTTAAATCTGAGAATAAATGTTGGAATTTGGTATTTTGTCACACAATTAGTGACTTTCCATTTACTTTTGGTGAAATAAAGGAGTTTAGGGGGGACCTCCTTTGTAAAAGAGGGCTAATTGAGTAGCCTAAAACAGGGGTAGACTAAAGGTTTACAAAAAAAATTCAACGAAACCTTATTGCATCTTTTGGTATGTTGTGTCAGGAGTTGAAGTGTCTTTCAAATGATGTTTTGTAGGTCTCTATATGGCATTCTCCAAAAAAAATCTTCAAAAGTTGTGTTTTGAGGCTACAAGCCTTTAGGGTGTGTTTTGGGGATAAGTTGAATTTGTAAGAGCTTCTTAATCTTATTAGATGCCTATTAAAGTTCATGTGAAAGGTCCTAATCTCTTGGTGCAGTTGGGAACCCCCTTGCTTACATCAAGGAAACACTTTGTAAGAGTTAATAAAGCAAGGGAAGACATATTTAAAGGTGTTGTAGGCATTGAAATAGTGAGGAAAGGTTTGGAGGTGAGGTTTTCAATAAACCCTCCTTGAAACTTGTCAAAAGTGATGGTTTTGAGTTTTGGAGTGTTCGTGAGTTTTTCTGATAGCAACCTAGGTTGAAAAACCCATCACTTTATCAACTCAAAAAGTTACAAATCACCTTTCTACTTACAAACTCAATCTTGACTTATTTTCCCTTTCTCACCTAAACACCCTTGTAGGTCTACAGACCCAATTTTCCCAACTTAACTCTCATTTTTCCTTAACAACCTCTACAAGTGACCATCATTCTAGGCACTCATTAAATCCTTCTAAAACATACACCAACCCCACATAGGACTCTTTTGGAACAACTTTCACAAATCATTCAAACTACGTTGCTCAACCTAGCCAAATAGGCCTAATTTCCAAAGCAACCACCCTTGAATCACTTCAAAAATCCAAAAAGTAAATAGGGCAGCACTCACCAGGTGACAGAACCACAAATTTTTCAACTTATCTTCAGGAACTCACCCTCTAAGACCCTATTCAATAAAACCCTTAAATTGCTCAATTTAGGCAAGGGTTTATTGAAAAATCTACTTGCAGACTTCACCAGACCATCCCAATGCATCCAAAAACTTTGAACAACCCTACACAAACTTAAAAGGACATAAAAAGTGACTTCCCTCAATTATTTCTCACATTTACCCCCTCTAACCTCTCCTTTTCATTCAAAAACACCCAAAATACCATCTAGGGCACCATCAAAATCATGATCCTAACCTCCCCTACACATGAAACGATGCAAACATGTTTATTAACCTTAACTAAGCCTATCCACTGAGTTACAGATTCATACAGTGGGTGGAAGGCTTAATATGCCATTTTAGATGCACTCAAAACCCTTAAACAAGGTATACCGACCGAACCTTAGTAAATTGCCTCTCAAATGCACAAAAACAAATGAAAATGCTTCAAAACTAATTTTTGGTGAGGGTAACCCTTTTTCCCACCGAATTCAATCCATTGGAGTGCAAGATTACCCTGTACGAAACCATACAACACAAAGAAACTTCAAAAATTCTGGAAAAACTCGAGAAATTGCAAGGAAACAATGAAATTTTATTGCTTCTTCTCAATGAACAACTTCTCCAACCATCCCTTTGAGTTCACAAGCCTATTTAAAAAAATTCCCACCAAATTCTATAGTTACAACTACTTTTCAAACCCAAATGACCGTTGGGCTTCCTCTTTACAACCTTTTGGCATTCTTGATGACAACTTTTCATAATTTGCAATATTTTGCAACTTCCTCGTTGTAATGCAAAAAATGAAACCAATGACTCCCTAATGAACCTAAAAAATCATGTAGTGTGAGACAATGAAATTTGTGTATTTAGACTTTAAAGTTAAAATTTTAAATTTTACCATTGTTCTTGTCTTCAAAGTTGTTTAAACTATATAATATAACCATAATATAACTAAGCAAGATATGATATAATTTAACCATTATTCATTATTTTTAATTGTGAACTATATAATATAACCATTATTTTTTATGCTATTGTACATTGATATTTAACCATTGCTCAAGATTAAATTTTCAAATAGTTTAAACATGCACATGAGGAACAAATTATTTTGATTCTCAACTTCTATATATCAAATTATCCAATAATCAAGTGTATGTCTATATACAAAATTGGCACCAATGCCAACTCAATTTCTTTTTTACAAAATGTGGCATATGCCATCTCAATATCTATTCAAAATATACATGCCAAAATGTCTATCTCATCCTAAACTACTGGTGGATCATCAAAATGGAGCCTCTTTGAAGCACTCTTTGGCTTTGAAGGAAACTACACAAGAAAAATTCAAACCATAATTGAGATTAGTTATATTATATAATTTTAAATCAAATAATTAACATCAAAATCAATATACATTGAATTATAATTGAACTCTAAAATTGAAATCTTGATTACCTCATATATATGTCTCTTCAAACCCTCAGGTTTCCTAGAATATGCCCCTCTCAAAGAACCAATCATATCAAATTTTGCAATGCCAATCTATATATGTGAACAAAAACATAAAATTGATACAAGTTAGCATACAATTGTAGGTAATAGGAACATATTGACCAAACACAAAATAAAATAAACACATGCCTCTTTAGGCATCTCTTTTTCTTTATCTCCTTCAGGTGTTTCAACAACTCTTCCTTCAGGTGTTTCAACACCTACTACTTCAAGTGTTCCAACACCTACTCCTTCAAGAATTGTGACACTTGTCAACAAGGATGTGTAGCTCATAACCGCTTGTGCATAAAAATGACAAGGATATGAAACTACCAATCTATGTCGATGTATGTATAATCACTATAAGATCTTAAAAAACTTAATTCAATTGAATTTAAGTTCAATTACCTTTCCCTTATCTACCATTGTGCCTCCAAAGTCTGGACAGCATTGCACCTCACTCGCTCTAGGTGTTTCCTACAAGAGGAAAATAAGATAAACATATAATTTAATATATAATTCTATTGATGACAATTCAAATGACAAGCAAGTATATAATAAAAAAAATGTAAACAAGTGAGTGCAAAAATATATACCACGTCCATGTCGAGGCTAAATAAAATGGACCTGAGGGTGCTATCAGTAACCTATGCAATCTCCTCCTCAGACATCAACTATTAAATAGATCATGTAAATAAATATTAGTAATTGATATTATCTCTTATTAATATTCATTTAAAAAAAAATGCAAGTTATGAATTTACAATTTAAATCTTACCTGTGTAACTATTCCAACGTCCTCTTGTCTAGCAAGAGAGGACTTTATAGGGTCTGCTCCAATCTCCTATAACATCCACATCATGGAGGTCATAATTAGATGTGTCCAAGGGATGCTCAGCGGGTTGTACAAGAGGACCCCAAGAATATATGGTGGCACATAGTGCAATTATGTGGCACACAGATATGTGGACCTAAGGAGGATGATGCAGAAGCACTCGATCCATCACCAACATCACCAACATGTGGTTGAGCTACTATATCAATATGGGAAACAAAAAGATCACTCCAAGAGTGAATATCCTAAATAGTCTGTGTGGTTGGATCCTCGATAATATCTGGATGATGTACTAGAGATGGCTGAGGAAGGGGAGGAGGGGGAACATATGGGCCCTAGACTACTCCAATTTCTCCTAGTTTATCCTGGGGCATACCTCCATCTACGCCCTGGAAGGTTTTAATGTCAAAGTAATTGATATGATGCCCTAACGCAAACTCAACGTATAATTTTTTAATAAATTAAAATGGTACATCACTATTGTTGTTGGGTGGTTTATCAAAAACCATGCACCAACGATCCCAAAAGTTGTCTGCAATGTCCTTATTTGTGCACCATTTTATATAAAGTTTTGGTTTATTAACATTAACTGGCAAACTAGTGTGGGGGTTAACAAATAAAGAGGCTATTTGAGCTTTTGTTATTTCGAGATCTTTCACATCTTTGTAAGACAATCCACAGGAGTAATATTCCCTCATGCTTTCTTGCCACGAAAGAAAGGCATTATTTTGGGTGGAGAGGGTTTCTATATTTTTAATTATTTCTTTCAATGTGTTTGTCATCTTCCTTAATTGAGGGATTGTCTTATAAACATCACAAATTCCCCTCAATTGCTCTAATTTTTCACCATTTAACTCTTCAATTGATGGGAGTCGAGGTGGTGGAGGGTTTGGCATTTGTGGGTTTTGATTCTCAGCCATAATACCTTATTGAAGCTCAAAACTGTCTAATTGAAATTCCACAATATAAATGAAATTATTGTAAAAAACCCTAGTTTTTAATCAAAATCTGTAAAAAACTAGTTAAAATTATACAAAACTAAAACAAAAATCGATTAAAACAAAAAAAAACCAAATACATACCTTCAAAATTGGATATCAACTTAAATTTGATATCGGATTTACACTCACATCATTGGTGCAGTCACTAGATGTTTGAAATGACTTTCAATGACTTTCAAATGACCTTTTTTAGCTTTTGTACTACCCGACTCAAATCGGATATCCAATTCATTTTTTTTACTTTTTCAAATCAGATATCCGATTAATTTTTTTTACTTTTACAAATCGGATATCTAATTTGTAAAACTTTGGCTTGGGAATTGCTATGGAGAAATGTACTGACACCCAACCCAAAAAAAATCAACTCAATATTTTTTTCGTGTTTTTTCACGAGTGCAAAATGCCACTTTTTGGCCCATCATGATCCTACACATGCCCAATCCTAGATTGTAATTGAGGAAATTCGTCTTCTATTTGATGACAACTTTGATGAAGTTGCATCACCATTTCCATCTTTGGATATTGCTCTTGCCTCACCTATAGTGGCTTCTATCATGACAGATTGTGTAGAATTCATGATTTGACTTATTTGACTTAGTTATCATCATTTATAGCAGTATCAAATTCAAATTAGTTCGGACATAACCATACATACATGATCCTTGTTCCAAAATCATCTATGGTACCTAATCTATCATATCAACATCAATCAAACATCAACATTGGCTTGGATATTTTTGAGCACCATTCGAAGGAATCATTGGCATCATTTTAGTCTTTGGATCATGTGCATGATTCAATGACATTCATCTTACTTCCTGTATCTTCCTATTCAAAATGGAAGTTCATTTTGCACACATTTGTGGTGTTGTTTCTTCCCAAGGGGAGAAATGTTTCTCAACGTTCATGGATTGTCTTCAGCATCTAGTGTCAAGCATCTACCAATATTACATGTATCATTTTGAGGGGAGACTGCATGGTTTCTCTTCTTTCCATTTTAGGAGAAAACATTTACTTGCATAGATTTCATCACTTCATAGTTTCCAAGGGGTCACATGACCTTCTCTATTTTCTCTCCTATCGGGAGAAGATTCATTGTACTTTGTGCTAGAAGTAGTCCTTGGGGGGTCATCATAAGTTCTCCATCTATCACTTCTTCAAGTCACTTGTACATTTCATTTCATTGCATCATTTCTCGTTTGGAGAGGGGTTTTTATTTCTCACTAGGTTTTTCTCCTTTACTCCACTTTATGAGATATTTGTACATGAGTACCTAACATGGCCTCAAAGCCAAGACTCATCATTAGTGCAAAAATTACTCCCTAAGTTACACTTAAGAGGGGTGTTAGTGTAAACAGTCTTTATCAACCTAGTTAGCTAATCATCTTTCTAGGATTGACTTATTCACACCTAGCTTAAGTTTACTTAAGCTTCTTTTTCCTTTTGTTTCGCTTCATAGCATTGATACATGTGTCCTCATGACTTGAGATACCTATTAACACTTGCTTACCCACTTGTTAAGTAAGCTCACAAGTGTCCCACCTATAGAGGGGTAGTTAGTAGTTTAATCCTATCTTCCTACCTCCTCATCCTTGCCTATATATGCAAGGCTTGATCATTGTATCAAACACTTCATTTCATATTTGATAGACATATTATTGTGCATATTTTTTCACTTGTTGAAGTTGTTTTTGTCATAGGGGAAATATGAGTGATCAAATGAAAGCATAATTAAATAAATTAGAGTCTAAAAAAACTAAGAAATTACAAGATTTAGATCATACAAACCCATAATAAAATTAGCAAACAATGTCATAAAAGATTTAATTAAAATCATGAAAACACATAATTCAAAGCAATTAAACCAAATAGACAATGCAACCCTTTAATCCCATTGTAAATTGATGCAAATTTGTGATATGGATTGCTCAAATTGTGCATAGTACATGATTGTAAAAGTTTGATGGAGGTGATTCACAAAATAAGTGTTCTAAACTACTCAAGATTGGCTCAAGAATTCAAGAGAGTCTTATGCTTATAAGGATTGTGAATGAATTTCATGTTTGGAAAGGTTTGTTTTATAGATTTTAGGAATTTCAATCAACATACAAGATTGAAAATGAAGATCAATGGATGAGAGGAAATCAAAGAGATGAAGGAAGATCAAGGGATGAGAATTCACGGGAGCCCAAAATATCCCTATTTTTTATGAAAAATTGGTTGATGATATTTTGAATTAGAGGGAAGAAGATATTTAAATTTGAATTAGGATTATTCTTTTTTTGAAAAATAAATATTCTTTGTGCAAGTTGGAGGATTGGAGGAAAAATAGTCAATTAAATAATTATGAAAAACGTTTAATTTTGAGGATTAGAGGAATTAGGGTCTTAATTAAATAATTGGGAGTTATTTAATCAGAGGGGAAAATTAGTATGAATATGATGAACTAATCAAATAGCCTTAATTATTCAAGTAATAGAGGAATAAAGTGAATTTAACCAAATAATTGGAATTATTTAACTAAATGGAGGAATTAGGTGATAATTAGCAAAATGGTGTTAGTAAGTGAAATCAAAATGCACGCATATGTTGTTTATAAATTCCTCCATATTGGTAGAAGAAATAAATAGGACAAACCTTATTGATATGTAGTTAATAGGGTTCAAATGGATAAAAATGGATATACACAGATCAATGGGTGACAAAAATTGGGTGGGCCTAATTGTTACATGTCTTCAAAAGACTAGTGGAACCCCAAGTTAAAGAAATGAGTGATACACAAGGTTTTAAAGTGATCCACCTCACTCGCCAAAAATAAGAAAGATACCTTTAGCTTCTAGAAGTGTACCTTTAAGATCAATCTAGTCTAGAAATCTTCTCAAATAATACTTCTCATGGAAAACCATGTGATAGGATATTTGTCAAAGAATGAGGAGGATCAACCCTATCCAAGAAAATTAATCATGATCCTTAATTAAAGAGTAGATCTTGATCAAGAAATTAGAGCACAAAGATTTTATAAATAGATTAAAATTATTTATTCATGGATAAATAGGTAGAAACCATTAATAAAATACATAGAAGTTAGGGGAAAGCAATATAGTGTGAGATACTCACATGTACCTTGTATAAAGATATGAAATAGCTGCATTCAATTCAAAGGATTATTTAAGTGCAATAGAATAGAATAGAATATGATACTTTTGGTTGTGTATAAAGGTTCCAAGGGATTGGAACTACATGGGGTACAACACTTCACTATCAAAAATCCATCACAATGGTATATTATTTAAAGACAAATAAGATACTTATTCTAGGGGGAAATATGAAAGTAGGTTGTACATTCGACATCCTTATTAGAAGCATTGTGTAATCCCTTATTGGGTAAATATTTATTTCAATATAAAACTTCTTGAACTAGTTTCCTAACAAGATATACATACAACAAACAATAGTACAAGGATGCAAAATAAGTAGTCATAAAGGGAAGAAGATGTTTATGCAATTGGAGGAAAACCTCTTTAAAGGAAAGCCAACTACACTAAATGGGGGTGTTATGGCAGACCATTTGGTAAGAAAACTATCAAATAATGAAGAGGATCAACCTTAGCTTAGAAAAATAGGATAGATAGTGACCCTTGGTTCAAGAGTAAGTTCTAGCCAAGCAAATGGAGAACATATAATGTATATAAATAGAAAAAAGGCCTCTATTTATGGATGGGTGGATAGATAGATAGACACAAACCATTAGTCAGACACATCGAAGTAAGAGGGAAAAGTTGCAATAATATATAACTTGATAATGTTGTTAATGATAACAAAAATACAAGGATTGAAAATGGTATATATTGATGATGATAATTCAAGTAACTTGGATTAAGGTATATGCATCAAGGTTGAGAACCAAAGTATTGAATATTTTTTAATGTTACACTAGATTGCATAGTTGTATTATACAGATTTGGATTGCATGTGTATAGATGGATTTCTTTGGTATTTATTTGGGTTGTTGTAGATTAGAGTAAAGTTATATTAGATTAGGTGGTGTTGAGGAATAATTGGAGTGCTTAAGATGGGAGGCTTGGTACTAGTGACATACCTTTAAGTACAAACATACCTTATAATTACGAGTGTAAATATACATTAGCAAAAATTAAGTCATTTTTATTAACAAGTAATATCATCAGTACATAAAACCAAATTAAAATTGAATCAATTAGTAACTAATAATACAATGGGTCAACAACTATGAATCTCAATTATAATAATACAATGGGCCTACTCTTGAATTAAGAATCATGATTATTTTTCTTGGCTAGGGTTGATCCTCCTCGTTCTTTGACAACTATCCTATCACATTGTTTTCCATGAGAAGTATTATTCGAGAAGCTTTCTATATTGGATTGATCTTAAAGGTAAACTTCTAGAAGCTAAAGGAATATTTTTTGTTGTTGGAGAGTGAGGTGGACCACTTTAAAACCTTGTGTATTACTCATTTCTTCCACTGAGGTTCCACTAGTCTTTTGAAGACATGGAAATAATTAGGTCCACCTAATTTTGGTCACCCATTGAATTATGTATGACCAATTTTTTATCCATTTGAACCCTATGAACTAAATATCAACAAGAGTTATCTTATTTATTTCTTCTACCAATATGGAGGATTTTAAAAACAAAATATATATTGTAAAATCCTCTCATTTTTTTCATTCTTTGTAATATCCCAAATTTTTGAGTCAGCATAAATTATTAATTTAAATTGTCAAAAAGATTAAATTGAAAAGAACAACTTAAATCAATAATACAAAGTAACTTAAATTATACAAAAGTTAAAATGAATTAAGTTACTTTTATGAATTCCCCAAAAAAAACATAAAATAAAAGCGAAAGGGGAAAAGGATGGGAATTCAAGAAGGAAGGAGTTACACAGAGGAGAGAATAAGAGTTCGCGGGAGGATTGTGTAAGCATGCTGGATTTTGGATTGATTTTTGGTAAGCTTGATTTCCAAGAGCTTGGGGACGAAAACCTCCGGCTTCTCAAGAATTGGACGAAAACCCAATTCTTGTATGGGAAAGTCATTCAGATTTCGCAATTGTGCTTAAATTTGTAGATTTGAAATTTGGAATCGCTTACAAATTACATAGATAAATCTCAGGGTTCGATTGATCATGGAATTTAAAATAAAGATGATTTCATATTACAATTAGCTGTATTTTTTCAGTTGTTACTGTTTATTCATATTAGGATATTTACAGAGCTCATTCACGAGTTTTTTTAGGAGTGATCCCTACTTAATTCTGAGATTTCTGAAAAGAAATATTTAGCATATATTGAGGGAGTCAATTTAAAATGGGGTGAATGAAATTATATTTGTTCTGGAATTTCAAAAGAAGGGATTAATTGTTCTTTCCAGTAGCAGGGCCGATATGAATGTCACAATTTTGTAAGGCTACTCTTGTATCAGAGGAAATGACTGCTCATAAAGGATTGAGTGGTATTAATCAAAGCATGCGTGTTTAAAAGGTGTCGGGCATATTCTTGCAAGCCGTCTATACACCCAATTCGTGTATGTTTGGATAATTTGCAGCTCTTGGAAGTCCACACAGAAGCTGAATGAGGGGAGAATTCGGTCAATAGCCATTACAGAGTTACAAAACATCTATCTCTGGTTATCGTCCAACTTGTATCAGGTGACTTATAAATTATATACGACAGATATAAGCTACAGTCGGGTAATCATGTGGAGAGCCGAATGTGTATAAATCCAAATCAATAGTCGAAGAATCGCCATGTTATCTTGCAAAATCGGGCACTTGAATCCATGACTTCATTGGAGAATCGGGCAGTTCATTGATTTCCACTCGAGTTTGCAGTTCTTTGGGTGTAACTGTTTGACGAAATGCCTGAAACAAACAATTGATAAATTGGACCTTTAAGTTAGTGAAATTGTAAAAATAAATTGTATACAGATCAGGATAGGTTATTACATTCTTCACCCCCTTAGACTCTATTTGAACCAACCATTTTCTCTTTACCTATTTGTTGAATTTGTGTAAACCCTTACTTTAATCTCACACATTAACAATAATATAGGTTACTACTATTAATTTCATTCTCAATCTATCAATATCAATTTATTGCTATGAATCTTTCTTAGGGACTATAATCTTAGTTTATTCATTTAAACAAAATTATCCCAAAATCAATGACTTTGCATCATTTATCCTGCTTATCCCATAAACATGTCATTTGTTCCCTTGGATTGTGGATTTTCATTCCTTTTCCTCATAATATCATGTATATAATTTTTTCCAATATGTCATTTTTTTATCACTTCATAGTTATCAGTCACTATACACATTCTTCCATTCTCATTCTCCCATAGCCCTAGGTCTTTGTGACTTCCTAATTCATTTATCTCCTTTGTCTTTTTACATTGTTCTAGCCCACAATTTTTAACTAACTCCTTAATAATTGTATAGATTAGAGAATTCTCTATTTCTTCTAACACCATGCCTTCACTTTTACCCTCTAGTTTGTTGTTCCCTCTTCAAGTGATTCTTTTTAATTCCACACCTTTCATTTCATGTCTTCTTGTCCACATTGATGTAGTTAAATTTTTCTTAAATTCTCTTGTTGTACTTTATTACTTTTCTTGACCCTTACTATTTCACTCTTTTTTTCCTTAGCCTCATAGTTTCCCTATTCCTACTACCATAGTTACTTTATTAACACTATATTCTTAAACTTCCTCATTTTTTATTCCTCTTCCTTTTTGCTACTATTCCTCTCCTTTCAAACTTTAATGTAAGTCCCTTTTTGTAAGTGCCTTTTGCATGTACCTTGTAGTACAATTTATTCTAGTTGTCCAACCTTATTATAAAATATGGATTTTTTAATTCTTTTTAGATTTTATTTAAATAGTGGATTGATCTTGATCTTCCATCAACTTGAATTTAGTGGATCTTTCAAAATTTCCTCCTTGGTTATTAGTTTCACACATTGTAGCACCTTTGGATTTTATACATGGATCTCATTCCATTATAAAATTATTTTCATATTTTCTTGCTACATTACTTATTTAAACCTTTCCATGAATGGTGGCAATGCACATGATTGAGATAGTCAAACCTTGTATTTTAGTTTTTATTAAAAAAAATTGTGCATGGTTACTCTGTGTTGTTTGTATTTTAATGCTCCCAATTTGACACATTGTTTTAAAAATTCATCACTTTGATGTGTGTTTTTCATATGTTGAGTTTTATATTTTGATATATTTTCCATAAGATGTCTACTATGAGTAGTATGTTGCTTTAAATCTTTGGTATGTTAAACTATTTGTATTTTCCTAACGTCATCCTTATTACGTGCAAATTTTGAATAATTAAATGTATAAGCCATTACATATTCAA
Organism: Sequoiadendron giganteum; assembly: GCA_007115665.2. Classification (NCBI taxonomy): domain Eukaryota; kingdom Viridiplantae; phylum Streptophyta; class Pinopsida; order Cupressales; family Cupressaceae; genus Sequoiadendron; species Sequoiadendron giganteum. Next base: position 327,706,257 of record CM021107.1, on the reverse strand, counting down.
CCATTTACTTCACACTCTTCTCAAACCTAAATATCACAAGAAACACTTGTAGCATCTAGCTTTTATCATGCACTTTTTTGGTTGAAAATTTCATCATCATCCTTCATGGGTTATGTCACATGCTAGCTATTTGCATACTTCCCTTTCTAAAATTTGATCTTCCATTACTTTCTTACATTACATGCTACCCAAATTTGACATGGTCATATATACCTTACCTCATGTTTGTGTGACACGTAATGGTTGTTCTACCCTTGTCACTTCTCATCTCCACAAGTGGTGCTAGGTATTTATACTTCAAAAATGTGATTTATATTTATATGTCACTTAAAACACCACATGATCAACCACAATAGTCACATGCTTGTCACATGACCACATAGAATTAACCACTAAAGTACTAAACATTAATCCCTTAGTATTTAAATCAAGATCCCTTGATAACATTTGACTCATACATTTGCAATATCTTTCGTGATATTGACTATAAACAATGTGACCAACTAGATTAAGACATCATGTAACCAAATACTAGGAATAATATATTTCATGGGTTTTACACAAGGCTTGGTTCCTCTTTAATCTCTAAAGATAAACATAAATTATAGACATGAGATCAATTCTCTCTTTTCCTATCTATCTTATCTTGTTATTTGCAAACTTAAAAACTTATTGGTAATCCATAAATTAATGCACCATGATAAAAATAACATCAACATATCATATTTACTATACACATTTCGATCCTTTTGATTGAATTATAAATATTAAAATATTAATAATTGAATGATTTGTAAACTCCACACAATAAACAAAGATTTAATAATATCTTGATGTAATTATTTTTTATTAAGTATTGAAATGGTAAAACTCAAAGTTTATTTTCTAGGTCACTTGTATTTAAATATATATTTGTAGAGGATAAAATTTTATATTTGTATTTTTATCTCTTCTTTTACCATATAACAAAAACTCTTACTTTTTATCTTAAATTTGACAAAATCAATTGAAAGTGAAAAAATTTAGAGTTGTCATTAATAAAATGATAACATAATAAATTAGATTTTTTTGGTTTATTTTATTACAAATTAAATTCAAAACACTTTTTTAATTTTTGATAATGATTATACAAGTGTATTAAAAATAAGATCTTTGGAAAAAGATAAGCTAAAAAATTAAAATATAATTGCTTATTATCTTCTTTTTTATCTATGTGTAATTTGTGTATTCTCCATAATTTAAATTAATAAATTCATTATTTAAAAATAGCTAAACATACATTTGTATATTCCTAATAGTTTAAATTAATAGATCTCTTATTTAAAAATAACTAAACATAAATTTGTATGTTCTTAATAGTTTAAATTAATAAATCTCTTATTTAAAATTTAACTAAGCATATTGATAAAATTTTACTATTATTGATATAATTATATGATAAGATATGAAATAAATCAATTAAATTTGCAAATAACAAATATCATAAATACAACAATTTAAAAATATCATATATTAACTTATATTTTCAAATAGATATATTTAAATATCTATATTAATAACTATACAACTATCAATATAAGCAATTAATTAAATAACATAAAATATAAAATATAAAATATAAAATAAACCTATATACATCAATTATAAACCAATCAAATCAATGCATAATTGAAACAATATTTTTAAAAAAGACACCCAATTTTTTTTTTAAATAAATGTAACACCTCTCAAACCCTAGTCTGGGTAAGATGGCATTTTGATTTTGATTTGGTAGTCTAAATGTTAAATGTTATCATAATGAGACTAGACATTATTGATTAAGTGGAAAGTTATCATGATTAGCTATGTTAATACAATTAATTGATATATATGGTAGTTAACTGCAGTCAGGATGTAGTATGTGTTTCGGCTATGTATATATGTATATGCACAAGTACAACGTTGGGTTTGTATGTTTATAGGTACCAGGCATCAACTCCACCTGGCTCCACAAGTCTGAGCGTACCTTCCTTGATGGTGGTTAACAGGAGATATCACATTGGCCAACCCTTGACCTGAACCTTATCGTCGTACCTAGTTGAGTATGACTTGTCTTTTATTAAATAGTGCAAAACCTGGATATCGTGATTGGTAACGTTTCGAAAAACCTTAATCCCATAAGTGGTCGACCTATGAAGAGTGTGTGAGATTTTGAGTTAATTGCATTTTTTCGTAAATTTTAATATAGGAAATGCATTTTATGATTAAATGGGGGAATTTAATATTTAAAAAGGGTTAATTGGGCTTACGTATATTTAGTTTGACCAAAATTAAATAATTTGTGTGATTAGGTTCATTTAGGAATTTATAAGTATTATTTTATTATTTAATTTTAAATTGCGCTTATAAAGACCTAAATTGTGATTTTAGTGTTGAATATTAATTTATGCTATAAATTGAATGTTTAAATTATAAATTGGGAAATAAGGAAATGATATCAAATAATATATTTTAAAATGTAATACTTAATATTGCATTTAAAAAAAAAAAAGTGAAATGTGAAAATGAGTTTTAAAAAGGAAAAGAGAATTCATTGCCTTAACATATTTTGGAGAGAAAATGTGAGGGAAAAACCTCTTTTTGAAGGAAAAATTGATTTGTTCATTGTGGGAGCAATTGGGCATGAAATCGCATGGGATCAGTTGCATTTGGATAGGAATAGGGAAAGGAAATGATGGCTGCGATCTCATGTGCTCTCGTTGGTTGTGTGCAAACATCCTCTCATTTGAATTTCTTGCTTGGGAGTGGAGGTATTTTATCATTTCTTCATATTTACTTGATTTTAAATGGTTTGAATGATTCTAATTGCATTGGTAGTATGTTAGAATCTTTTCATGTATTTTATTTGAATCAAATTGATAGTGTAGAATTATTTTTGAGAATTTTCCCAAATACGGAGGTACCATGCCGAATTTTTAATTGGAGGCTCAAAGTGGCGGTTTTATGTTAAAAGTGTGTTGTTGGGCACTTTTGGATCAAAAGGGTATTCTTATAATTTTTATTTTTGAATTTTGAAATTTTAAGTTTTTTCAAGCTTCATCAATAGTAGGACCTCGATATTTGTGAAAATTGGACTTTGTTTAAAAGTGAATTTTTGAGAATATTATTACATATTATAATAGGGAATGATAGAAAATGCATATGAATTCTTTGAATGGGATCGTTTTGGATCCTTTTGCTTGTTCAAATCCTCGATTTACTATTTTAGTGTAAAAATATGAATAGTGTCGCCAAAAGTATGAATGCCTTATGTTTCTAGATGTGAATTCCATTGTGAGTTGCATTATTGTTTTGGTTATATTTCCTTGTTCGTATAGAATGAGATGAACCCTAGGACTAAGTACTAGAGTGAGTCATGGAATTTATACGTGGTTTATTAGATAACCCTTGCATGCCTTTAGTGCTCTTATAGGCTAAGGATGTTTGGGAAGACATGCCCACTCATGGAGCGTGAGACTTATGTATTTGTGCATTCTTGTTTGTATGAAAGGATTCCAAATTTCTATGATGCCATCCCTTTGGGCACATGTTATGACCCTCCCTATACTTGCACACTAGCATCTAGATCATATTTTGAGTAGCACCCGAAAGATGTATGTTCCTTACTCTTTTGGTGTTGATTTTGAATACTATGTTCATGTCATATGTAATGGATTGTATGCCATTTAACTCCTCTTATGAGTGCTTGGTATATCAATTGTAATGGCTTTATTTCATTTGATTTTTCTTATGAGTGATGTGTGTGGCATGTGGTTTCCTTGTGTGAGTAGCTTGTATGCCATGTATTCCATGTGTTGGAATGTTTTTTACTTCATGTTTGATGCATTAAATGTCTTATTTAGTTGCATGAATTCTACTATTCTCCCTTGTGTGAATTGAGTTGCATTGACATATATGTTAGTTTCCCCTAATTGGGATGCCTATCTTTTATCTTGAATGAAGTGTATTCATTGTGATTGGCATGTGTGTGAGCCTACACCTTTGTGTTTGAACCTTATGTTATCCAACTCTTGTGTTGTGAGCGCTTAAATGTGTCTAGGAAGGTCTTACGAAGGCTTGTAAATTCTTGTTGGGGTGGAGACTATTGGTAGACCTTTCCTAGAGTGTTAGTGTTGTCTTGTAGTGTTGGTTCATGTTGTGGAACCATTAATCTTCTGTTGTTATCACCTTGCTTGTGCAATGGTGTGGTCTTGTGCAGTTGTTCTGCAGTGTCATTGTGTTCTTATGACACTTGTTTGTGCACATGGTGTGCAGTTGCGACATGTTGTCGCATTGTAAGTGTTGTTGGTTTTTGTTTTAAAAAAAAAAGTTTTTTTGTCAAATTTCGGCTTGGTCCTTATCAATGTGTCGTTACATCTGGTATCAAAGCCCATGTTGCAACACTAAGATCTTTGCTTATGGTTGTTACTCGCTTGGTGTGTTGTGTGTGGTGGATGCCAACAAGTTCTGTTGTTCTTTCCCACCCCTTGCATGTCTTATTGATGAATGCTTTTGTGAGGGTTAGTTAGACCCTCGAGCCTACCAAGAAGTGTATTTTGATTGGTCTCCTTCTTGATGTGTGGCTCTTTTGTTGTGTAAAGAGTTATGACCCTTGAGTGGTTCTTGAATGTGGTTGTAGCCCATGTGGTTGTAGTGTGTTTGATGTGTGTATTCCAAGTGCTTGTTGTGGTGAGATAGTCATAGGACCTCTTGCCTTGAGTACCTTAGTATAGAATTTTAGAGGGTTGAGTTTCCCAACCCTGACTTGTGTTGTGGAGGAATGATGCCTCCTAGGCCTTGCCTTACCCTACGGGATTGGAGTGATTCCCTTGGTTGAGAGTCTCTCGAGGTTAAGATTGATTACTTTGCTATATCCTGTGTTGTGGGTGGGCATGTTGGACCTTAGCATGTTGGTGGGTTGTAGTTTACATCTGTTACCTAAAATTACCCTTGCTTGGTTTTTTAGTTCATGATGTTGGAAGGTCTATTTGACCTTGAGGGTGCCAAGAAGTTTCATTTATGTGTATTCTCTTCTTGTGTTTTACCTCCTTGTGCTAGTGATTGCTAGATTGACCCTATGTGGTTTTGGAGTTGCTTTTGCATGTTATATTGCATTGAGATTATAAAATATGGTAATAGAAAATGAATGATCATTTTGTTAGTTCATAGAGATTATTGCATGCTCTCATATGATTGATGCATTTGTGTGAAAGTGATTGTGTGATGATGAAACCATGTTTGCATTCATGTCTGTGTCAGAATTGTAAATCTCTCTCTCTCTCCTCTCTCTTCTCATTGGTTTAATGAAGATTTCTATCTTTGAGTGTGTGGTGTATTGAAATCCATTGTATGCTTGTCTCTTATGAGAAAATGTTTATGAATTCATGAAGGTTTGTTTTATTAGATCAAACCCTGGATAAAGGACCTAAGTCCCCAAGTTGCATTCATAATCATGGAACATGTATGAATTTGAATAGAAATTCATTCTGCATTAAGTAAAAGTTTAGAGAAAAAGGGTGTTGATGAATGGTAGCTTAGGTCAGATATAAACAATGATTGCTATAAGCATTATCATCATTTATATAAGATCAATTGCTCTTCATATTTAATATTTCTAGAAATAAGTAAAATTTGAATTTTATAATGCATGTATAAAATCGAATTTAAATAAATGATGTTCAAAATTCACTTTGAATAAAATTCGGAATTCATATAATATATATCCGCCATGTGTGAGGGGGTATATGTGTTAAGTTTGTTTAACCGAATGATAATCGGTTGTAAAGGAAGCCCGCACGCCCAAAGGGACATGTCCTCTCAAGAGACGCATCCCTTGGAGGCGGGTCTCCTTAATTACAAAAGGTGGTTCCACTCTTGATATGCAAACATCGAAATTTATTAATGTTCTGCAATCAGTACATTTGGCATTAAGTGAAGAAATCTGAAAATCGTCTTTGACTTAGAATTTCTCACATAGAATTTCAGACCTTAGTTTATTCTTAAATTTTAGGATCCTATTTGATAAAGATTTTATTATATTTACATGGTATTAGAGCCACGTTGTGTGAATCCAAATCAAATCTAAATATCAGATTGCTCAAGAAAAATCATATTTTCTAGAATCGAATTCACATCACATTCTTCATAATGTCAAGTGTGATCAGATTTGAAGATCGTCTTGCAGGAGCAGACAACTTTACATCATGGAAATTTAGAATCATGATGATCCTTAAAGAGAATAAACTAGACTCACTTGTGAGAGAAAATAAAAGGGAACCAGAGGCTAAACCTGAGAAAACTCAATGGATTGAAAACAATGAAAGAGCCATGAAAAAACTAGTAGATGCAGTTAGGGATCATATAGTGCCTATCTTAGCAAAACATGAAACTGCATATCATATGTTCAAATCCCTTTAGAGTACCTATGAGATCAACAACACTAGTAGGACTCTTGCATTAAAGAGGAAAATCAACAATGCCCAAATAAACAAAGGAGAGTCAATTAATGCATACTTCATGAGGATCACTAAACTAAGGGATCAGTTATCCATAATTGGATATCAGGTTGATAGCAAAGAGTTAACCCTAATTGCACTAGGAGGCCTACCCAACTCATGGGAGTCATTTATTCAAGGAATAAGTGCAAGATCTAAACTCCCTAAGTTTGATAGGCTGGGAATTGACTGCCTTCAAGAGGAAACAAGACTCTCCACTAAGGAAAATAAACAGAAGAACATGGATGAAGACATTCATGTACTCAACACAACAACTAATAAAAGGAACAAGAAAAACTCCTACAAGAGAGGATCTTTTAAAAGAAAGAGAAATCCCAATGGAAAGGGATCTTCTAAGAAGAAAGATATCTCTCAAGTGCAATGCTTTAGATGCGATCAATATGGTCACTATGCAATGAAGTGTCCTAACAGATCAAAGCAACAAGCATCATTTTCCAAAGTAGGAAAGACAAATTCAAATCATGAATCTGAGAACTTTGTGTTCTATTCAGCCTTATCTAGCCAAACATCTAACAACACCCACAACTGGGTAATTGATAGTGGTTCTTCTAGACACATCACAGGATTCAAAGAACACCTGGACACTATGACTGAAAGGTCTGATGAAGTTGTAACTATTGGGGATGATTCTGCACACCCTGTAAAAGGGGTTGGAACTTGCTCCATCAAACTAAAATCTGGTCTCTCTCTTCAACTTACTGGAGTCTTATTTGTACCTGGAATTAAGAGGAATCTAATATCCATCTCTACCCTTGAAGACAATGGATATAGAGTCACCTTTATGGATGGAAAATTTTTAGCATGGCCTAAGAACTCAGCCATCAAGAAAGCACAAACCATAGGTGTAAGACAAGGGTACCTCTACAAACTATGCATTGAAGTTAAACAAGCCCTTACCCATGACACCTTTGATTCAAATGATATTTGGCATAGAAGATTAGGACACCTTCATTTATGTGTCCTACCTTTTGTAGAAAAACTTGTTACAGGCTTACCTAAGTTAAAACCATCTCATGAAGGAACTTGCAAAGGTTGTGCCTTAGGAAAGAATACAAAGGGGTCCTTTCCCAATAGTTTGAGTAAAACCCTAAATGTGTTAGAACTGGTTCACTCAGACTTATGTGGACCCATGTTTGTACCCTCTAAAGCAGGATTTCTATACTATGTCATATTTGTAGATGAATTCTCTAGGAAAACCTGGATCTATTTCCTTAAGTGTAAAGAGTCAATAGAAATCCTCAAAAGGTTCAAAGAGTTTAAAGCCCTCACTGAAAAATTCTTCGGAAAGAAAATAAAAACCTTAAGGACAAACAATGGGAAAGAATACACCTATAAATTTTTTAAATAATTTTGCATGAGTGTTGGAATTAAGAGGGAGTTCACAGTTGCCTACAACCCTCAACAGAATGGGGTTGCTGAAAGAAAAAATAAAACCATTGTAGAAGCTGCTAAGGCAATGTTGCTGGACCAAAACATTGAAACCTCTTTCTAGGCAGAAGGCTGTAGGACTGTTGTCTATATTCAGAACAGATGTCCTCATTCTCATCTCGATAACAAAACTCCTGAAGAAGCATTTACTGGTTTAAATCCTGACATTAGTCATTTTAGGATTTTTGGTTGTCCTGTCTATATTCATGTGGCCAAAGAGAAGAGATTCAAACTAGAACTTTCTAGAAAGAAGGGAGTATTTGTGGGTTATAGTGAAACCTCCAAAGCATACAGAATATTCATACCCAGGCAGAAACAAACTGAATTGAGCAGAAATGTCATCTTTGAAGAAGACATTACATTCAAGAGGGCAAGAAGTTCTAGTGAGATAGAAACCTATTCCTCGAGAGTACCTGAAATGGAACCTGCTCCTGAGATTCAGAGGGAGCACCCTGAGGAAATGCCACATGAACTTCCTTCTACTTCAGATGAGAATACAACTGACAATGGCAAGAAGAGACCAGTTTGGGCAAGAAAGATGATCAAAGAAGCCGAGGATCATACATCACCCAAAGGAACGTTCAGGGAGAGCAAAAGACTCAAACGTTTCTCTAACTATGTAGCTCTAATGAACAACATCATCGACTCATAACTTGTCAGTGTTACAGAAGCTTTCCAACACCAAGCATGGAAGGATGCAATGACAGAAGAATATTAGTCTATCCTAAAGAATGATGTATGGGATATTGTACCTAGACCGAAAGAGAAATCTGTTGTCTCTTCCAAATGGCTCTTCAAAATCAAGCATGCTGCTGATGACAGTATAGAAAAACATAAAGCACGTTTTGTGGCTAGAGGCTTTTCTCAAAAGGAAGGCATTGATTATGAAGAAATATTTGCACCTGTTGCCTGTTACACATCAGTGAGAGCAATGTTAGCCATTGCAACAGCTAAAGGCTGGAAGATCAATCAAATGGATGTGAAAACTGCCTTCCTGAATGGAACCATTGAAGAGGAAGTCTATCTGGAACAGCCTAAAGGCTTTGTGATACATAAACCTGACTCACATGTATGAGGACTGAAGAAAGCCCTCTATGGACTTAAATAGGCTCCCAAGGTCTGGTATGAAAGAATTGACAACTATCTCTTGGGATTGGGATTTTCAAAGAATGATGCTGACTCCAATCTCTACTTCAAGGTAATCAAAGGTGATATGCTAATAATTATTTTATATGTTGATGACCTGCTGATAACAAGAGAAGATCACCTCATTGCTCAAGGGAAGCAAGATCTAATTTTTGAATTTGACATGAAAGACTTGGGCATTCTACACTACTTCCTAGGTTTAGAAGTATGGCAGAAATCAGAGGGCGTTATACTAAACCAAGGGAAGTATACTATTGATATTATGAAAAGATTTGGAATGTTGGACTATAGACCGATGTCTACACCTATGGAAACCAACCTTCACAAATTGAAAGAAGCAGCAGCAGAATCCAAATGTGTAGATCCAACCCTTTACAGACAGATGATTGGATCCTTGATGTATCTGCTTAACACCAGACCTGATATTTGCTATGCAGTGAATGTTCTCAACCAGTTCATGTGTGAGCCAAAGGAAATTCACTTAATGGTTGTGAAACATATTTTGAGATATCTTCAAGGTACTATTGGATATGGTATTCTTTACAAGAATGATCAACTAGATCTACATGGATACTCTGATTCAGATTGGGCTGGAAGTGTAACCGATCGGAAAAGCACATCAGGATGTTGCTTCAGTTTAGGATCGACTATGATCTCCTAGATTTGCAGAAAACAATCTTCAGTTGCACAGAGCTCAACAAAAGCTGAATACATTGCAGCCTCAATGGGAGCAAGAGAAGCAGTTTGGCTTTGTAAATTTCTTGTGGGACTCTTTGGTGAGCTCTTGAATCCTATAATTATTCACTATGATAATCAGAGTTGCATCAAACTCTCTGTAAATCCTATCTTTCATGATAGATCTAAGCACATTGAGATCCCCTATCATTATGTAAGAGATATGGTGGAAAGGAAAGTGATCCAATTGGAGTATATTAGTACAAATGATCAAACTGCAGACATTCTCACCAAGCCTTTCTCCCGAATCAAGGTAGAGCACTTCAGGAAGAAACTTGGTATTGTTGAAATGTAATTTGTTATTTATGTTTGAAATACAAATTGTTTATAAATTGTACTGATATATAAAGATGTTTAATGTGTAAACTGTTTTGTCATGTGTGCAACTCCATGACCTTATGGGCCTACTCCCCCTGTGTACATTATTGAAAGGTGACGATCTTTCTAATAATGAACACTTGTATTTGACATTGTAAAGTGACGACTCTACAATGATAAACTATCATGATAGATATCATGTGACTTGATATCTGTGGACATGTCATGATAGTATCTCTTGGACACTTTGATAGATATCATGGGACTTGATATCATCTGAAGATCATTGTGATCCTTAAAGAGATAATCATGGTGGATATTTATATATCCGTGGATATGCCATGAATTATGGTAGACATCATGTGACTTGATGTTAGTGCACATACCATAATGAAGATGTGTTATGAAGAATGTCATGTGACTTGACAACATTGAGAAAACATATCATATCTTCGATATCACGTGTGAAGGTGATATCTCCACTTATTTAATTTGAAATATCTTCCCTAGCTAAGAGGGAGTGTTGATGAATGGTAGTTTAGGTCAGATATAAATGATGATTGCTATAAGCATCATCATCGTTTATATAAGATCAATTGCTCTTCATATTTAATATTTCTAGAAATAAGTAAAATTCGAATTTTATAATGCATGTATAAAATCGAATTTAAATAAATGATGTTCAAAATTCACATTGAATAAAATTTGGAATTCATATAATATATATCCGCCATGTGTGAGGGGGTATATGTGTTAAGTTTGTTTAACCAAATGATAATCAGTTGTAAAGGAAGCCCGCGCGCCCAAAGGGACACGTCATCTCAAGAGACGCATCCCTTGGAGGCGGGTCTCCTTACTTACAAAATTTGGTTCCACTCTTGATATGCAAACATCGAAATTTATTAATGTTTTGCAATCAGTACATTCGACATTAAGTGAAGAAATCTGAAAATCGTCTTTGACTTAGAATTTCTCACACAGAATTTCAGACCTTAGTTTATTCTTAAATTTTAGGATCCTATTTGATAAAGATTTGATTACATTTACAAAGGGAATAGTGAAACCATTTGCATGTTAATGATAATTGCATAATAGGTGCATCTTGTTGGTGAGACCTATAGTCCCCAACTGCATTGTTAAGTCTTAAGAAATCATCTAGATGATAAATTATTATACCTTGATTCAAAATGCAAAATGTTAAATGTATGTTTAAGTGATAATGTTCCATATCTTGTCTTGAGTAAACATTGAAATTATATTGCTCTATGTATAGGAAATAAATGTGGTTAACATATGTGTGTAATAAGGTGATTTACCACTTAATAATAGTGAATATGAATGTGAGAGTTATTATGGCATTATTGATTTACTCCATGTAGCACTGTGATATGTTGTATCTGATAACGGTTGTAATTATAAAATTATGTTTAATGAAATTATCGTCTTGAAATGAGAAGATTGTAGGGATGTTGGGAGTACACGTTCTTGAAAAATTTGTATTGATCTTGCATAATTAGAGGTGGATAATGGTTTTATTTTGGTAAGAGGAAATTGGAAAAAGGTACTCCATGTTATGTGAACATCTTGTATTAGTGCTCATGTTGAGTGTTGTGAATATCCTGTGCTTGAGTTGTGTTCTCGTGGGATTGTGGTACATCATACCCATCCATGGATGATATGTTTTGCTAAGAGTATGGTGGAAACATACTACTTCTTGAGTTTGCTTGTTTGTCACCTTGTTGAGAGCCCACCCAAGGGTGGTTGATAAGTCAACATGTGGGGTTAAGTATAATTGTGATACACTTAGGAAGGATATGGAATATGTTGTGACATTGGTATGGAGTAATCCTGCCACCCAGTCCTTTCTGAGAAGGGTAATTCACCTACTTCCCCTTATGAATGGACCGCGAATTTGGTTCATAGTGATAGCCTATTCACCACAAATCTTGATGAGGACATTAGCTTTTGGTACTGGTTACCAATGACAGGTTTGCTCTTTCCTTTTTTATGATATGTATATCTGGCATCCAACATGAGATGACTGAGTTGTCCCATGTTGAGATGGATTTTGTATCTACACGTATTCTGCCATGATGCCATAGATATGATGTCACACCACACTAATGTTCCGATATAGTGTAGGTGATGGTGACGTGTTGCTGATGGTAGCGAGTTGGGCTCGAGGACACGATTCCACATACATAGATACGTGAAGGCGCATTGCATTTTATGTTTCCTACTTGGTTCAGAGTGGTGTGGGGATGCTTACACACTTGTAGAGAAGGCCTCATGTTTTATTTCGATTGGTTTGTTTCAGTTAGCATATGAGTGTACCTTGCCATGTATACCTCTGGCTTCAGCATATGGCCTACATGTGTCTTCTCCATGAGATGCATCGCTATGTGGGGTGTGAAACACGTGTCTTCTCCACGAGGCGCATTGCCATGCAGCATATGACCATTGCATGTGTTATCCACTTGGCGTATGACCATGCCACGTGTAGACATGAAGGGGGTGTATTTGAGGAGGTGCATTGCCATTCGTGTGGGGATTTGCGTGACTAGGTCGCAAACACACATGAAGGACTATTGTTATAGTCACGTTATTCCCTCCTTCCTCATTTGGTGGCTAATTTAGTCACATAGTTATGTATTGTGCCATTTCGAAGATTGTGAATCTTCTTTTGGTTATCGATGACTTTTATTTTGATTTTGAGGACTAGAAAATTTGATTTATCTTGTTTGTAATGGTTTAGCCACAGATTGTGAAATTTCTTTGCACGTAGCTCTTGTAGTTACGTTGATTTGGTGTTGAAATTTTTGGATTTTCTTATCTTATTGTTGGAATTGAGATTTATTCTCTTCTTATTGATGATCTTTGGTGGCTAAACTAGTTTTCTATTTGTTGTTTTCAAATGTTGGTCTTGTGTTGTAATGTGATTCCTCATTGGGAATAGGAGAGTTGGGCTCGGTTGAGTGTATACAAGGAAGTAGACGTAGGGAACTTTGAGGATGGGGGTATGTGAGGTTGGCTTACAACTAGGCTCCACTACCTTCCTTTGTGTGTTGAATGCTCCTTGGAGGCTAAAAACCTTACACAAACAAGGGGTTAGTCATGGTGAAATCGTATGGATGGTATAACCCTTGTGTGTGGCCTAACACCATCGAGCTATCTAGTGAGGATTGGCATGGATTCTTGGTACTATGGCACTATGGTGGACCCAATGTAGACATTGTATTGTGTTACCCAGTGATGTATGTATAAATGCATGTTTCATCTTGGATATGGTTACATATGAAAAGTTCAAAAGTTGGCTTATTATGCTTTAGAAAGTGTAAATTGTTATATTTTGTAGAAAATGATGTCAAATATGTTCTAATGTGTGAGATTGGAAGTGTGTGGAAAACAAATATTTTTGCAAACAATAATGTTTTGGAAAGAATTGAGTGCTTATGCATTTTCTTTACCCTATTTTTAGTGGAAATTAATGTGTATCTTAATCTATCATTGAATGAATGTGGATGTTAAAATAAATGTTTATTTTGAGAATTGTGACACATGTGATGTTAGCAAGATTAACCATGCTATTTTGTTTCATGTTGAGACCTTATGAGTAAGGCAAATGCCAATATATTGATAATGATTCTTAGAAAGGTGAATGTTATATCGTTTAGTGGTGAATGATGTATATTATATTTATCATCTTTGGGATGAAGTACAATCTTTTAATGTTGATTAATAGATTTTGAGTACTAATGTGTGACATGGATGTGTGAACCCCAATCCTACACCTGCACAAACATGGCAAACAAACACAATATTAGATTGAAATGCAAGCAAAAACAAGGATTCCCCATGAAATTCATCTACAATACTCAAAATAGGAATAAATGAAGAACAAAACATAAAAGATAAATGAAATCCTAATTAAGCAATGCAAACACTCAATCCTATGGGGGAGTTGGTGCCAATTATGTGTAGAAATTGGCCCTTTTCCCAACTCCTTTGTAAGTTATGATGATTTGATGGAGATTGATCCACTTTGTTGATGAAGAACAAGATGAATTCTTGAGAAAACCTGCAATAACCTAGCTATGGTGATGGCAAATGCTCAAGAAATATATAAAGTTGCTCTAAATATGAAGATAATGACTTTGCATTCAAATTGTGGATGATATTGCAATAGAGGAGGCCTCTATTTATAGATCTGAAGAATAGAAGATTGAAATATTTGGATGAATGTAGAACAAAAGACCAACCAATGAGAGAAGACCACTTGTCCACATGTGATTGGAGGAGGAATGAGCACATTTTGGTCAATGTGCATGATAAATGCTATGAGATTCAATTTGAAATTTGAAAGTGACATGTTTAGAGGGAAGGGAAATGGAGTTAATGTCACTTGGCTCAAATGCCTTGTTGGAAGGACTAATTTTTAAATTGTACCTATAAAAACCTAAATTGTGATTTTAATGTTGAATGTTGATTTATGTTATAAATTGAATGTTTAAATTATAAATTGGAAAAGAAGGAAATGATATCAAATAATATATTTTAAAATGTAGTACTTAATATTGCATTTAAAAAAAAGAAGTGAAATGTGAAAATGAGTTTTAAAAAGGAAAAGGGAATTTATTTTTGCCTTAGCATATTTTGGAGAGAAAATGTGAGAGAAAAACCCTCTTTTTGAAGGAAAATTGAATTGTTCATTGTGGGAGCAATTGGGCATGAAATTGCATGGGATCAGTTACATTTGGATAGGAATGGGGAAAGGAAGTGATGGTTGCGATCTCATGTGCTCTCGTTGCTTGTGTGCAAACATCCTCTCATTTGAATTTGCTGCTTGGTAATGAAGGTATTTTATCATTTTATCATATTTATTTGATTTTAAATGGTTTGAATGATTCTAATTGCATTGATAGTATGTTAAAATATTTTCATGTATTTTATTTGAATCAAATTGATAGTGTATAATTTATTTTGAGAAATACAGACCATACTGAATTTTTAATTGGAGGCTCAATTCGGTGTTTTTATGTTAAAAGTGTGTTGTTGGGCACTTTTGGATCAAAAGGGTAATTACATTTTTATTTTTGAATTTTGAAGTTTTAAGTTTTTCAAGCTTCATCAATGGTGGGACCTCGATATTTGTGAAAATTGGACTTTGTTTAAAAGTGGATTTTTGAGAATACTATTTCATATTATAATAGGGAATGATAAAAAATGCATATGAATTTTTTGAATGGGATTGTTTCAGATCCATTTGCTTGTTAAAATTTTTGATTTGTTATTTTAGTGTAAAAATGTGAATAGTGTCGCAAGAAGTGTGAATGCCTTGTGTTTTCAAATGCGAATTTCATTGTGAGTTGCATTATTACTTTGGCTATATTTTTTTTTTCGTATAGAATGAGATGAACCCTAGGACTAGGTATTAGAGTGAGTCGTAGAAGTCATACATGGTTTATTGGATACCCCCTACATGTCTTTAGTGCTCTTATAAGCTAGGGATGTTTAGGAAAACATGTCCGCTCATGGAGTGTGGGACTTGTGTAGTTGTGCATTCTTAATTGTATGAAAGGATGCCAAGTTTCTATGATGCCATCATTTTGGCCACACCTTATGGCTCTCTCTATACTTGCACTCTAGCATCTAGATCTTATTTTGAGTAGCACCCAGAAGATGTATGTTCCTTCCTCTTTTGGTGTTGAGTTTGAATACTATGTTCATGTCATGTGTAATAGCTTGTATGTCATTTAACTCCTCTTATGAGTGATTAGTATATCAATTGTAATGGTTTGTATTTCATTTGATTCTTCTTATGAGTGACGTGTGTGGCATATGGTTTCCATGTGTGAGTAGCTTGTATGTCATTTAACTCCTCTTACGAGTGATTGGTATATCAATTGTAATGGTTTGTATTTCATTTGATTTCTTTTATGAGTGATGTGTGTGTCATGTGGTTTCCATGTGTGAGTAGCTTGTATGCCATGTATTTCATGTGTTGGAATGTTCTCTTACTTCGTATTTGATGCATTAAATGTCTTATGTAGTTGCATGAATTCTACTCTTCTCCTTTGTGTAAATTGAGTTGCATTGACATATATGTTAGTTTCCCCTAATTGGGATGCCTATCTTTTATCTTGAATGAACTGTATTCATTGTGATTGGCATGTGTATAAGCCTACACCTTTGTGCTTGACCCTTATGTTATCCAACTCTTGTGTTGTGAGCGCTTAAGTGTGTCTAGGAAGGTCTTGTGGAGGCTTGTAAAGTCTTGTTAGGGTGGAGACTCTTGGTAGAACTTTCCTAGAGTGTTAGTATTGTTTTGTAGCGTTGGTTCGCGTTGCAAAACCATTAGTCTTTTGTTGTTATCACCTTGTTTTTGCAATGGTGTGGTCTTGTGCAGTTGTTATGCAGTGTCATTGTGTTCTTATGACACTTGTTTGTGCACATGGTGTGCAGTTTGGACATGTCACATTGTTAGCATTGTTGGTTGTTGTTTCCAAAAAAAACGTTGTTTGGTCGGATTTTGGCTTGGTCCTTATGAACAGGTTGTTACAATAAACATGTTAAAAATAGCTCATGTTAAAAATCTTTATCAATAACATTTTCTAAGCAATTTAAAAAACATTTTTATTTCTTGATAATGATTATACAAGTGTATTAAAAATAAGATTTTTGAAAAAAATAAAAATAAAATTGCTTATTATTATTTTTATCTATTTAATTATCTATTTGTGCATTTGTGTATTCTCATAATTCAAATTAATAAATTTATTATTTAAAAATAGCTTAACATACATTTGTATGGTCCTAGTAGTTTAAATTAATAAATCCCTTATTTAAAAATAGCTAAACATATTGATAAAACTTTACTATTGTTGATATAATTATATAGTGCTACTTCTAAACTTTTTAAAAGCATATGATAGAATTGAATGGCGCTTCATTCTAATAGTACTAGAAGCTTTTGGATTTCTGAAAACTTTGTGTAAAATGGTCAAAACTCTTTTAAAAGATGCCTCAACAAGAGTGGAGGTCAATGAAGACCTTACAAAAGAGACAATTTTACAAAGGTCCATAAGGCAAGGATGTCCCCTTACACCCTTTTTTGTCATTGTTGTAGATGCATTGCATTATATATTAAGGGACTCCACTTTGAGTCCTAGGGTGCAAGGCATCTCCCTCCCAAACAAGGAGTTAATAAATGCATAATTTGTTGATGATACAACACTCTTTGTAAAGCTGGATAGGGAAAACTTTGAAAATCTGATGAGGAAAATGGATTTTTATGCCAAGGTAGTTGGTACAAAAATTTCCATAGCAAAAACCACATTGTTAAGTTGGGAAAACCAACAATCGGACTGGCTTGAAGACCATGAATTCCAATGGGGAGGCCCTAGTAAGATTGTTAGCTATCTTGGGATACCATTTGCAGTAAGTCCTAACCTAAAGGACATGTGGGATTGGTTGAAGAACAAAATAATAAAAAAATGAAGACTTGGAATAAGCAATACCTCAATTTCAAGGAGGGCACATGTGTGTCAGAAAATAATTTCCTCATATAATGTGTATTATGCTTCGGTTTGGATGTTTAGTGGATATCAAGTGAATGAAATTCAAAAGCAGATAAGACAGTTTCTTTGGTCAGATGGTAAGGGCAACAAGAAAAGACATGCAAACTATTGGCACTGGTGTTGTATAGAAAAGCAAAGGAGGGGCTTGGGATTAAAGGACCTTAAAAAACAAGGGATAGACCTCACTATCAAATGGATATGCAAAAGCCTAAGCAAGGATGAACCATGGAAGGTTCTAATAAGGAATAATATTAGGAATGCAATACCAAGGAATGCAGAATCTTGGAAGAATTTGCCTATCTTCGACCCCCTGTTTGGAAAGTTTCCAATCTCCTCGGCAAGGTCAAATGTATTCAAAATCTTGTGGAAAGCATGGGAGTTATGCAAAGAAAATGTGCTCTCTAAATTCCCAATTGACATAGAATTAAATAAGAACATCCTTGATAGATCTATTTGGTGGAATATCCACTACAATAATAAGCCATTAGCACTCCTTCCTTTAGGGGTGCTCGACTAAAGAATGGAATAAAAAAGGGATCTCACTGTTCAGTAATATTATTGAGAATGGTGGTCTGGTCAGTTGGGAGTCCCTAAAGCAGGAATTCAATCTCCCTCAAACCCAAAAGAGAACCTATGAAAGACTAAGGAACCACAACTTTAATTTAAACAATTGATCTCCTTGTGTTGTCAATTACAGTCGAGAACTAATGTAGCTGAAAGATAAAGAAATAACCCGCCCCAAAGCAAAAGAAATTTATAAAGCCATGGATAAGACTCCTAATCTAGTTGATCTGCTTAATAAAAATTGGAATTTCAACTTTAATTAAAAATGGTGGGAAAATATTTTTATCGGCATATGGGGTAATATTCTTGAACCAAAAAAAGCAAACTTCAAATGGATGATGCTATTGCATAAGATGCCAAGCTTTGACGATCTTTGTAAAAAATCTAAATATGCTTCTCATTTGTTCTTTAACTGTTTTTATGCTAAGGAAGTTTGGAAATTGTTTCAAATTGATTTGTTTGGTTGGGGGAAAGAAAAGAAAAAAGAATAAAAGAAATAGTATTGGGAAAAAATGATAAAATAGGAAAGGCTCTTAATTTATTTTGGTTGATTCTAACCACTGAAATTCTTTGGCACTTATGGAAATCTAGAAATGCAAAAAAATATCAAGGCACTAGGAGGGCACCTTCTAAGTCTAAAAGAAGACTCACAGTGCACAATGTATATATGCAGGTATCCATTACTCTAGAGGTTTCTAAGGAGAAGTTTCAAAAGCTGATGAAAAATGGCAAAGTGGAGATAAAGAAAGAGGAGTTGATCCAAGCAAACCAATGGCTGTTATATTATTATAGCTTACCTTCCATTCCAATTCTGGAAAATAATGCAACTCTGAAAGTCTGATCAGCATGATCAATTTTGTAAACTATTCTGAATACAAAAAAAAAAATCAAATAAATTTGTAAATAACAAATATTTTAAATATAACAATTTAAAAAATATTATACCTAATATTTTTAAATAGATATATTTAAATACTATATTAATAAATATAAAACTATCCATACAAACAATTAATTAAAAAACATAAAACATAAAATATAACATAAATCTATATATATTGGATATTCATCAATTATAAACCAATCAAATTGAAACGAATTTTAAAAAACATTTTCTAAACAATTTTAAAAAACATATTTAAAAAATAAATAAATATAGTTGTTTATTTTAAAAATCTTTATCAATAAAATTTGCTAACAAATGTTTGGTCTGCGGGTAAAAGATTTTGGCAAATTTAACACTTCAGACTTTGGAAGGCAGGAAAAACAGATTCTTTGACAGCGATGGTTTTATTTGTTTTATTATGAGTTGCAATTTAAGTGCTGCATAACCAAAAAAAAATATCCGCAGTCCAAACAGTTTTATAAGTAAAATTCAAGTGGTACGGGAATGTATGAGTGAATGAAGACTTTTAATAACATCCACGAGGCCAAACAGCCTATGGGACCCACGGATCAGCAGCAAAACGGAACACCAAGAAACAGAAACCACAGCCCAACAATTACTTGATCTCCCTATCCTTCTGTATTTTGGATCTTCTGCTATGTATTATTATCAAGTAATCAGCACTTTTCGATATTCTCTCTTCCTCAAATAAGCTGTATGAAGTGTAAGAAAACAAATTATCGCAGTCCATATAACCAAAACATTTATGCAATCCAAACAGTTTTGCACAGGTCCTTTAATTAAGGAAGGTAAGCATTCCTTTTCCACAAGAAACTGCAGTTTTTATGTCTTCAAACTAACGTTAAGTGAACTGAAGTGTTTCTACAAAACAGTGAGTTAAGTAATGAAAAACGATCAAACTGCAGTTATAATGTATGGAGGACATCCATACCATAAGTGCATTCTAGGGGCTGGATAGCCGCTTCCATAAATTTGTAGGGGTGTGTAACATATTCCTCACTTTCTTAAATTTAATGCCTCTCAAAATCACCAGGTAAAAGTTACATGAGAAGTCTATCTACGTGAGTAATAAATATGTCTGACCAAGCACACCACACATTTTCGTCTCATCTGAGTACATGAAAAGATGGGCTTTTCGCAATTCCTCCACTGTTACCTCAAAGCCTCTCTTCTGAAACTTCCAAATAGATATATTGTAGTGGGCAGAAGTCTTGGGTTGTTCTAAAGCTAAAACCAATTTCAAGCACCCGAAAAGGATTTTTCAAAAATGCTTGCCTGATACTTTGTGCAATAAGATTGCAGTTAAATTGTCTGCTAGTTAGAAAGCTGCACTATTCACTGTCAGATTCATTTCCAGAATCTATATTATTAGTGGGTCCACTTTTGTAATCTGCCATTGCATTCTTGTATCTTTTCTGATCAGCCCTGGCTTTTGAATCAAAGGGCTCTTTCTCCTCCACTATCAATGTTCAAAACAACATACATCAGAAAACTACAACAAAATTTTATCAACATAACAGTTTCAAAAAAATAAATATAGTTTACATTCATTAATATCACAAGAAAAAAAAATTCGAATGAACAGAAGATGATTACAGAGAGCAAACACCCTCAAAAAAAAAATAGAACTCCATAATTATTCTTGTGGAATGGAAAGGTTTGAATATGCATTTGTCTCATAAGGTGAACTAAAGGATTAGAAACATACCTGACATCTTTTTCCATCTCTCTCCAAGCGCCTTTGCAACCTCTGTGAATGGCATTCCCGGATTGCTCTTTTTGATACTCTGCCAATGCAAAGTTATAGTCAGATAAAAGCTACAAGATCAATGCAATTCAGAATTTCCTTGAGATGAAAGAAAAGCCACTTCAAAAATTGTAGGCACATCAATGCTCAGTTTATTTTATTTTTATCTTTTGTCCAAATCTTGCTGGTTGTACAGCAGATTGTTTGTGGCAATGGTAGTTGCATTGGTTTCATGTATTGGGGTTTGGGCCCTTTCAAAAAACCCATCTCCATCCAGTTCATAGCTCCAGTCAAAAGCATTTACCAATAATCAAAAAATATTTTCTTCTTTTGTCCAAATCTTGTTTCAAAATATCAGTTGAGTTATGCTTGGTAGGGAAAGCATAAATGAGGTTTAAAAACATTGAGAATACTAAATCTACCAAAATGATCACTGCATTGAGATAAGTTCATTTGAGCATACAATTAGGGTAGATGATTTCTTTAAATGATCTCGACCATTATCATCTCTATCACTCCACCATTTCCTTCCCCTACCATAAGTTCATAATACCTGTGTGGTGAAGCGTCTAATCTAATCAACTGCCATATAAAAAATTTAGCTAATAATTATCTATAATGATAGGACAAATCTAGACCACAATTGAAGGTTATCAAGTAGCATGAGAGCGTAGAGACAATGTAAAATGCTTGTACTTGCATCATATAGATCGAAGGCCTGTAGATTGCTTTTATAATAGAGGTAAAATGATTAGACAGTTGTGGACTAAACCCTTAATTACTCGACTTATTACCAGACTTTATTTAGAACTTCTAAATATTTATGTTGTCACTTAGATGAATAGGCATTAAAATCCTAAAATCATTGACATATCCCTTCAAATCCAATGAACCATGGGTTATGGGATGATTGAGAACCACAGCATTCTAATCTGTCAAATGCTTATATCATTGCTTCATCAATGCAATGGTATCTTTAAACTCAAGTGGCAAGCCTCTAGGCTTAAGAAAATTCAAAAGAAGCCCTATATCATGCCTATTATTTGGGTGTAGCTCATACCATAGGGTTTTCACGCTGTTCCAGCCTGTGTGCCTGCAAACATTGCCTTCCTTGCAACAGAGTACAAGGAATAAAGTTCTTCACTAATCAAAACAAGAGGCAAACAAAAGGTGAAAATGAACGT
Source organism: Sequoiadendron giganteum (assembly GCA_007115665.2). NCBI lineage: Eukaryota > Viridiplantae > Streptophyta > Pinopsida > Cupressales > Cupressaceae > Sequoiadendron > Sequoiadendron giganteum. Next base: position 327,684,118 of record CM021107.1, on the reverse strand, counting down.
AGAAAACTTTTAGGCAGAACCTTTACAAGAAAATTAACTCCAAGATTCATTAAAGATCTCAAGAATAAAGGCAAAATCAAAAGGTTAGAGAAAAGGTTAATTTTAGAAAAAGAATTAAGAAAGTTCATCCCTAAATTAGCCCATCAATCTACCCTGAAATGAAGATAAAAAGAGCCAAAGAATTGTTTTCCAAGGTCATGGCTTTTATCATGAATGAGATGTGAGATTTTACTAAGTTACTGGTTCAGGTTCGGGGACGGGTGCGGGTACGAGAACCTAGTAAGTGGGTATGTGAAAAAAAAATTTAGGGGTTTGGGTACGTGTATATATATGTATTATATATACAAAAGAATAAGAGAAATTTATAGAATTGTAAAACTAAATCATTTCATAGTATGATACTTGATCATTGATCAATGCCAAATGCCAAAGATAAATATTAAATGCCAATTGATAGTTGAAAAATATTCAAATAAGCCATATCAATGATATCATATACGTCTATGTTCACCCAACAAGTACCCGCATGTACCTGCAGACGAACCCAAACCGGGTGCGTACCCGAACCGGGTTCGGGACCTACGGGTACAAACCCTACAACAAAGGGATTTTAATATGTTGTTATGCTTATCATATCCAACTCCAATTGACATGTTAATTCGGACCTAAGAATAAATACATTTCTCTAAATTTTGACATATTTGGTCACTTTGCTCAATGCCAATTACTTTAACCACTGCAATTGATTGAAGGAATTTACAATGGTAATGAGGTGGTGGCTTCTGTCATGTTTAGGCAGAGATATTCTTTAGAATGCTAAAATTATTAGTACAAGAAGTCAGCCAAGATGAAGCCAAAGGCATCTTCCAAAAAGCTAAACTAAAATGATGTTTTCTAAAACTTGTATCGCTCTAAACAGTACTTTTTGTTTGTAATGTGCTATGGCAATAATGTTCATCACCTTCTACCTTATTTCCTTGCTAAGTGGATTGTGAAATGCTAGGAAGAAGATAAGTATAGAGGACCAAGTTTTGTTTAGACCAATACAAAGCCAAACATAAATATTAAAATAAAAGCTGATAAAAGTATTTCTTTTAGCTGAAGCCAAAGGAATTTTCCAAAAAGCTAACTTAAAAAGATGTTCCAATACTTGTATAACTCAAAACACCATCTTTTGTTAATAGTTTGCCATCATTTATAATGTTGATTTCCTCCTACCTTTCTCCCTCGCTTAGGGGATTGTAAAATGCTAGGGAAGAAGAGAAGTATAGAGGACCAAGTCTTGTTTGAACCAATACAAAGCCAAACAGTAATATTAAAATAAAAGCTGTTAAAAACTATTACTTTTGGCTGAAGCCATACAGCTGAGCTAATAGGTGCAGAGAATTGTGTAAAAATATAATATTATATCAATAGATACACAAGTCTTAGGATTTCAAGTTAGCAAATGGCAGGCAACTTTTAAAACTAGTCAGTTCCTTGATACTACTTTATTTGATCCAAAGCCAACCAAACTGTTCGAATCAATGCTATATAGGCAACACCTTGTCTATGAAAGGTTGTTAAAGGAGAAAGTTATTGAAGGGAAAGTCCTATACACAAAAACAAAACAAAAAAAAAAAGATAAAGGAAACTGCTGAAAGAAAGAAAATATAGACAAGACGACGAATAAATTACCTCTCTTTCAATTTGGGAAAAGAACATAAATCCAGACATGGCCCTCTTTGGTGCATTTGGATCCTTCTTTCTTTTCTGCTTCCTCTTCTTTCCACCATCTTCTTCCTCATCCTTCTTTTTCCTCTTTGTTGCAGTTGTTTTAGGAGCAGTTGCCTCCTTTTTCTTCACTTCTTTCTTTGCAAGCCTCTACAATTAAACTGGTATTGTCAATAAAAAAATATGCATCTACAGCATCCTAAACATTAAAGTACACTACATAAAAACAGGGTCAAACAAAAACCACATTTGTAACTACTAGAGAACTAATATGCATGGGAATGCTTGCCCAGCTATTATCCAGCAACGTCCTCTGTAGAAATTGTACCTGTATTGTTTCTTGTGTCCTAAACAAGAATCTGATTGATTATTTATCTCTACACAACTTGCTAGTTACTTTCAGTGTGTCTATGCATGGTATCCCCTATTATTGCTAAATTGTGCTTGAATTACCACCTCAACTGATGAAGCCTATTTTAATTGAACATTGGTATTGAAAAAAAGTCATGTCAACAAGACTGCAACAATCAAACTCAGCCTTCCAAGGGTTTATGCCTAGAATGTGAATGTTAAAGTTCGTTCAAAGCATATGCTGTTTGAAGGATTAAGAGCAAGAAAAAGAAAAGAAAAAACAAATATATATGGAAACACTGGCACTCACTTCTTTGTTTTCTGCACTTTCACTAGCATCTGATTCTTCTTCCTCTGAACCTTCTGTTGGAGATCCTGCATCATCCTTCTCTGCTACAAAGTCCTCATCCTGCAAACAACCAAAACAGGACACAGAAATCCCTCAATTTAGACTCCCAATATTCTTCTTATATTATCCCCACAATATAGTAAAAGGCATCATTACAGCAAAGTAGAGCCAAGTATGCCATACCTCTTCATCACTCTCTTCACCACCACCAGCATCAATTGCATTTTTTATTCTTTCAAGATGTGGATCCACAGCTTCATTGTCAGAGTTCTCAAGTACAGAAGCAACTCCACCAGTACCTTGCCCATCTCCTAAATTCATAATTTTCAAACCCTTGGAACTGGATACATCATAGCAATTTATCTCAGGTGAAAACAGAAAACAGATAAACTATCCTAGTGGTATAATGTAGAAAGGAAATGGAAAGAAAATTGAATCCATTACTTGGTATAGGTCCCAAGTCATATTACTTTGATTTGATATAAGTAAAGGGAATTTATTTAAATGATGGTATGCTGCATACTTGATGAAGTTGAAAAGATTATGATATTCATTCCGCTGAATGTTACGAAACTGATGCTCCTGTTCACTCTTAAGTCTTATATGAAGATCAAAGTAGTGAGAAGACATACTGCTAGTACCAGCAGCACCATGTCTCTCAAATTCAAGATATTCAATCTGCAAATAGACAGTACTAGTTATTAGTCTTCTCATAGAATATACCATTTCTACTTCCACTTCACAACACTTATCTATAACTTTCAACAGTAAGATAACAATAAATAGCTAACTAGAGGACCTTATTACCTTTTTTTGAAAAAAAAAATACTATGATAAAAAGTGGGGACAACAAAAGCAGTATCCTGTGAAAGAAAAATCAGGCTGCTGTGCAGCTCCAGAGGTATTTCAGTATTAGCGTGAGGAAGAAAAGTTCAGACATCATCATGTAGAAGCTTTCCCTTGGACCAACTTACTATGAGCTATACTACTGCTCCCATTAATTACAAAAGAGTGAGGTCGATAGCCACATCAAATGGAAGATAGTAACCCTGCTACAGGCAACTGAACAGATATGCATCATAGCCATTTTCAGGCCTTTCTTAGTGTACAAAATTTGTGCTACACCCTGTTTCTTAGTTACCAAGTTACTTTTACCTTCATGAGTAAATATGATGATAAATGTAAATCATGACTTTAATATGTTTAATAAGTGAATGGAATACTGAAATATGCATTAAGATATTATTGCTTTGGAAGGAATGATTATGTTTTATGTGCTAATGGAAAATGCGATGAATGAATATGTATTACAATGTAAATGCTTTAATGATTTATGATGCAAATGAATTTCATGTGAACGGCTAACTACCTATGTGATGCACTAAGTTGGATGCAGGAAGGAGTCAAGCCCTCAGGTACAAGAGGGGGAGTATCACTCAGGAGAAGAACTTGGTCTAGTAACCTTTAATGAGCCTAAATGAGCATACACACACTCACATCTTAGTTGGTTAAAGTAGAGTCAAATTAGTTTGGGAAATGGTAAGTAAGTAACCTTCTATCAGGGTTTGGGAATGTTTTGTATTAGTTTGTGGTTATGTTATTGAGTCTTTGTAATAAGTATAAGTTCTCTTCATGTATTTATATTTATATAGTAATCGATAGGTAGATATATACATAGAATGTATATATATGTATATGCGGAAGCGATAACTAGTACATGTGAGCATATACGTGTGTGAGTATACATAAGTCGAAATACGTATGCATGCTCATACACAGATACGTCATATGCATAGGGAAATCAAATGGACATACATATATATATATATATATATTATATTAAAAGCATTTTTATCATGAAAACATAGCGCTAATGTATAGCGCGGACTTAATAAGCCATTCATTAGACATTTAAACATGCTATGAAATAAGTTAAAGCATATAAATAAGTATTGAGCCAGCACATGAGAGAGATTTAATGTAGGGCATAAGGTTATTAAGCATATTTTGAATGATACTTAAAGGAGAATGAAAGTGCTTAAAATAGGCTTGCATAAAGCCAAGTACCATGTCAAATATATGCTGCGTAATAATTCAAGAGGAAGGCGTGTAAACTAAGGATTACTATTGATGCTGATAAAAGCCAGCATTATAGCAAAGTATATGCTGCGCATATAATGCGCTAAGGAGGCAAAGATATCTAGTGTTTGAATGCAAAAAGAAGTCTTTAAACTATAGTGAATAAGTCAATAAAGACTTGAAGGCTGCGCATGGAATGGGAATATAGTTTATACATTGCAAATGGAATAAATGCAGATTTTGCAATGTGGAATAAGTCTTAAACCTTTGGATATGCATAAACCCAGTCAATGATAAGTTGGCAGCAATATAGAGGGTTAATCGACTTGCAAACCAAGTAGGAAACCTGCTAAAACGTTTGATGTTCATTTGACTCAGTAAAAGAGTCTTGCTGTCCCTTGAAACAAGTCGACTCAGCCTTTTGAAAGGTGAGGAATGTTATGTGTTGCAAACTTGTAAGTTAGTTTGATGAGTCGTTGCATGAGGATAGAAAGATGGCAGAAGTATTAGCTTGTTTGTAGCCTTTGGTTGCTCAGATTTTAGTATATATAGAGGTGCTCATTCTACCATTTGCTAGACACTTTCATTTTGATCACTCTGTTGCTATTCTACTGCAATTCTATGCTAGTGAGTTGAGAGTTTGAGAGTTGGTGATTTGTTTGCTATTTTGCATCAGTATTTGTTGAGATATTTGGTAAGAGGCTAGAAGTGGAAATTGAGTTGAACTTAGAAGAAGAAGCAAGCGGACTTGTGGCATTGAGCAAGGAAGGAGGAACTATCAATAGGAGCTTTTATACAGGCATGCTGATTTCTATTCCCTTGTTACTTATGTTGAAAGGTTATTTATTATTGATTGTCTTAATTGAATTGGATGGATTAAAATATGTGTTATAATACTTGGGTAAGCTTGCATGTTCTTGATTGAATCTCGCTTTGTCCCCTTTATTTGGGTGATTCTATATATATATATATCCTTTACGGAATTTATATGATTGTGTTTCTATTTAAACTACACATAGTTGTCTATTCTATACTTATGTAGCATGAAAAGTGAAACGTGGAATATGTCAATGTCTTGAGGTAACTTGAATTTGTTAACATATAATGCTAGGAAAACCCTAGAGGGAAATGAGGTTAGCAATACAATGGTAATGATGGTATGATAGACATGCCATCGTCGATAGGAAGTGACGTCATGCTAACCATTTTGATAATCTATACTTGATTGATCACTTGATCGTTACTTTACTATTGAATGAAACCCTAGGTTGAGAATAACCTATTTGGTTGGGATGTTTACTTGATTATTGATTGAAGCACATAGGTTGAGATTAACCTATATGATGGGAGTCATTTAATGTTGAAGATTATACTTTTGATTGAGTTCAATGATTGATGAGATTATATTTTGATGGGAGTCATTTATTGTTGAGATTACACTCTTGAATGGAGACTTTTATTGTTGAGATTGTACTTTTGAAATGGATTCATTTAATGTTATAACGTTATGTTCATTGTATGTCAAAACTATATGCATGTAGGATAAGATAGAGTTGCTTTGAGATACTTGTAGCAATATCATTTAGATGTGAGTTAATGGAAAGGTTATTCCTGGGGTTAGTCTGATCCATAAGAAAGGGGGTAACCTAGATATAGAGTATGAATGGTCATAAAACCAAATCGAGGTAGGAAAGTGGGTGAAATAGATGACTCTCGCTTGAAATACTGGGTGATGAATTCTTTGGCCAACTTACACTGTTTACACTGTCAGTTCACTGTAATCCGGGTTTACATACTAGGCAAGGATAGTCATACATGTAGGTTGTAGCCACTATATGACAACTCTAGATATGTAGGACACAACACCATGCTCAGAAGAGGCTAGAGTTATGAGGTTACCAAACCAATCTCTTCGTCGAATGTTACACCCCGATTGTAAAGCTACTATTTTCATAGCGCAATTGTCTGTAATGAGTGAATTTTTGGAGAATGAATAAAATATGTTGTTTCTTGTTAGCAATATGAGTGTACTTCCATTTAATGAATGTCTCACTTTATGCTACTTCTATTGATGTTATCCTTGATGAATGTTGCGTGCATAGTTATTGAGTTGTGAATATTCTAACTTAAGATGTTTTGTATACTGTTAATGTTGTGAACAAGTAACTGTCGAGATTGTATGTCTATGGGTGCAAGTATACGAACCATTCCTCCAGGCGGAGGGGAAATATCACTTGGGAGAGGAGCTTGGTCAGTTAACTGGTAATGTGAACTATCTGAGCATACACACACATCACCTAGGATTAAGTGAACTGAGTCAGCCTATGTGGGTTATTAGTTAAGTCATCCTTGGCTAGTAGTTGCATTTATGAAGTTTGGGTGCATTATCATAAGGTGTTATCTTGTAAGTCTTGTGAACAGTTGTGATATTACGATCATAAGGATATGATGGTAACGCAAATGTTGTAAGTAAATGAAGGACATATATACATGTATATAGTATATACACATATCCATAAATATATACATATCGATACGAGCGTACGTTGGCAAATGGATATGCTCATACGGTCACATCAATATGGTATACTTACGTATACGTGCACATAGAGGAGTATACTAGTATATACGTGTATATATGCCCATGTCCTTATATTGTGGATATTAATAATTTTACATTATTATTGCCTGACAAACTTACATATATATATATATCGGATATGCTGACTGGCTTACGATATGCTTATAATGAAATAAATATATATATTAATATTATGTATACATATATTAATATAAAATAATACACTTTTATATAAATATATTGTTTAAAGCAATTTGAATAAATATATATATATGTATATTATTATATATATATAGTATATATTTAAATATTAAATTCTCATAGTTGGAATCAAATTATTTCCCTTAAAAGATTTAATATTTAACATTTAAATGAAAATCAATCTTTGATTAATTTATAATCACATATTTGGGGAAATCGAATTATTTCCTAAGTATTATGAAATTGACCTTCTCTTACTTCATCATGAATAAAATCGGGTTAAATAACCCATCCAAAGGATTTAAAACCTTGGCAACTCGAATGAAGGGAAATATTATGTTCAATAAACATTATACTTCATAAAGTTGAAATTCAAATATTTGGAAAACAGAAATGAACTTGCCGTGAAATATGAAAAATACGGCTGGGGAAATTCGCATGCCTGTTGAAGCACATAGCCATGAGGAAATGCAGACGCAGCTTGCAGTGTGTCAATGGACACCTGGAATTAGGGATTGAAATGAGAAATTTAAGTAAGACTTTGTCTCTAAAAATATCTCACCTGTTGAATCACGTCATTGCTGAAGGTGTCGATTTTTCCTCTTTGAATGGAGCCAGTTTGAATCTTTCTTTACCTGCTGTCAATTTGAAGGTCGAATCATCTTCTTAATTCGCTGAGTAAGGGGTTTTCTATCCACCACACACCATTTGAAGCAGTCAATAAAAATACCTATCAATCACCATGCCTTCCCGTGAGGAATGTGTTGGGGAATGAGGCTCTATATAAAGCCGTCATTCTGCTAGGATTCATCATTCATCGAATTCATTCCTTCTGCAATTATAATTGTTCTCATTGTCCAACTTGAGCTTTCATATTGCAAGAGTATGTTATCAATTTCCAATAAGAGCAAAATATTCGTAATTCTGAGTGTCATTCCTTCAAACTGCTGGAAGTGTGAATCATCGTAATTTTGAGTGTCATTGTTGATGAAAGGTAGCTTCAATTAGATATAAATGATGATTGCTGATTGCATCATCATCATTTATATGTGATCAAAAATTACTCTTCATATAGGAAAATAAATGGAGCGAAGCGAATTTCGGAGATTTGACGTAGGTTCGTGGGCAGTAGATGTGGAGCAGGAATGGTTGTGGATGCAGGATCGGATCGCGTAGAGGAGACCAGCCAAGGAGATCGGAAGACATGCTCAAGGACGAACCGGTGGAAGAAACTACAAACCTAAAGGGCATCCTCGAAATTGGCCTGGGGAAAACAACGACAAGAATGTGGGGCGCTTCAAATCTTGGAGACAGACACAATGGAGGGGGCCTCCATGGATTCCGAGCGGGAGACCGGTAGAAGTAGAACTGAAAAACCGCGGCGCTGGAAGGCATGGATTTAGCAGAAGGTCGACAAATGGATATGGGAGGTACGGGCAAAACTCTAACTGGGAATGGCAAAGTCCCTCCTGAATGCGAGGGCAAAAGAGTGGGGCTTGGAAAAAAACCTAGGGAGCCAAGGACGAACAACAAGGTGCACACGAAGCAGAGAATGAAAGAGGGGATAAATCCGATGGCGAATGCAACCAGGGACTAAGGCCACCGCTGGTGAAATAGGCAAAAAAGCATAAGGATGAGGTCCCCGCCTCTATTTCGAAGGGATGATACCCTAAATTGAGGACTGGGGAGGACAAGATTGGAAAAAAGTCGACCTCGATGGAGATTCCAGCCAACCTGACAGAGGCAGTAAGATTCCAGATGGAGGACAAAGCCATCTTTGCAAAATGGTGGGGGGATGAATGCCCCAAATCAAAAATGATAAAGTGGTGGAAGCAAAATTAGGGTGACAATATGGAAATAAAGTTCCTTCAAAATAGCTTCCTCTTAATAGTGTGTGATTCGGCGGCAACCAAGCAAGAGATTCTGGTAGGTAAGGACAGATCCATGGACGGGTTGGGGTTTTATCTCAAACCCTGGGAAGAAGCTTTTGATCCTCTTGCCTTCATATCGGACAAAATGCTGGTTTGGGTTAAGTTGGTCAATCTACCCACCGAATATTGGAATAAGGCATCTCTGATGCACATTGGTGCGGAATTTGGGATTGCGATAGGAATAGATGAGGACGCATTACAAGCTGGGAATGAGGGAACGATAAGGATATGTGTAGAAGTGGCTCCATGGAGTCAATTATGGGAGGAAATTGAGCTGATTCATAATGGTGGCAACTGGGAACAAAAAGTGGCGTGGGGCTTACCTCTATGCCAACAAAAGGTTTGGTTAAATTGGTAAAGGGGATGGTACAAGCAAGACAGTAAACCAGATCCTAAAGGTAAAAGAGTGCAAATAGAGGAGGCAAGTCCGTCGGGGTATGCGGAGTGCAATGATCAGGGGAGTTTGGGTACAGATCAAAATATGGCGGGACCTGCGGGTAGCAAGGTGGGTAATCAGAGTGGGTCAAAGGTGCTACACAAGATGTCGGAAGCTTTGGCGATGGTGGTTTACAGGCCGACCTCTAAGGTAGGGGGACAGTGAGAAGATGAGTGCAGTCCCTCAAATCAAACAAAATAGATGTGCCAAGATTGGGAAACAATTATGCAAGTTGGAAATGAACTAAGGCAGCTGGCGGATCCAACAAAACAAGCTCAAGTAGAAGAGTGCAAAATCATGTGGGAGCAGGAGGTTGAGTTCTGGGAAGAAGGGCAATTAGAAACAACAGAATTGGAGGGGGGGAGAAGAGTCCTTGGCAGTAAATGAACAAAGATGTGTGACTAAAAGTTTGGTGAGGTAGGAAGAATTTGCAATTGTGGAGGTCTCAGGGGTGGAAAGGGTGGAGAGGGTCTCCCCAACAAATCAGGAGGTCATATCCAAGGAACCATTGGGGGTGCATACAATAGTTTGTGGGCGAAGTACACCGGATTGTGGAGATAAAAAGAAAAAGTGGAGAGGAAGACTAATGAAGAAAAGCGAGCTAAGGCGGGAGAAGCAGCAGGGCAGCAGATATAATGATCATACAAGAATCAAAACTAAGCAGAAAGGAGGTTGAACGTCTGAAAACAAAAGGCAGTTGGAAGAAGTCATATGTAGAAGCAAATGGGGTGTCTGGTGGACTAATTACATTATGGAAACCAATGGCAGTATCCTTAGATGAAGTGGCTGCTGGGAGAAATTGGTTGGCGAGCAAAGTAAGATGTGGAGCTTCAAATTTGGAGTTCATATTGATCAATGTTTACGGTCCCTCTAGCAGTATCCAAAAAAGGGGAGTGTGGAAGGAAATAGAAGGCTTCATGAGAGTAGGTAATGGGGAAAATTTCATCTTAGGTGGCGACTTTAATGCCATACTACAGTCAACGACAAAGGGGAGCGGGGGCCTGGGGTGTTGGCAGTGAAATTACAATCCCAGATAGACTTTGAGGATTTTGTAAATAGAAATCGGTTAATGGAAATCAACTTGGCAAGTGGGGGCTTCATGTGGACCAATCGTAGGCTGGGATTTAGTAGGATTGTAGAGAAATTAGACAGATTTTTCTTTGGGGGTGATTTTTCTTCGTTTCCCTTCAACTTGGAAGGCAGCATTCTCCATTTCTCTGGTTCTAATCATTTCTCGATCAGATTGGAGATCATGGGGGATAGAAAAACGTGTAGAAGTCCTTTCCACTTTGAGAGGATGTGGTTTAGGGATCAACAATTCATGCAGCAGGTGGAGGCATGGTGGACAGCGGTTCAACCAGAAGGGAACAAGTTGTTTAAAGTTGTAAGCAAATTAAAATATTTGAAACAACAGCTAAGGTCTTGGAACAAGAACCACTTCGGGAACATTTTTGTCAAGAAAAAGCGCTTGGAAGGACAGTTAGATGCAATAAATGCCAAAGTGATTAACGGGGGCATGGATGAGGCTCTCTACCTAAAAGAGAAAGAAGTGTTAAAAGATTGGGAAGAAGTTTTGGCAAGAGAAGAGTTATTCTGGAAACAGAAATCACAGGAGAGCTGGGTTAGGGAGGGGGACAGGAATTCAAAGTCCTTCCACAACTCAACGAAGGCCAGAAGGGAGGCAAACAAAATTGTAAGTTTAAAGAAGGAGAATGGGGAAATTGTGGACGGTCCCTCGGAGATTGCCATAGAAGCTGTGTTGCATTTCCAGAAAATCCTAAATAATGTTGAAGGTTCAAATTTGAGGGCGTAGAATATTGTGGTGTACCGACACTCTGCTGATCTGTTTTTCACTTGAGTTTTGTAGGTCTGATTTTGTTTTGGTTTAATTTCTCTTTTTGTGCTCTAAGTTTGTTTGCTAGAAATACTAGAATGATACATAAAGAGCATATGCATACCATGAAAGCTTCGAATAAACTAAGCTAATGGAATAACTTGAGTACATTGCTCATTTCAATGTCTAAATATAGTTTCTTCATTACATAATAAGGAACTTACAACATATAACTTACATCAGATTTCAGCTAACAATATTTTAGACTGCATTTTAACTTACAGCCAAACATCACTGTGAATAGTGACTTGCTACAGTACCCGCGCCCAAAGAAATGCTGATTTCTCTTGATAGGCGAGCTTCTCCCACCAAAACTTCGCATGGCAAGCTTTCTAAGACAAGGGCGCCCCTTTTTGGAAAGATTGCAACCACCAAGGAAAGGCGTTTTATTTCCTTTTGCTATTACAAACCCTCAAGAAAACACAGCTAGCTGTAGCTTTCAAAATCAGCTCCAAAACTCCACGAAAAGCGAGCAGCTCTCGTACTAACGTGATTGAAGACTATGGCAGTCCAAACCCCTTTGAAAATGGCTCAAATAAACTGCAAACAGCCACTTGTGTCTCCAAAAGAAGCCACCAAAAACTGATCAACAACTTTAAGGTGGTGTTTCACACCCTCAAGCAGCTCCAAACGAAGAACCAAGCCCCACCAGGCTCACCCACTGCAAGAAATCAGGAAACCCTAGTCTCCTTCTTCCTCCAAAGCAACACTTCCAAGTTTCTTCAAGCTAAAATCATTCATCCATGAAGCAATTCGAATTTCCTCTATTGCCTTTTATAAATTTACAAAGGAAACACTATTCATTAAAGTGAACACTATTCACTTAAGTTATAACATTTTTCACTTTAGTAATGAATAGTAACTTAAAAATAGAAAGTGACCCCTTCCTTTTAAAGACACATGGTTCTTAGGCTGAGGATGGTGAAATAAAAGGTGAGTATCATTAATTTAAGCACAAGTATCATGCCAAATGCAACAATTCACCCCGCCACCATACTCCAAAGATCAACACTGAGATTTGATGACCAAGTGCCCGTCCAAGAAACCCTCTATCCAGAACTATTAGCCTACGAGGGTTAGGAAAATAGTCTAATCCCCCAACTTTGATGCACGTGAAAAAGGGGACATTACAAATATACTTCTTGAAGTCATCCCAACCGTAATAAGAAGGGAGCAAAATGATATGTTGCAAAGTCCTTTCACGGAGGAGGAAATAAGATGTGCTGTCTTCCAATTGTCTGAAGACAAGGCACCAAGGCCAGATGGCTTTCCCGCATGTTTTTTTCAGAGGTGCTGGCACATCATTGGTTTGGAGGTAGTGGAGGCTCTGGAGGAATCACAAGCAGCAAGCAGGTTGCTTAGTGAAGTCAATCACACTTTTCTTGCCTTGGTTCCAAAGAAGGTAAAGCCGACTTTGCTGGACGAGTACAGGCCTATCGCATTATGTAATACGTTATACAAAATCATGACAAAAACCATGGCAAACAGGCTCAAGACCCTGCTCCCTTGTCTAATATCTGAGGAACAGACAGGCTTCGTTCCAGGCAGGTCAATATTTGACGGGGTGATAATCGCACAACAAGCAATACACTCACTGCAGGCTAACAGGTGTCAAGGGATGCTGGTTAAATTAGACATAAAGAAGGCTTATGACACGGTAGACTGAAGGTTTTTGTGCAAGGTCCTGGAGCGATTTGGCTTTGACAAGGGTTGGATAGACTGGGTTTTTAATTGCATCTCTAGCCCTCGCATATCAATCATGGTCAATGGTGAACCAGCAGGTTTCTTTGAGACAACTAGGGGATTGAGGCAGGGAGACCCCTTGTCCCCCTTTTTATACATTGTGTTGGTCGAGGCGTTAGGGAGGGCGATTTCAAGTGCAGCATCAAGTAGGCAGATAAGGGGCATTCAAATTACTATTGGCGTCCCTGCAGTGACCCACCAACAATTCGCAGATGACACAATGTTGTTCAGGGCGGCTTGTAGGAAAGAGGCGGAGAAGTTCAAACAACTCTTAAATGCCTACGAATTGGCTTCGGGGCAGGGTGTGAGCAATGAAAAATCAGAGATATTCTTTTTGAACACTCCGGGGAAAGATGAAAGGTTGATTGCTGCAATTTTGAATTTCCGGATTGGGAGACTACCATTGACTTATCTTGGGCTTCCGTTGGAAAAAGGTGTGAGGATAGGCAAACTATGGGATCTGTTGGAAGACAAAGTGAGGAATAGGCTTTCGGCTTGGGATGGCAGGTGGTTATCCTGGGCAGGCCGCATTATTTTGTTGAAGGCTGTAATTTTTGCTTTACCCATCTACCTTATGTCTTGTTTAGCGCTGCCAGCTTACAAGGCAAATTCATTGAACAAGTGGATGAGACACTTCTTTTGGAAAGGGTCTTCGGATAAGAAGAAGTATCCAATGATTGCTTGGGACACAGTTTGCAAGTCCAAAGAGAGTGAAGGGGTGGGGATCAGGGATATATTGAAGCAGAATAGGGCGTTGGTTGTGAAGCTAGTATGGAATATGCACACCCGTAGCGAAGCAAAGTGGGCTAAGATCCTTCACAATAAGTACATGGTTGACTTCAATGCGAACAACATTCTGTTAGTGGATAGGCTCCCTAGTGGATCTAGAATTTGGAACTTTATGAGGGCTTGTCGTCCCCTCATTCAAGAGCAGTTGTCCTGGGATGTGTTTGATGGTAGATCGGCGCTGTTTTGGGAAGATTCGTGGGGCGAGTTTCCCAGTATTGATAACTGCTTGGGCCTAGTACAATCAAAGGTGAACCTGAAACAGCAGTGGGGGGAGAAAGTAAGGGATTACTTGGTAGAACAACGTAGTGATGGTGTGGTTTCCTTTGTCTGGAGGTCTCTGGACAATGGTGTCATACCAAGGGAAGAGGCTAAGTGCCTCAAACAAGAGCTAGGAAGGCACATGGTGGTGATTCGAGAGGGTGCCGATAGGCTGGTTTGGGCGGGCTCTGATTCAAGACAGTACAAGGTGAAGGTCGGGTATAGGTCTCAGTGCAAGAATGATGCATTATCAATGTTGCCTTTGCACCTCTGCTGGGATCAAGCATGCATCCCACAGGTTGGTACCTTCTCGTGGGCTGCATTACAGAATAGAATTTTAACGGCTGATAAATTTAAAAGGATGGGGTTCTCGGGCCTGTCGCGATGTGTGTTGTGCAAAAATGAGGAGGATGTGAATCATCTGCTCGTGAGGTGTCTGTTTGCACAAGCATGCTAGAGGTGGCTTTGTGCGAGGTTGGGATGGAGTAGTGCTCTTCCGAATGATGTATTATCACTATTCTCAGCCTGGTCGATTCTAAAACGGAGTTCAGTTTTCTGTGAGCTATGGGTGATCTACCCTTCCATGGTAATTTGGGAGCTATGGAAGGAGCGCAACAGGAGGATCTTCCTAGAAAAAGAAAGAGAATTTCCAACCTTTGTTAACAGGCTGGAGGTTGCGATAGTGGAGGCAGTCAATGGGAAGGTGGGACAAAAGGACATGGATGCTTGGATTTTCTCTGAGTGGGATGCGAAGATGCGTAGATCATGGTATGGTTTATCTTTGCCAAACCAGGGTGCACAACAAAAAAAAAAAGAGATGATGCAAGGAAGGATGCGGTTTGGAGTCGCCCTCAACCAGGATGGTATAAATTGAACTTCGACGGGGCTTCCCGGGGCAACCCGGGGCCCTCGGGTGCTGGGTGTTGCATAAAAGATGATCAAGGTAGGACAGTGGCAGAAAAGTCAATGCCTTTACCGATCGGGACCAACACAATGGCAGAGCTTAGGGCGCTAATCTGCGGCCTCCAATTGAGCAAGGAACTAAAGTTGAAAAATATGGAAATTGAAGGTGACTCAATGGTGGTTGTCCAGGCATTAAAGTCAGGGGAAATGGTGAATTGGAAGACAATCACTCAAGGATGAAGCGAGTAGATTGGTTCAAGAGTTGGAGGCCTTCTCGGTAAAGCACATATACAGAGAAGCTAATGGGGAGGCAGATCGTTTGGCGAATGCAAGGGCTGATGGAATATACTGGACCCGAGTTGGACTGCAAGTGTGTGGGTCAAGTGGCAACTCTTTCCACATGGTTATGTAGTGGTTGGCGCTTGCAGATCACCGAGTGTGGGCACGACAGAGTGTGGAGCTCCTATAGACAATTCTCCCCTGTGTGCAGGCTCCATGGACAGATCGGATGGTGGTATTCAAGGGGATCAAGCTGGTGGTGGATGAGTTACTGGTGAGGTGGAGTGACTCGGTCCCTTCGTCTGCCCTGCTCGCTAATCATGTGCCACAATGGAATGGCCGAGCAAATTTGAAATTTATTGTATACAGACGGTATTTGGACAGTCTGGTTAGTTGCTTGTAAGGAATGTAATGGGATATGAAATTATTCCACTGGAGGATGGCGATATGTAATAATCCTTTTTTGTTATCAATAAAATACTCATTTACCTACCAAAAAAAATAAAATAAATTACTCTTCATATAAATATTGCTGGAAAATAAGTAATTCAAATTTATAAGCATGCATAAGATTCGAAATAATAAATGATGTTCAAGTTCTACATTGAATAAAATCGCAACTCATATAATATATATCCACCACTTATATAAGGTTATATGTGTGTTAGTTTGTTAACCGAATGTTAGTTGGTTATGCTTGGAGCCCGTGCACCCAAAGGGACACGTCCCATGAGCGGATGTGTCTTCACTTGTGGAGACATGTCCTCTCATGAGACGCGTCTCTTAGAGGCGGGTCTCCAACATATATAAGGTGGTTCCCTCATTGATATGCAAACATCAAAATTTATAAATGTTCTGCAATCAGCACATTCAGCATAAGAGAAATAAATCTGACTTAGAATTTTGAATAGAATTCTTACACTTAGAATTATCTTAGAATCCTTAGGCTCCTAGTTTGATAGAAGATTTGATTACATTTACATGGTATCAGAGCCAAGTTCAGTGAATCCAAAATCAAATCTAGATATCAGATTGCTTAAGAAAATTCGTATTTTTAAATCGAATTCACATCACATTCTTCATAATGTCAAGTGTGATCAGATTTGAAGATCATCTTGCAGGAGCAAACAACTTCACATCATGGAAATTTAGAATCATGATGATTCTTAAAGAGAATAAAATAGACTTGCTTGTGAGAGAAAACAAAAGGGAACTAGACGTTGATCCTAAGAAAACTCAATGGATTAAAAACAATGAAAAGGCCATGAAAATCTTAGTAGATGTAGTTAGGGATCATATAGTGCCCATCCTAGCAAAACATGAAACTGCATATCAAAAGTTCAAATCTCTTGAGAGCACCTATGAGATCAACAACACCAGTAGGACTCTTAAATTAAAGAGGCAAATCAACAATATCCAAATAAACAAAGGAGAAACAATTAATGCATACTTCATGAGGATCACTGAACTAAGGGATCAACTATCCACAATTGGATATCAGATTGATAGCAAAGAGTTAACTCTAATTGCACTAGGAGGCCTACCAAACTCATGGGAGTCATTTGTTCAAGGAATAACTGCAAGATCTAAACTCCCCAAGTTTGATAGGATAAGAATAGACTGCCTTCAAGAGGGGAAACAAGACTCTCAACGAAAGAAAATAAACAAAAGAACATAGATGAAGACATTCATGTACTCAACACAACATCTATTAAAGGAGTAAGAAAAATTCCTACAAGAGAGGATCTTTTAAAAGAAAGAGAAATTCCAATGGAAAGGGATCTTCTAAGAAGAAAGACATCTCTCAAGTACAATGCTTTAGATGTGATCAATATGGCCACTATGCAATGAAGTGCCCTGACAGATCAAAGCAACAAGCATCTTTTTCCAAAGTAGGAAAGTCAAATTCAGATCATGAATCTGAGAACTTTGTGTTCTATATAGCCTTATCTAGTCAAGTATCTAACAACACCCACAACTGAGTAATTGATAGTGGTTCCTCTAGACATATCACAGGGTTTAGAGAACACCTTGACACTATGACTGAGAAGACTGATGAAGAAGTAACCATTGGAGATGATTTTGCACACTCTATAAAAGGGGTTGGAACTTGCTCCATCAAATTGAAATTTGGTCTTTCTCTTCAACTCACCGGAGTCTTATTTGTACTTGGAATAAAGAGGAATCTAATATCCATCTTTGCCCTTGAAGACAATGGATATAGAGTTACCTTTATGGATGGGAAAGTTCTAGCATGGCCTAAGAACTCAACTATCAAGAAAGCCCAAACCATAGGTTTAAGACAAGGGTATCTTTACAAACTATGCACTAAGGTTAAGCAAGCCCTTACCCTTGACACTTTTGATTCAAATGAGATTTGGCATAGAAGATTAGGACACCTTCATTTCCGTGCCCTACCTTCCGTATAAAATGCACCCAATTCAAAAGATGAATGAAAGCTTGAGGTAGTATTTGCGCCCAAGAAGAGTTAAGAGGTTGCTGAAAAAGTCTGAGGCGTGGAGAATAGGCTTACCTAAGTTAAAACCATCCCATGAAGGAACTTGTAAAGGTTGTGCCCTAGGAAAGAATACAAAGGGATCCTTTCACAATAGCTTGAGCAAAACCCAAAATGTATTAGAACTGGTTCACTCTGATTTATGTGGACCCATGTCTATACCTTCTAAAGTAGGATTTCTTACTATGTCATATTTATAGATGACTTCTCTAGGAAAACCTGGATCTATTTCCTTAAGTGTAAAGAGTCAATAGAAATCCTCAAAAGGTTCAAAGAGTTCAAAGCCCTTTCTAAAAACTTCTCCGGGAAGAAAATAAAAATCTTGAGGACAGACAATGGGAAAGAATACACCTCTGAAATTTTTAAGGAATTTTGCATGAGTGCAGGAATTAAGAGGGAGTTCACAATTGCCTACAAACCTCAACAAAATGGGGTTGCTGAAAGAAAAAATAGAACCATTGTAGAAGTTGCCAAAGCAATGTTGTTTGACCAGAACATTGAAACTTCTTTCTGGGCAGAAGCCTCTAGAACTGCTGTCTACATTCAAAATAAATGTCCTCATTCTCATCTAGATAACAAAACTCCTGAAGAAGCTTTTACCGGCATAAAACCTAATATTAGTCATTTTAGGATTTTTGGTTGCCCTATCTATATTCATGTGCCCAAAGAGAAGAGATTCAAACTAGAACCTTCTGGAAAGAAAGGGGTATTTGTGGGATATAGTGAAACCTCCAAAGCCTACATGATTTTCATACCCGGGCAGAAACAAATTGAATTGAGCAGAGATGTCATCTTTGAAGAAGACATTGCATTCAAAAGGGCAAGAAGTTCTAGTGAGATAGAAACTTATTCCCCTAGAGTACCTGAAATGGAACATGTTCCTGAGATTCAGAGGGAGTATCCTGAGGAAATGCCAAATGAACCTCAATCTACTTCAGATGAGAATACAAATGACAATGGCAGAAAGAGGCCACTTTGGGCTAGAAAGATGATCAAAGAAGCCGAGAATCATTCAGCACCCAAAAGAACGTTTAGGGAAAGTAAAAGACCCAAACGGTTCTCTAGCTATGTTGCTCTAATAAACAACATCATAAATTAAGAACCTGTCAGTGTTACAAAAGCTTTCAGACATCAAGCATGGAAGGATGCAATGACGAAGGAATATTAGTCCATTCTAAAGAATGATGTATGGGATATAGTGCCTAGACCGAAAGAGAAATCTGTTGTCTCTTCCAAATGGCTCTTCAAAGTCAAGCATGCTGCTGATGGCAATATAGAAAAACATAAGGCATGTTTTGTGGCAAGAAGTTTTTCTCAAAAGGAAGGCATTGATTATGAAGAAACATTTGCACCTGTTGCTCGTTACACATCTGTGAGAGCAGTGTTAGCCATTGCTGCAACTAAAGGCTGGAAGATCCATCAAATGGATGTAAAAACTGCCTTCCTAAATGGAACCATTGAAGAGGAAGTCTATCTGGAATAGCCTGAAGATTTTGTGATACATAAATCGGACTCACATGTGTGTAGACTAAAGAAAACTCTCTATGGACTTAAACAGGCTCCCAGGGTCTGGTATGAACGAATTGACAGCTACCTCTTGGGACTAGGAATTTCCAAAAATGATGCAGACCCTAATCTCTACTTCAAGGTAATCAAAGGTGATATGTTAATAATTATTTTATATGTTGATGACCTGTTGATGATAGGAGAAGATCACCTCATTGCTCAAGTAAAGAAGGATCTAACTTCCGAATTTGACATGAAAGACTTGGGCATTCTACACTACTTCCTAGGTTTGGAAGTATGGCAGAAATCAGAGGGCATTATACTAAACCAAGGAAAGTATACTATTGATATTCTGAAGAGATTTGCAATGTTGGACTATAGACCCATGTCTACACCTATGGAAACCAACCTTCACAAATTGAAAGAAGCAGCAACAAAATCCAAGTGTACAGATCCAACCCTATATAGACAAATGATTGGATCCTTGATGTATCTGGTTAACACCAGACCTGATATTTGCTATGCAGTGAATGTTCTCAGCCAGTTCATGTCTGAGCCAAAGGAAATTCACCTAATGGCTGTGAAACATATTTTGAGATATCTTCAAGGCACTATTGGATATGGTCTTCTTTACAAAAATGACCAACTAGATCTACACGGATACTCTGATTCAGATTGGGCTGGAAGTGTAACCGATCAGAAAAGCACATCAGGATGTTGCTTCAGTTTAGGATCGGCTATGATCTCCTAGATTTGCAGAATACAGTCTTCAATTGCACAGAGCTCAATAGAAGCTAAATACATTGCAGCCTCTATGGGGGCAAGACAAGCAGTTTGGCTTCGTAAATTGCTTGTGGGACTCTTTAGTGAGCCCTTGAATCCTACAATCATTCATTGTGATAATCAGAGTTGCATCAAACTCTCTGTAAATCATGTCTTCCATGATAGATCTAAGCTAAGTCACCGCATTCGAATTCGAATTCGAATTCGGCAACATTGAAATTCGGCGAAGAAAAAATTTGAAAAGTAAAAAATTCGGATTAAATTCGCCTTATGTAATTTTTTATTTATTTATTTATAAATAAAGTAATATATCTACAAAATTGTCAAAATAGTTTAACAATTAACATTTATAAATAGATTTGAAATCATTACAAAAATTAAATTATTTAAATTTAATATTACAATTTTTTAATAGTATATATTTAATTAATTTTTAATATGTTAAAAATTCTATTATTAAAATTTAAATATATATTAGTAAATATAAGTTATAAATTATTAATATAGTTTATATTTCATAATAAATATAAATTATAAACTATAAATTATAATATATTAAAAAACTGTTATAAACCTTATAGTAGTTTTTTAATATAATATAATTTATAATTTATATATATTAGCCCTATTCTATTGTACGCGTGAGTTTTGTGTGCAGCCGCGAATATTTGTTTGGAGGGCACAAATTTGTCCAAGGCATGTGCAGCCGGGGAGCAAAGTCACGAACGGCATTCTGCATTCTGTCTTCTTCAATTTCCTTCTGCATTTTTCCGTCTTCAATTGCCCGGCACCGTTTTGTCTCTTTCCATTGCGATTGTAACCCCTAGTCGACGCCATCTCCAACAATTTCAGGGCTCGCTAAAACAAGAAATTGTTTTATGGATTATACCGTACGAAGAGGTGACGAATATAAACGAATTTTTAATTAAGTTTTAAAATTCGGCTAAATTCAAATTTCATAAATAAAATTCGCCGAATGCGGTGACTTAGGATCTAAGCACATTGAGATCCCCTATCATTATGTAAGAGACATGGTGGAAAGGAAAGTGATCCAGTTGGAGTATGTTAGTACAAATGATCAAACAACAGACATTCTCACCAAACCTCTCTCCCGAATCAAGGTAGAGCACTTCAAGAAGAAACTTGGTATGGTTGAAATGTAATTTGATATTATGTTGAAATTCAAATTGTTTATAAAAGTTGTACTAATATATGTAAAGATATTTAATGTGTAAACTCTTTTGTCATGTGTGTGACTCCATGACCTTATGGGCCTACTCCCCCTGTGTACATTATTGAAAGGTGACGATCTTTCTAATAATGAACACTTATATTTGACATTGTAAAGTGAGGACTCTACAATGATGAGTTGAACTATCATGTGACTTGATATTTGTGGACATGTCATGATAGTATCTCTTGGACACTTTGATGGATATCATGGGACTTGATGTCATCTGGAGATCATTGTGATCCTTAAGAGATAATCATGGTGGATAATTATATATCCGTGGATATGCCATGAATTATGGTAGACAGCATGTGACTTGATGTCAGTGCACATACCATAATGAAGATGTGTTATGAAGAATGTCATGTGACTTGACAATGTTGAGATTTCATATCATATCTTCGATACCACGTGTGAAGGTGATATCCCTACTTATTTGATTTGAAATATCTTCCCTAGCTAAGAGGGAGTGTTGATGAAAGGTAGCTTCGGTCAGATATAAATGATGATTGTTGATTGCATCATCATCATTTATATGTGATCAAAAATTACTCTTCATATAAATATTTCTGGAAAATAAGTAATTCGAATTTATAGGCATGCATAAGATTCGAAATAATAAATGATGTTCAAATTTTGCATTTGAATAAAATTGGAACTCATATAATATATATCCGCCACGTATATAAGATTATATGTGTGTTAGTTTGTTAACCGAATGTTAGTCGGTTATGCTTGGAGCCTGCGTGCCCAAAGGGACACGTCCTCTCATGAGATGCGTCTCTTAGAGGCAGGTCTCCAACATATATAAGGTGGTTCCCTCATTGATATGCAAACATCGAAATTTATAAATGTTCTGCACTCAGCACATTCAGCATAAGAGAAATAAATCTGACTTAGAATTTTGAATAGAATTCTTACACTTAGAATTATCTTAGAATCCTTAGGCTCCTAGTTTGATAGAAGATTTGATTACATTTACAGTCATTCCTTCATACTGTTGGAAGTGTGAATCATCGTAATTCTGAGTGTCATTCCTTCATACTGTTGGAAGTTTGAATCATCATAATTTTGAGTCATAATTGAGAAGCTGACCAGCTATGTATCAATTATTGAGTGAGCATTTTTTGAGAAGGAAACATAATTAAAACAGAGGATTTTTGTTAACCTAGAAGTGCTACAAGTACAGACCATTTCATCTTCGTGGAGGAAAGCTTAAACCAGGCATGGGTTACTATTCCTCTATACATTTCATCTTTGAATCTTTGATTTATTATGGAGTCATGTTGAAAAAGGGTGTGTTCAATAGTTTGTTCAATAGCTTGCATATAGTGAATATGTCATAGAAGATGCATAATTACTGAGAAGAGTATTTATTTGTTTTGAAAGGCTAGATGGTGCATTTTGTGTTGTTGCATTACTTGTATGATCTCTATATAAGGAGAATATGGTTGTAATTAGTTACTAAATACTAGGACGGAAATGAAGGCATCAAGTCAAGTAATGAACCACAGCTTAAGTTAATAGGTTAACTTAGACAGCTTAAGATGCTCCTAGGATGAAGATGTCCAGTATAGGAGGGGAATCTGTGATTACTTGTTATGCGGTTTCATTTCTAGTAGTTTAGTTTGTTGTAGGATTTCTAGGGTACGGATTACCTAGTGAAGGACAAAGACCTACGCGTAGTGTAAGATAGCCCTAAGTCAAATCGACCATGAATAGTGTATATGATAGATGACCTTCATTCGAAGTACAGAATGAGAACACTTTGGCCAAAGTAGTGAAATGTACGACATCCACTTAGACTGTGTGATGTTTGAGACTACATTGTCAGTTCATCGTGATCCTTTAAGTAAGCTAGTTCGGGATTGTGAAATAGCAAGTTCTAGTTTTATAGGACAAAACACTATGCTCAATCGGTAAACAGTATCGGTTACCTTACCAATCTCTTCATTGAAGGGAGGGCCATCTATCAAATGGTAGATGTGTAAGGAACCGCATTATAAGTCTGTGGTTGGCAGAAAAACGCCTAAGTGATGTTTCTCCTCTTTACTAGGCTACTGAAGCACCAAGATTTGAAAGGTGGATTCCTGGATCTTCTTACCACTATTAGTTCAAAAGCTCAATGAGCTATGTATGTTTTCTTAATATGTTATTTAAATTTGAAAAGGAAAAGATTACTTACTGAATTATATTGTATCTTGTTTTGTATTTATCAATGTAAGAAAAGAAAAATCTATTTGCAATGTCTTTATTACTCTTCTCCTTTACTTGTAAGTGAAAAATTAAGAAATTTTATTTACTGAAGGGTCGGGTCGTTACATCGAAGGGTAGGGCCATCTTACCAGTTTGGTAGATGTGCAAGGGACTGCAGTAAGTCTGTGGTTGGCAGAAAAGTGTTTGAGTGATGCTTCTCCTCACGCAGTTGGCGGCCAAGATTTGAGGAGGATATTTTTGACCATTTGTACTTTCTATATTTAGTAAGCTTGTTGAAGCTATGTATGTAAACTTGTATCCATCTCTATGGAAATTGTAAATGTGAAATGTCATATTGAGATTATGTATCATCATTACTTGTGTTAATGAAAGGAATTATTTAGTATGCAATGGGAAAGTATGAAATATGTTTCAAATGTGCATTTATTATTCAAAGGAAAAAAAAAATTTGATCGCTCTTAAATGTTAGATGCATAATCTATTCACTTGTGGGTAAAACATAGAAAAATTACTAGGTAGAACAATGGGCACATTACAATTCGCACTAGCCAAAGCATATACATTTTCTGGTCAAGCATGACAGCAGGAATGCTTTCCTCATTGTTGATAGCTGGCCAGCCTGTATTGGCGGTGTTAGTTTGAGCACAGTTGCTGTAAAGAGGAACTCTCCATGCAAAGATTCACATGATGGCTGCACTAGAAATCTCCACTTTAGTAGCCTGCCATTTTGGTTGGTGCCAATGTTCAGCATGCTCCTAAAGCAGCAATACATTTTTGTGCTTTGTGTTCTTTAAGGGGAGAGTGTTTATGGTTTCCAGCTTTTGTTCATGTTGTTTAATGGTAGTGCCCATATAATCAATGCAAGCATTCATTGTTTCAATTCTTTACTCATGCTTCCTAGACACAGTGGAGCAGCCTAGCAAAGCAATCTTCAATATAAGGGTTATGCACATCCTTTTCTTCAAGGTTTCTGTTGATAGTCTTGTGGAAAACAGCAATTTCAGATTGGGTTCACTTTTCTGTGTGCCAACAAAATCGGGGATGCAGCATTGATCATCTTGGGTATGTAGAGGAAGGTTTGAAATTTTCTCCTGAACAAACTGGATGTCCCAAGAGAAAAAATAGGGCACCTGAGGATGAGTGCTCTGGCTTTGACATTCATGTGATCAAGCAGAAACAGAATGAACTTGAGACATTGATTGAGACCTAGGGTAAGGAGGTGGAAATTGGTTCCTAGACCTATTCTCTGTAATATGAGGATTGTTCATGGTGAGAATAAGATTTAACCCAACAGGGGAATGCATACCTGATTATTGATTAATAAAGGCAGGTTACTTAAGAACCAACAGAAGTCTCTGTAGATTGATTGGCTTCTTCATCATCAATGTTTATGGTCTAGTTCAGGTTGAGATTATTGGCTTGGCTTTTTTTGTCTCTACAGAAGTGGAACTGATCTTGGCTTCTTTCTGAGTGTTTGCCCTCCTGAAAATTGATGTAGACGACCAGCTGCCCAGTGAAAGGCAACAAACCCAAGCAGCTCCACAATATAAAACCACTTTACAAAGGCAGCAAGGAATAATAAAACTCCAAAATTTAAGTCAGAATTCAAATACAGTTTGCTTACAGGCACACAGCCCAACACTAGGATATTACAATAATTCAAAACTTCCCTAACCTCTCTTCCTGATCACAGTCCCACACAGCAGCAGGAGATATGACTCTCGTAGTCCCACATACCAGCAGAATAATGACTCTCACAGTCCCACACCCAGAAAAAAGAATAATTCGGCTTCTCACCCAACATCCCTCCTGTCCTGTTACTTGTATCTATTACCCCCTGCCTTCTACACTTAACATATGTGTGATTTTATAAGGAAACATCCCCAGAAAAGGTAACAGCCACAACCATAAAAAAGCTCAACATATGAACTAGAGTGAGTGAATAAAGGAGGTGCCAGTCAGTAATAAAAACATCAGTCAGACAATGGATGTCACCAGCCAGAAAAAGCTTGACCAGGATTCTTAATAGGTAAGACCCAGTCAGACAGTTGCAATGACTAAAAAACACCACAAACTGGAAATAGGTAAAATGCTTGGCAAAGAAAGGGTGAATGGTAACTGTCGGCCAGGGTTTGTAGGGTACAAATACCACATCTCATTTAAAAACGCAAAGCATAAGTGTTCTCAGATACAAAGGATATTCTCATAGCCTCACCTCAAAGCATAACACCCAGCATGAAGGAAGATCCCCAGCAAGTGAGCCTAGCAACAGCTAGAAATGTTTCAAAGAGTATGCCACACAGGCAGGGAAACAGGTGCAAGTCCAGCCAGGAATGAGCAACTTGGAAATCACAGACCTCAGATGAAAGTTCAGTAATTGCCAAGTCCAAGAGGCAGACCCACAAATGATAGGAACTACCAAAAAGAGAACCTGCAAACACAAAGAAATTGGGACAAAGCCAAAATTAGAACGAATATGTTTTTGGGTGCGTAGGATTGTTTGTGGGCCCAAATACTCTTGCATCAGACGCACTAGGTAAGTGAAAAAAGTTCTGAGTTTGAGGCTCATGAACATCTTGTGAACCTCTGGATTGAGATCTCAAACTTATTCTTGATTCAAAGAGTCTTTTTTGTCTGCTTCCTTCTTCCACTCTCTTAGACATTAGCCATTCATAAACACGAAACTTCATCCACAGCTGTGCTTGATTCTCCCTTATAGTAAGGATGCAAACCCACCCCATTGAAGATCAGCAAGATATCTATTTCTTCAGGGAGCTCTACCTCATAGTCTTTTGTTGCGAACTTCTTCAAGACCCAACATGGTCACAACATTTTCTTTTCCTTACTTTCATAAGCAAAGACCAACCCTCCAGCTTGAAAAACTTGTTGCTTTGACCTTCAAGATTCTTCTTCAAATCCTTCAATACCTCTTTGGGAAATTCTTGCATATGTTCATCACCCACTTCCTTCAGTATACACCGTTTTGACAACTACTTGAAAGGATGTTCAGCATCTCTCTCCAACAAATTCTTCACCTTTTGTAAACTTAATCTACCCTAACTCTTGTTTCATTTCCCAATACTTCATCTAAAAAGTGTTGTCCAAAACTCAAACATGTGATGGATTTGCTGCCTACCTCATCATTTTCCTTTAACGGACTTTAAGTAAATTGCCTCCCATCCTCATAATGGCATAAAGATCTCCATTCCATCATATACAGCCTCTTGATCAAACTTCCATGATCTTCCCAAAACAACATGGCAAACATCCATAGGCATAACATCGAACAAGATTTCATCTTCATAAGCACCAATCTGAAAATTGAACAAGCATTGTTCACTTACCAAGAGTTGATGATCCTATAGCCATGAGACTTTGTATGGATTAGAGTGCATAATCCTCTTTAGCTTGAGTTTTCCACCATCTCCTTGAACACCAAATTGTTTGTACTTCAACTATCAAGAATGAATTTGCAACATTTTTCTCCATACTTGCACATGGTTCTTAAAAGACGACTCCTTTGAAGTGGCTCCCTCTCCTCCCTTTCTAGCTTCAACAACACTCTTTTAAACATAAGAGCCTCACCATGTTCTTGTTCCTGCATGTATTTAGTTGAAGCAATGCTTCCTTCATCAACTTGAGCAATACGATTCCTAGCCAACACTCTTCAAGTGTTTTCTAGATGCATTTGCAGACATTCAAAGGCTCTATGACCAGCCTCTCCACATCTATAATGAGGGAATCCTCCATCTCTTCCTCCACCATAATATCCTCTTCCTCTTTAAGTATGCCTCCCTCCCTTTGAGTTTTTTCTTAAATTACTATTTTGCGTGTTGGTTTCTCTATGTTGCTCTCTGCCACTATCACCTTGCCCTCTTCCCCTAGAGAATATCTTCCCCTCCCACTGGAGTTATTCTATTGCTTACATTTATTTTGCCTTTAAGGCACACTGATAGGCCTCCTCTACTATCCTTAGTAGGACCATACTCATTTCATCTTGGATTGATATTCAAAGTCCAATGATATACATTATAGCTTGTTCTTCAGTTTCTTCTACATGACCAACTCAGATGTTGAGCCCATAGAATTCTTTTGTGTACTGTTTGACATTCATCTATTTTTGTTTCAAATTTTGTAATTGCTTTAATAAATTCAACTAAGAGTCTATTGATAAGAATTTAGCCTTCAATTTCACAACCATTCAATCCCATGATTGGATCTTCTTTTTGTCCTCTTCTTCATCTATCCATCTGCATATGATCCCACCTCAAGGATGTATGGGCCTTCAACTTAATATTGGCAAATCTTATCCTCCTCAAGTCTTCTATTGACTCAAAATCAAAGTACTTTTCCATTTTTGAAATCCAATCTACAAGCTCCTCAATATTTAGGCTCCTATTGTAACATGTATCCATTCGTGGTCAATTTCCTATGTGTGAGACAGCTCTCAAAAATGATTCATTCATGTAGTCTTTCCATTCCTCCTTCTTGGCCTGCTAACTCTGCTTCATCTTCACTCACATCTTCAAAAAGCACACTTCTTCTCTATGTTGCCTCTACTACTTGTAATCTAGCCATCATTGCTCTTAGCATCTCAACTATATCAGCATTTCTCTTACCTCTTGGTCTGCCTCTATGAGCTATGTCTTCTACTTCAACTCTCTTTAGTCACAAGATCTTCACACCTGCAACAAAATTGTCAAAGCTTTCCAAGAGTAACTTCTACTTCAACAACCCAATGAGCTAACCAACTCTTCTACCACTTGATGCAGACAAGGATCAAGTGCCCAGTGAAAGGAAACTGACTCAAGCAGCTCTACAAAAAAGAACTTTACAAAGGCAGTGGAGAAAAATAAAATACCAACATTTAAATCAAAATTCAAATACAGTTTGCTTACAGGCGCATAGCCCAACAGTAGGATATTACAATAATTCAAAAATTCCCTAACCTCTACTAGTTGTCATAGTCTCATATACCAAAAAAAGAAACGACTCACAATCTCAAGCACTAGTAGAATAATGACTCATAGTCCCACAACCAGCAAAAAGAATGATTCAGTTTGTTACTCACACGACTCCCTTGTCTCCTATTACTTGTATTTGTTACCACCTATCTTCTACACAAACATATGTTTGATTTTATAAGGAAGCACCAATAGCAAAAGGTAACAGTTGCAGCCATAGAAAGGCTCGACCCATGAACTAGAGTGGGTGAATAAAGGAGACTCTAGTCAGCAATAAAAACATCAATCAGAGAATGGATGCTGCCAACCATAAAAGGCTTGACCAGGACCATTAATAGGTAAGACCCAATCAAATAGTTGTAGCAATTGAAAACACCATGAACTGGAAAAAAGTAAACAACTACCAAAGAATGGGCAAATGGCAACTACCACCCAAGGTTGCAGAGAGTAAATACCATGTCCCATTTGAAAATGTCCAACATAGATGTTTATTGGCACCCAAAAGTGCCACCCCTAAAATCCTTCAAGATCACTTATTTTTGTAGCCAAATTCCAAGTCACTCTTGTCACATCAATGTCAACTATGGTGTCTTTACTATGTAATGTCCCCATTTTCAAGTTCTCTAGCAGTGTACTTGTCGCTGACTTTTTGGGTTTGTGTCAACATGTTCAGAGGGCTAATTTGATGTTACCAGTGAGCTCAAATGATTTTAAGGAGTCATATGACACTTTCAAATGTTATTTTCAGCTTCTAGGTTGGGCTCCAAGATTCTTGGAGGGAGCGTCTATTTTTAGTAAGTCACTAGTCGGGTTTGTTTATCATCTTTTATCATCGGGATCAATCCTACGCAATTAGATTTCAATTCCGATGCTTTTTAGCCATTTCTACTAATTGGGTGTAATATTGAGCTATATATAATTATTTTCACTAAGGTTGTCTTTTTAATTAAATACATTTGTCAGGCACCTCAGTGTTATAGTTCATTGGAAAAAGGATGGAAAGTTTTAAATGATGGGATGCTTAAAAGTAACTTTAAGTGCCAGAAATGTTTTAAAAGTAAATTAAATCGCTATTTAAAGTTAAAAGGCTTAATAAATTAATAAAATGATTTTTAAAAGACAGTTTTTGGAAAGCCCTAAAAGCTTATAAAAAGAAGTTTGGAGCTCATTTTGGTCATTCATGTTTGGACTTGATATTTGGTTTTCTTGTTGGAGGAGCCGGTTCTCTTCTTCTTGGTTTGTGACGACGAAACCCCTTACAGCAACATTCTCCACGTTGTTGGAAGACACAATCTGGAGGATTACTCGGTGATTTCACACGGGGAGCACAGCTGCACTTCATTAATCATTTACATTTCCGTATCGGACAGACATTGCTGATTGTGGAGTGGCAGATTGGAAGTCTTGGAAGTTTATTTTTTGTTCATTCTTTCTCCATTGTTGGTTGTACAGTTGTACCACTCCCATTGCTGGCCGCACCTGCCTAGGGAAACATGAGGCTTGTTTATTGCTAGATGCCTAGGGTTTATGACAGTTTATTGCTGTGTTGAGGGCGCCTAGGGTTGGAGATCAGGTTTCTATCATT
Source organism: Sequoiadendron giganteum (assembly GCA_007115665.2). NCBI lineage: Eukaryota > Viridiplantae > Streptophyta > Pinopsida > Cupressales > Cupressaceae > Sequoiadendron > Sequoiadendron giganteum. The sequence continues at coordinate 327,653,810 of CM021107.1, read as the reverse complement.
TGGGAGCATCTATATTCAGTCTTGGAGGTGTGGCATCCAATTTCTGGAGCTTGCAGGGGTTGTTCGCAAGTGCAGAAAATTGTCAAAGTCAAATAAAATTTCTGGGTATGTTTTAAATAGATATGTAATGTCATTTTATGAACGGGGTTGTTCCTACATTAGAGAAAAAGTGTATTTTCAAATCAGAAATTAAATCTGGAATTTTCAGCTTCATGTATTCCTGAAAATTGCTGCAAGTTACTTTAATATCTGCACTTTATTTATCATCTCAAAAGCATCACAAAACTATTGCAAAATACATCAGAAAACAAAAAATATAAGGGCAGATTGAGGGTGTATGTTACATTCTATCAAAATAGCTAAGTCCTTAGGTGTTGTTTGTCTTGGTCCACTAATGATGTATGTACGTTGTTCATCATGAAGATTATCAAGTTTTGAATCATGGAAACTCTAGCACAAGCAGAGGAAAGAAAAAGTGAAGTTAAAAGAAACACTATGGTAGCAGATGCCAAGCAAAGGCAAGAAGGATTGAGGTCAAGGCAAATCTTCTTCAACTCATTGAGGCGGAATCATATATAGGGATCATCTTCCAAGCATGAAATTTCCACTACAAGCAATTCAAAATTCAAGACAAGCAATTACAATGCTTACTAGAAGTCAAACTTTCTATTTTTAGAAAAACCCGCTTTTTGCTTTTCCACCATATCTCAAATTGAGGAGAGAAGCACGAAAATCAAAAGTTTCTATTTTTTGACAATTGATTTTTGTTTTTCTATTTTTTCAACAAATAGCAGTGGATGGAAATGGCAAAAGCTTATCAAGTTAATTTCAAGCTTCATCATTGTTGGCGTTTCAATTAGCACCTCTGGAGTGCTTATTGGAAACAGACAGCTATTGCAAGTGTTTTAGTTGTTAGTGTTTTGTAGCGGCAGGAGATATTTTCTCTTAAAGAAAAATAATAATTCAAGGTAGGTCGACCTTTGCATTATAAACAAATAGTGTATTTTTCTAGGTCGGCCCTAGAAGGGAGGTCGCCTAGTTTTCTATATAAGGGAGATAGAATCTCCACATTTTAGCATCAAATCGTTCCATTCCAATTCAAATTCTTGAGCAGCAAGTTTGCCTTCTAGAGCAGCAAATTTGATTCAAGGAGAAGAGTTATTATTTTGTGTACTTAAGGAAATCACACCATCCTCAAGTGCAGATTCATTGTATGAGATTCGGCCTTGCTAGGGCCTGATTCTGAGTGCTATTTCTGATTTATAAGAGAATAAATTGTTGGGTTTTTCTCCCTCGAGTAGGAGGGTTTTCCTAGTATAAAATTTTGTGTTCATTGCTCTATGTTTACTTTTCTGTTTTTTGTTAAATCTGATCTAAAACTAACATGGTATCGGAGCCAAGTTTAGAAAAGATCTGATCAGATTTGGCTAAAGCAGCATAAGTCAACTCATTATTTAGGGCATTCAATTGAATCTAGAGACTGCATTCGATCCTGAAATTGAAGGATTTAAGTATTTGCAACATTCAGGATTGCCATCATCGTCGCCATTGCAAATTGGTCATGAGAATCGTGATAGGATCATAGATGGATATGGCACCTCAGGGCAGCCTGAGAGCATGCTAGATTCGTGGAATTATACTTCGAAGAACCTTTTGATGTATGATTCTGCAAATAGGGAGGAGGCAACATTGATGACTGTTGAAAGAGAAAAGAGAGTGAAGGAACTTACAAAGGAAATTAAGCAGAATTAGTGTAATGATCTCAATATGTAGTCATGTTTAAAATTAATGCCTGAGAACAAACCGAGGGAAGATTGTGACACCATTTGGGAATTTGTTTCTTGTTTCACATGCTCAAATCGCGACTGCAGTTGGGTGCGATAGGGTTTTGGTTGTAGCTGTGGATGGCGTGGAGGAATTTCTGGGGGTTTATGACTCTAGCCAAGCTAAGATATTGTGTGATTCTGCCATCTTGAGAACATTGGTTTGAGATTGTCGGTATTACATTGGAAGAGACAAGTCATTTGGTGAAGCTATCATGTTGCTGTAGAGGTCGATAGTGTATCTTTGAAGAAAGTCGTTGCAAACTAAAAGACAAATTCTGAAGTTTCCAGGGAATTCGATTTGTGGAGTTCTTGAACTTTGGCGCTAGTTTTGATGCATGGAATATTGTCCTTGATGTGTGCTTACCTTTTATTAGTTTTTTGGATCTCAATAGATGTGTGCCATACAACATTCATGAAGTATACAAAGTAAATGGAATATCATCGTCACATATCATCTACTTCCATTATTGAAGGCGTGGAGGATGTAAGACAAGTCTGAGAATAGTGACAGAAGGTGGTTTATATATCGATTGTCATTATTAGTGTTTGCATGGACGAGCGAATATATTAACATTGGGTTACTATACCACTATTGGAAGAAGTCAGGTTGTGCAATAAAAGGACAAAATAGCCGCTATCCAATGCAAGGTTGGAAGTAAAGCGATTAAAGCATTATCGACCCCTTATTCATCTACCTTTGGCTAATGTGGAGGAGCCTCAACATGGCACTAGCCGTCTACAGCTTCAACATTTTGCTTGGTCATGATATTCAATACTAACCGCATCAATTTGTATTGTCTTCATCCAGCAATAGTGATTAGTTCAGGAGTAATAATATCTATCGGGAGTGTCAGTGACTTTTGCAGCTTATGCTAGGGACATCAAGTTTACAGGCCTTTAGAATATAGCGCTAAGACAAGGAATCAACTTTGGAGAACGACTATATGGGAAGTTAGTTTATATACACACCAAATCAGGTCTGCATTCAAGGAAGAATTACACACTCTTTAACAGTAGAGATATAAGCAGAGGAAAAGATATGGAGATCGAAATCTGGAAAGGCATCGCTGGCTGGATATATGTAGAATTGACCAACAATAAAGAGATAAGTATTTTATGTTTGTACCTTTGAATAATGATCATGGATTTAAATAATCATGTAGTTAATAATAATTCATGCAATAACATTGGGAATAGTGAATCATGTATGCTACTAGCATTGGTATGTATATTCCTCTTCAGGGTAGTTTGATTTTATGAACTATTGTTAATCTCTTTAAAATGCAGGATAGATCGAGGAGCAAAACGGATAATGGATTAATTATCAGAGATTGCATAAGGAATTCAAAGGGAGGAAGAGCTTAAGGCATCCTGTGAGGAAATCATGGTGGCTAGAGAAATGAACAAACATGGAGACATCTCTCAAGGGCACAAGGTTGGGTCAGGCTTGGATAGAGAGTTTGCATCAGCAAAGAAGATTGAGAAGGATGAAGACACTAAACAATGATACAACAAAAAATTTGTCCTCTTGATTTGGAACAACAATCTATGGTTCTTGCATGATCAACTATTGGCAGCCCTAGAAAGAATTGTGGAAAACAATGAGGTTCCTATCAAAGATCATTGGAGAAGTCATGTTAATGGCTATCGGATTGAGAGTTCTGAAAGCAAAACTGTTTTTGGTTCTTTGTGAGTTGGGTAGATCAATGACATGTCTAGGAAGAGGATTTAGGGTTCTAAGATCAGTCAATGGAGGGGAGTTCACTTCCAGAGGACTTTTGCAATCCTTGTATTGAGGTAGGGATCAAGAGGGAGTTCTGTGTTCAAACAAATGGAGTCCTATGTCTCAAGGAACTAGAGTGACTCACTGAGAAGAAGTGAAGGTGTCAACTAAGTGGGTTGCAGTGTTGCAAGGCCAAGTGATAAGTCCTTGGAAGACCTCTTCAACTGCAAAGAAGGCAGTCAACCTTGTTTTGACATCGGTAGCACCACAAACCTATTTAGAATAGGGTGATCTAGGATGAGGTCAAGAAGGACAGTCCTGGACTCTCGCAAGTCAGTAGTGCCAGAGGTGTACGTTGGAAACCGTTCCTCTAAGGCAAGCATTGCAGGCAATCTTGGACAAGGAGGTCAGGAGGTTGATGCAAGTACTTGGAGCTCCAAAGGGAGTCACAACATCACTAAGATTTGTTGTAATGTATATTTCTTCGAAACGGAGAAATATGAGGTGAAAGCCCTTGTAGCATATATTTCTCTGAGACGAAGAAATATGAGGTGAAAGCCCTTGTAGCGTATATTTCTCTGAGATGGAGAAATATGAGGTGAAAGCCCTTGTAGTGTATATTTCTCTGAGACGGAGAAATATGAGGTGAAAGCCCTTGTAGTGTATATTGTATATTTCTCTGAGACGGAGAAATATGAGGTGAAAGCCCTTGTAGTGTATATTTCTTTGAGACGGAGAAATATGAGGTGAAAGCCCTTGTAGTGTATATTTCTCTGAGACTGAGAAATATGAGGTGAAAGCCCTTGTACAAGATCACATCTCTGAGACTGAGTTGTGCTTTCCACAATTGGGTGTAGCCATTGTGGACGTCATGTTGAGAGACTCCATGACGAGGGTATTTAAAAATACCTCCCTAGCTAAGAGGGAATGTTAGTGTTTTGTAGCGGTGGGAGATATTTTCTCTTAAAGAAAAATTAATTCAAGGCAAGTCGACTTTTGCATTATAAACAAATAGTGTATTTTTCTAGGTCGGCCCTAGAAGGGAGGTCGCCTAGTTTGCTATATAAGGGAGATAGAATCTCCACATTTTAGCATCAAATCATTCCATTCCAGTTCAAATTCTTCAGCAGCAGGTTCGCCGTCTAGAGCAGCAGATTTGATTCAAGGAGAAGAGTTATTATTTTGTGTACTTAAGGAAATAGCACTATCTTCAAGTGTAGATTCATTGTATGAGATTCAGCCTTGCTAGGGCCTGATTCTGAGTGCTATTTCTGCACTTCTATTTCTGATTTATAAGAGAATATATTGTTGGGTTTTTCTCCCTTGAGTAGGAGGGCTTTCCTAGGATACAATTATGTGTTCATTGCTCTATGTTTACTTTTCTGTTTTCTGTTAAATCTGATCTAAAACTAACATTAGTAACTGCTCTTCGAATTATAGAGAGGAATATCCCTCTTTACTGATGTTTTCCCTAAAAGGTATAGTAAACTAAGGTTCCTATCTTTTTTACTCAGCAGCAGGACACAAGGGTGCATAAACACAATGCGTTGCAGCTAAGGTTTTCTCTGGTTTCTGCAGATCTTAACTACAACTAAACTAACTTTTAATCTATCCTATATCCTCAAGATAAACAGAGCATGAGGGCATAGGAGTGGGAATGGATTGGTTGGATCACTTGAATCCACCGTCTCCTTAGAATATGACTGAGGCTTTGAACTCTCAGATATACGCTGGGATAAGGTTTTATGCAAGCGAACACTCTTTACGGTAAGTTGGATCTAAGACTTGCCAAGGAGGAGGAACCCTTGTCTGAGGTATAGGATGGGAAACAACTCACTAGAAACAAGGTACGATGATTTGGCTAATAAGATTCCCGAGGAGGTGACGACACTTGTCCAAAGTGTAGGCTGAAAGACAATTCATTAAACAACATCAAACGATAACTATCAATATCAAAATATCCAAGGAGGAGGAAACCCTATCCAAGGAGGAGATTGAAACAATAAGTTATAAACACAAGACGTTTGGAAGAACTCAAATCTTTAGATCAAATTGCATGTGCCTTTTGATTTCCTTCTTTAAGCTTTTTGAACAAATTACAAAGAATTGGGACAACAAAGGTACGAAATCATACACAATTGCGATCAACCAATTAACTCTCATCCAAGAGTGAACAAATATGCACTTTCAAACCTGTTGGCAACAATGGCGCGACAATTTTGCGTAGTAAATAAAAGTTTCAAAATAAAGAGCAAAGGCTCTTATTTATAGAAACTCAAAGGAGTAGGCAACCTTAAAATCCCCTTGAGTTAACAATCAGTTCTTGCCAATCTGCAAGATGTATTCCTATGTCTAAATGTAGGTGACCTAGCAATTAACTAGAAAGTCTACTTCAGTTAACTGATTCTAAACTAAAAGTCAACTCCAATTATAAAGTGCCTCCAAAATAGAGATCCACAATTAGTGAAGATCTAGAAATAGACATCTATAATTAATGGGATCTGACATGCATGATCAGTGGGACAGTGAGTTAACTTGGAATGAGGCATCAAGTTAACTCGCATTGCCATTAATGCTATTTTGAAGGGTAGGGCGTCCTAAGTGGGTGTTTTACACCTCATCAATTCTAGTCAGCAATTCTCCCACCCAGTTGTTGACTTCTTTATACGGAGATCGTCACATGCCTCAACTGTTAGTGTCAGCAACTTGATGTATGTATCTTGTTCATTTTGTTTCCCTTAGGAGGGTTACTCCTTGTCTTTTTGTCTGTGTTTCCACTTCGACGTGGAAAGTAGTGTAGTTTTAACTAGTGGCGGCTCTGTATTGGGAATGACTACCTTTCGCGTCCTTTTGCAGCTTTACGTTTCTGACGTTTTCCTTGATCTTTCTCAATGGAAGAGTGTTGTATGATGAAACAGCAAAGTTTGATGATGAAGCCGCAAAGTTTGACTGCCAACACTCCAATCGTGAGAAATGCACATGAACTCATTGCATACGCAAAATTCCAAAGGTTACAATCCTCTAAACTAGCCTTGGAAGACCATCAGATATACGAGGTGAAACCATTATGGAACATGTGGACTTGTGTGTCTATGCTTGTCAATCTGTCCAAATTGACCTTTGGGTGTGCTTGACGCAGATCGATGTCAGTCATTTTCAAGAAATCATGGAGTAAGACCATTTTGGCCCTGTATTCATCTTGGGAGAACTGCATTCTGAAAACCTTGAAGATTGACTGTGCACACGATGCTGTTTGGACAACTTTTTTTGGAATTGCTAAAAGTAGCCTTGTCGAGGCAACTTTTTATGAAAAATTCTGAGACGTGGGTTTTGTTGAGAATAATTTTCTAAACATACCCAAATCGTTAGAAATTCGAAAAAATGAATTTTTCTATGACATGCAAGAGCCCTTTGATGGCAAAGGCAATGAGGCACCAAAAAAATATTTTTCCTAGAAAAATCCAACACATGGGTTTTGTTCGTGCTTCAAAGCTGAACAAACCCGGTTTGTCTGTTTTTCAAAATTATGACATTTTTTGGAAACCCAAAAAAAATAGGAGCAACAGGGCTACTTTTTCTAGAAAAATTTAACATGTGGGTTTTGCTGAAAAAGTAGTGTTGATCATACCCATTTCATCAAATCTGTGATTATCTGTTGTTTTCTTAGACATGCAAGAAGAAGATTGGAAGTTATCAGTTGTCTTTCTAGAAGAATTATGCCTTTTGATGCAACCTCTGATAAATGGTCCCTTTGTGCAATAGATCTTCAAAAATATGAAGAATGGTTAAAACTCCTCTGTCAGATCTTCAAAAAAAGCGTTGGAGAAGAAAAATATTTGTTCTTGAGCTCCTCAACCTGCAAAGAAATAATGAAGAATGGATGCCTAGATGCTTTGATATGTCAATTTGGAGTTGCAAGCATCAATTGGGCGTCCAAAACCAGATTGGGGAATTAATATGCCTAATTAGGAGTTCACTAGAGCAAATTCCACCAATTTTGGGATGTTTTAGCCTTGCAACAGCCTTTAAAACAGTCAACTTCAATCAACTGAGCCTTATTTTGAGGCATCCCTTTGAAGAATTGAACATTTTTCATTATTTTTTTGTGGTAAAATGCCTCTGTTCAATCCCTAATCCTAGTTGCTTAGTTGATCTTCAAGTGTAGCTGACAGATGCATTGCTGAGATGGAACAACTCTGATGAAGTGTGCCTGGGAGTTGCAAAGCTCAAAACCTGAATCTGGTGCTTTTGATTCTTGGGCACCTTTTCCCAAGAAGGTGATTTTTCCACCAAACAGTCAATTTCCTTGAGTGTTCTTCAATTTCTCCAGTTTGACCACTCATGCTCTAATCTGAGATCCCTGCCAACTAATGAGTCTGACGATCTCGCTGAAACATAAGATGGATAACCAGTTCAGTCCCAAAAAGGATGACTGGTTTTGTGAATCTTGAAAGTTGATTTAGGTACTTCAAAAGCAGGCCAGGGGCGCTTTTAACTCTTTGACTTGTGATTTTCAACTTGCAAGCTCCCATGAACTACCCTAGCTTGGTCTTTGTCGTCAAGTGTTTGACTTGTCTGTCGTCTTCACTAACGGTGTCATTGTTGAGATGGATCAAAACAGAGGAGGTCATCCTGGAGGTGATTAAGCTTGTAGACTGTATCTAGTTGCCCAAAAAGTTGGGTGCTTTTCCTTGACATTTGTTCAATTTTCTTATGTCCATTCCGCCTTCACCTTTGGTGTTTTCTACTTGATCTATGCCTATGACTGTTTAACAGGTCATGCGAATGCGCAGCTGGATTGATCGCAAAGCTGAGAGGGAGCTGAATAGATGCCTTGTAGAAAGCAGTTGTTGAAGACCTCATCAGGTGACTTAAATGTGGGGTGCCCCTAGCCTACAAGGGCGCTTTTGCCTTGATGTGCATTGATTTTCCTTCCATTTTGCATGCTTGAATGATTAACAGTTGTTGTCGTTTAATGTGTCTCGTAGGCTGGCAAACAAGTTCGTTGTGAAGCTGAGTTGATGCTGGAGAGGTTACCCAAAGATAGTTTTGTTCAACAACTAACATCTGGACCATCTAATTCAAGGGCACCCCTAGTTAGCAGGGGCACTTTTTCTCATGTTTGACTGTCATTTTGATGGTACTTGCATTGTAGCATCTCTTGACCTCGCTTACGCTCTTGATGATCGATGAATCAGGTGAACCTGCTTGATGATGCATTGGAAAGGCAACAGAATTATGAAGGAGATGACTGTCTTGGCAAGACTTGATGATTGCCTTTGACCTCTTTAACTCATGGGCGCCCCTGGTCAGCAGGGGCTCTTTTGACTACAGCTTCATCATTTCCTTTAAGATCTTCATCCCTTCGTGCTTTGCATTTTACTACTGTAGCTCGACTGACTCGATCACCGTTGTCGATGGCGCAGACACGTACATCTTAGCAATCATCTTCACCATGTTGCGTGTACGAGTGTTGGAAAGATGACTAAGGCATTCAACTACACAACCTCCTTGGTAGCAAGGTGTTCATTTTCCAAACTTAATCAATTTTCAGCATTTTTCACTTTTGAAAATCCCCTCCGTCGCAGAGCATCTTTTTGAGCATTTCCGCCATGGATTCCTCGTTGAAGCTTTTGAAGCTTAGATTTCGCCACTTGGTACTGGCCATTCTGCCATTAATGGCTGCGAAGGTCCCAATTTTCTTCCTGAAAAATGAAAAATAGACCCACTTGAGTAAAACATACTTTCTGATGATTTTGACTTGACTAGTGTGATCATGAAGTCAAATTATCCTATCAAAATCATTTTCAATCATTTCTGGAAAGGTCCTATTTTTTAGGGTTTTCCTAAAACAGGGGTTTGAAACCCTAATTTTCAAATTTTCAAAAATTTGCAAGCATCTTCCTTGACACAAACCCACAAAAGCCCTATGTTTGGTTTGACCTAAAACATACTTTTGACAACGATTTTGCATGATTTGGATTATTTTAAGCAAAATGCCTTATTGAAGCAAAAATTTATTATGGGTACAACAATCACATAAACATGAAATTCAAAAAGATGAAATGCAACAAGAAACTGATTTTTTTATCAAGGTTAGTCTTCAAAAATGAAAAATGAAAGGAATTTAAAGAAAAATCAAAGCTTTTAATTAATCATTCAAAAAATTCTTCAAATTGGCATTAAATACCTAAAAGTTCCACTTGGCATTTAGTGAAGAAAATTCGACCTAGTGCCAACTTTGAAAATTTCACATTCTAGTGTCTAAAGGTCAATTTTCCACTTGGTATCAAGAGGAGAAACTTCCCCCTAGTGCCAACTTTGAAAATTTCCTCTACTTGGCACCTATGGCTGAAAAGCTCCACCATGGATTAAAATAGAATGTTTTAATTGTTAATAAAAAAATGGAATGAAGACAAATTGGGTGCCCAAGTTTGCTTTGATGCCAAGGAAGGGTCAAAACAGTTCTAAAGCAAAGAACTGCCTACATAGGTGTGAAGTTTCACTTCATACTTTACAATTTCTAGTGTATTTATATTGTGAAAATGACACCTCTTGTTGTTGTTTTCATTTTGCATAAAACTTCCACTATTGCAATCATTAAAATAGATTAAGGAATGAATACACAACATCAACCACCTCAACACATCTTCGGTACTCTCTCTATGCCTTGGGTGAGTGCTCAAGTCTTTTCTTTGAGTGATATGCCAGCACCAAGTAGCTTCTCAGTGTTGGTGAGTTTGTAGTCTATGCGAAACCATATGGTGCACAATTCACTAGGAAATAAAAGCCAACACTCTTATTGGTATTCCTATCTTCTTTAGGCAGGGTTTATGTTAATATTCATCTGGCAACAAAGGAAGCCTGATTCATACCAAAACTGTGTTGGCTAGAGATGAACTTGAGGGACCAATGTTTCATAAACAATCTAAATTTCTTCATGAACCAGAAGCCTACTTGAAAGGCATTATCTTACTGTTTCTTTGATGAAAAGACAACCATGAAGGAATTGTAGGGATTTCCAGTAAGACAAAACGGTTCAGATATTCTTAGACACAAATTTTAAGAGTACTGGGTTCTGGATAGACTCTCATCAATATACATATTAACATCTTATCCTTCAGAATCCCATGCCTATGTTCCAACTTGGCAATGGAGAATGAGATTATATGATAAGAATTCATATTAAGATAATGCTTAATTTCTTTCTTTATGGGAAATATGGGCCATGATATAGATATGTGCACATAATATTCCAAAAATTTATGTAACTTTGTTTTAAATTGTGGTGCTATTTCATCGGAGACTTCTGTTTTATAGTTGGAGTAGGATTGCAAAAGGGGAGGGGAGGTAGAAGAGGAATCCATGGGCCCCTCAATGGTGATCATCTTGTGACTGTTGTAGGTTGATCTTGTCCTGGTTCAGATTGTACTTTTTGTTGCAGGTGGATGGAAGCGAACATGGGACAACAAGGTTATGACTATGTCCTACTTGCTACTATATTGACCATACCAAAGTGACTTGAACCATACATATTTTATTTTGGAACCATTTTCATATCAACTAAGCTTTATAAGTCTTCATTATGTCTTGTAACAAAGTTTGGAAGTAAACTGGTTGCATATCAAACTACTTTAAGAATAGAATACCAAAGGAATACCTCATCGTGAAGAATAAGTGTTGGTGGTTTTGGCAAGAAGAAAAAACTCTTTTCGAGAGGATATAAAATCCCATCTTCTGCCTTGAGGGATGCTCTAACCGCATATCCATCTTGACTGCTACGAAACTTCCCTGGCCGAGTAACTTTTGCACCAGAAAGGCCACGCAAAATTTGTGTGAACACTTCATGAGATAACCCCTAGAAAGCATTGCAAAAGAGATGGCAAAGTTAATAGTAAATTGCTATAAATTATATAAGAACTATAAGTATAAACAGCTTTCATCCAGAAATGAGTCACAACTTGACAATTTCAAATTTAGCATCAAAACATTCTAATATGAACTATACTTCAATTCGACTCTGAAATAGAAACAAATTATAGAACTACTATAAGTATAAACAGCTTTCATCCAGAAATGAGTCACAACTTGACAATTTCAAATTTAGCATCAAAACATTCTAATATGAACAGGTAGTTATACAATATTTTAACTTAAGTGAAACCACTCAAGGAAAAAACCCAATGAAGAAAGGAATGGGAAAATGGTTGAAATTCTCAAGGAAATCAGTATTCACCCATAAAAAAGGTGACAGTTCAGTATATTATTATTAAAAAATTCCAATTCATTAGACATGTATCTACTCATTAGAATGATTCAAAGGAAATCTTTATAGGTCAAAAGGTATCACTTGTTACATACAACATATAGCTCATTGCATATATGATTGCTTCAAACCATAGATTACATACTCTCCAATTACTCTCCAAGTAGCCGAGTAATCTCCAAAAAAATTGCGTGTCGAGTAATTTCTATTTTTACTCTCGAGCAGTATGCAGATGGATTCTCTCTCGTCAAATTATCAAGTAATTGCCAGTAGCTCGCAAAAAACCCACAAACTTGGCAAGTTTGTGTGTGTATATGCATGCAAACTTGGCATCCTGTGTATGTTTATAGATATGTATGTGTGCAGAGTGCAGTCCTGAGTATACACATACATAAATATCCACACACATTTGCCGAGTATTTGCCAAGTTTTCCCCGAGTCAAAATTTTTGGGCTTGCCGAGTACTTTCCGATTCCGAGTATGTAAACTATGCTTCAAACAATTCATTCGCTATTGACAAAGAATAGAATCCATCACATTTGACTGTTAGAATATAATACAACAGTAGTGAGGCCTGCACTTATGCACTGAGACAGAGGAAAAAAATAAATACAAATGTAAATTATACCTTATATGAAGGCTCAAGCTTGTCCTTGTATTTGGTATTTAGCAGCTCTTCATTCATTGAGAGTGCACACTCAGCAATTTCTTCCATTGCAAACTACACACCAAAAGAGACTTGACTGGGAATACATCCATTCTTGTAACCAGAATCAATAGCACAAAAGTGTAACTAATTATGCTTCATCAAGTTAACAAAGAAAGTGTGGCTTACCTGCAAGACAATATGCGGATAAAATGTCTGCCCCTTGCGAATTGGCGGATCAAGAGTGATAACCACAAGCGTATGTGGCGACTGCAAAACCAAAACATTAGAAACTGCTTTGTGAACTCCAGAATACAAGCCTGATGGATTGGAACTGATTTCCAAGAAAAGTCAACTATTCTATGTAATAAATCTATAAAAAAATAATTATAGGTGATGCTAGCTAAATATAATTAAAAATTATCAAGTAGGTTATTTGCACACCTTTGGAAGCATAAAAAGGCGGATAACACTGCTGAACTGAATTTTAAAATCATTGGCTTGCCCTTGGAGACGCAAGAAAGAAAGATGGAGCTCAACAGTGTAACGACCTCTGCACAATATGAAATATACAAAGTTCACAAAAGTAATAAAAGTGAATTATCATGAAGCTCTCAGAACTAGATTATGCTAATTATTAAAAAATTTAAAACTCATATAAATAGAATGAACCTAGCATAATTGGCATACCTAGGAGTTAGGATAGCAATGTCCTCAAACAGTGCAACTGCTTCTGCACCTGATGGTCCCACATCTGCCATTGACATGATTTTCTCTCGGAAAACCTAAAAGAGAATATACTTGTTTTATGTGAATGTTAATGGTGTTCTCTGCAGTCATAGAAATGGCTTGAATTAAACTGGTAAGAAAACATGTAAACTTCTTTTGTCACACCTGTGCTGGAGGGGTGGTATCATCCCCAGCAAATGTTGTATTAGTATTTGGTATATGAAAACTTAATTCCATCAGAGTGTCTTTCTGAAAAACCATGAAGATGAGAGTGTCAGATAGTAATTAGAAGAAATGGAGGCATAGTCAATTTTACAATCTAACCACGCTATGACAGGTTAAAAGCAAATGAGAAAGCTATCTATGGTCTATTCATGAGGAAAATTGGATAAGATCCATTAAAATATTCTCTTGTTCTATCAACAATTATTAGACTTGGCTCAGAACAACAGTTGGAAAATATAATAAATAATTTCTGAACATATCTTCCACATAAAGCATTTGCACCTTAACACTATTTAACAGTAATTTGAGCAAATCAAGAATATATTAGGGCATGCACAGTACATTATCTGTCTGCACAATTACAAACCGAAACAGTAATAAATTATAAAACATAGTATATACAACTCCGTGGAGGCAGTAGAGCCAGGAACAATACTTATTCCCATCAAACATTTTAATAAGCATAGATTACAAATAAATGAATGTTACATATAACCCACATCCAGATTTGATATGCACCATGACATTATTTGGTAATATTTCAAGCAAATCTAAGCATTGGGAGCAAGAAAACCACAGTATTCCTACCCATATTTGTAAATCAAAATGATGACAAAATATGAATATTATACAACCAATATAGCTAAGAATAAAACAAATTTTCACTGCTCTGGAAGGACAAACACCATATAAAGAAAAACATATGAGATACTATAAGCTCATTCATTTTGGTCAAACTCTTAACAACTTTCCTGCACAGGCAAATTTCATTTGAAGCTCCTGAGGAAAATGATCTAAAAGCATATCCTTGAATAACCAAACATAATTCAACATAGTCACTTTTAAAAAGGAGTTGTACAAGGAATTTTTCTTGATCTATAAGTAATACTATAAAAGGCCTAAGGAAAAATTGCTTTCAATATTTTTCAATAGGCTGTTTGAAACCCTGTATACAGGACTCATATAGGGCTCAATCTACTGGGGGATTTTTGTGCAAATATTAATTGAAGTATAAAGAAAATATAACTTACATTACTGAATACGAAGACAATGTGCAGGCCCCTAGGTAAAGAAATAGTTAAAGAAAGACTTTATAGATACAATTCATATGCTGAACAATTGAAGAGAGTGTGGCTGACTTTTCATCAACCTCCATTCTCCACATGACTTACAAAGAATACCCCTCACTACTATTTGTAATAAGCATCTGGAAGTAAACCATTGTAATTATTACCATATACCCTGAGGGAATCTGAAAATCTATGAACTTTATCATTGTATAAAGATAGTTCTGCCTCTGGTCACAATGGTTGCAATGAGTCTATCCATAAGATTTTTACTTGTATGTTTATTTCAATTTTACACATGAAAATTGTACACAAATGTCTGTAATTCTTTCTAGTTCTGTAATTAGCCATGAATATCATTGGAGATTTACCCTACATTGTTGCTTAACACTATGATACAGTTTGGGACAAAAATTAAAAAAGATTAACATTAACACAATCACCTCCCCTTGCTCCTCTTCAGTCAAGGTTGAAATTTTCTATTGGAAGCAACTGGGTACTTTGTGCATTTTCTAAATCCAGTAGTTAAGTCTTTTCAAAACTTTTTAAAGTAAAAGTATGAACTGTGAACTCCTGATTATGAAAACCTGAGTCACATATAACCCACATCCAGATTTGATATGCACCATGACATTATTTGGTAATATTTCAAGCAAATCTAAGCATTAGGAGCAAGAAAACCACAGTATTCCTACCCATATTTGTAACTCAAAATGATGACACAAGAGGGTTTCAGCCATGCTACCCTTTACGGTAGCTTGGGAGTTGTAAATGTGGGATGCTCTTGGTAGCAGTCAATGATCGCTTTCATATGCTTCTATCTGCTGCGTATGCTTGCCATTCATAATATGTAAATGTGATAAACCACAATGATTTCTCTAGTCTATGTTGTTTAATAACACTTTGAACATTCTGCATGTTTAAATTGGTGGACAGGACATTACAGCGAGTCTAGATTTGGTTTATGTTCTTACACAGGAGTGGTTATGTTGAGAATCATATCAAATACAATATATCTGCAACTTAAGAGAAAAGAATCCATACAGAAAATGCAAGATAAGTTCAAAGATTGCCCTGATTGTAATGAGAGACACGCCCTCAAAATATTGACATTAATTGAATTCCAATTTCTGATATTTCTGTTCTCAATGTGAATATACCAGTTTAACATTTTAGAACCGGCTCCATTTCCAGATTTTATGACAACCTCCACTGCCAGGAAGGATGTGGAATTCATAGTCAATACCTTGGCAAGGAAGTAGTCCTCACTTGGACAGGTAAACTAAAATTTACTTCAGAAGCCAAAAAAATAAAATAAGCAACAAAAGCCACTTAAGAAGTAGAAAGTGAAGCCAAAGCACTCCCTTGTGCCAAAACGAGTGGAGAAAAATAGAAATCCTACAAATCGTTGCTTGAACTGAAAGAATTACATGAAAGCTAATGACAGTCATGGTGATAAAACAAGAATTGACTATTTCCTACAATCGGAGACGGGGACGGGGACAGGAACGGGGGGGACGGCAGGGGATGCGTTTCCAGGACGTTTCCTAGGGGGGCATTTTTAGGGGACGGTAGGGGATGGCAACATACAAAATGCATATATATATATATGATTTTTTCAAAATTTATAAATATATTATAGAGAGAGAGAGAGAGAGAGAGAGAGGGAAAGAGAGAGATATGTCAATAGATTAATAATTGATAACAACAATATCAATATGAAAATAAATCGCGTGAGCAGTAGTATAACAGCATAAAAAATGTCATTAAACTTATTATTGTAGCCTATGATCTGGGTATGTTTGTATTTCATTGGGAATCAATATAAATTAGATTTTGAAGGAAATGTCTGCTGCTGTAATCAAATCAGACTTATATCAGACCAGTAATGCAATGTATTCAGACTTGATATAGTGCAAATAAAATCAGATTTGAGGTTGAATGTTTCATATTTGTTGATGTTATGATAATAGTTATCATTTCTATGTTTTATGCAAATGATTTGGCATTAAAATTCAATCAAACACAAGCATAAACATTCAGAAATCAGAACTCAGTAACTTTGCATGTCAAGTGTCAAACAGCCCAAACTTAAAAATCACCTTAGAAAGGAGGACGAAATATTAAAAAAATCAATTTTTAAATGTATTTTTAACCCAGGAAACTCCTTGTCTGCAGGGAACAGCTAGCCGTCCCCAGTAGGATGAGTGGCGTTTCCAACGTCCCCCATCCATACCGGGGATGGGGAAACGTCCCCCAAGGGCAGGGGACGTTTCCTCCCGTTTCCTGCTAGTTGGCCTATTTCGGGGACAGCTGGGGGACGTCCCCTTTGCGTCCCCCAGTCCCGGGGACGGCTGGGGATGGGGACAGCGGGTTTTGGGGCAGGGGACACATCCCCATGTAACACAGTTGCAAACCTAGGCGATATAATGGTATGATCAACTTTGAGGCTGATAAAAAGAAGACTTGGTAGGGAATCAAAACAGAAATTTATATATTCATGCCCAGACTTTTAATGAATTGGCAAGCTTAAAATTAATCAAACCAGAATTTATTAAGAAGTTTATGAGGTGCCATATTGAAGGCCAGGTTTATAAGGAAATAGTGAGCTTGAAATATGGAAAGAATGAATCTAAAAAGAAGACTATAATCAAATTATTCCGATATTGGTCCAGATGTTGGAATAACTAATTAAAAATAAAACAGTAGTATGTTGTGAATAGGTTAAGGAACTCATTCAAGGAGATTCTGAGCATTGGGCCATATCAAACTATAGTGATATTTACAATGGTATTGATTAATATAGAGCAACAAACAGTACTTACAAACTAAGAAATTGCTAGTTGACGATAATGATGCTTTGGATTCAAAATGATAATAAAGTTGTTCCATAAGCTTATAAAAAGAAACAAGCATATGGTGACTAGATGACGGAAATAATGCCTTGGGATTCAAAATGACAACAAAGCTGCTGCATAAACTCATGAAAATTGACAAGTACAAGAAAAAAAGTCCAAAAATATGATCCTTGAGACAGCACACCAAGGGATATAAGGAAGATGAGTGTCCATTAAAGCATACACAATCTCTGATGTTAAAACACAACACCAAAGAATGCTCATTCATTTTAATACAAAAAAAAAACAATGAAATTTTTTGAAGGATAACCGATAAACAACTACTTCCAAGTGGAAGTTGAAAATTTTGGAGGAATCAAGGATCAAATGGCAATAAATACACTGTAGGGAGGTTGTCAATCCCAAAGATAAGAAAGGAAAACCTTAAGTTCAGTGTCAAAAATGACATAAGTGTAAAACTAAATATTGAGCTTGCAATTGCCCTCAAAAGCAGAACCAACCACAAAAGTCATGGAATGTGGTCTTTGAGACCAAAAAGATTAAGTGCCCAGAACTCAAAGAAGCTCATATGGTTGAAATTAAGGAGAATGATGATAAGATATTTGTTATCTGTCATTAGGAGATTGAAAAAGAAGAAAGAGCTGTACATGTTGAATAAGAAGTAGAGGACAAGTGACACTATACAGGCCATTCCAGATATCAATCAACAGTCAAATGATATTGGGGGCTTAAAGAAGCCACACTACCAGCACCGTACAAGAGATAGACCAAATAACTAAGCAGTAAATGAAAAATGGGGTAGAAAAATCAATCAGATAGTGAATGATCCATAAGGATTTGGGAAGTTGTATAGAATGATAATTGAAGATTTTCCAGAAAGAAATTGTTCAAGTACTAACTGCTTTGTCACAGTTAAAACTGCCAGTTATGCACAGGTGGGAGTGTGAGACAGCCAGTTTGGAAAAACTGGCAACTCTGTAACTGCCATGGCAAATGCATAACTGCCACAGGGAATGGGTAACCAACACAGCAATTACATAACCACTAGAATGGGGAAAGCAGTGCTTTCGTCACAACAAAGAGAACAAGTACAGGAAATGAAAAGTCGTGATTTTTTGCATTCTAGATCATACATGGAGGCTTTCAATGCACACGAAAGACTTCTAAGACATTCCATATGGACATGAAAAAGACATTGGCTAGGTTCAAAGGTTGGAGAATGCAATTGAACAAAGTAGAAGACAGTTATTGTAGAAATATGATAGTGAACATAGAGCAACTGAACTGTTATAAACCCTCTTTGTAACTTGTTTCCAATATAATACATCCAAGTAGATGAGCTATTTGGCAGCTACCTACTGGTAATTTTTCCATTTAGAGGTTTCCAGGGTAAAATCTTAAAAGTATTGTGTATGTGTGTTCACTTATTTGGATATTGTTCATCTTGATTTCACACAATCAACTCACTTCAAGGACAGTAATTAATTGTTCTATTAAGAGCAGCAAATAAAATTAAGTGATTCTTAGTTTCTACAAATTGTTTGATGAAATTACAAATCATTTTGGTATCTGAGCAGATTACTAACCATGGGGAAATCAAGTAGAATTAAATTATATGACAATGACAAGGTTTCCAGAGGATCAGAATTTATTTCCTTGCAACATAGGTGGAACAAAGAGATAAGGACAACAACAGATCTGAATGCACAGTTGTCTGTCTTGGAGAGTCACATGGAGCATGTTATGAAGAACCAGCAATATCATTCAACAACAGAAGGACATGATTCGGCAACAGGCCCAAATTACTCAAGAACAGCCATCCACAAACGTATTGGTAAATACCCTAACCAATAAATTTGGTATGAGAGATGATGAAGAGAACAGGGGTGACAAGGAGAACTTTTGGGATAAAAAAGATGCTGAGAGGAATGAGGTCAGATGTAAAATTACTCCACTCAAGATTTAAACTAAAGTGGAAGTCAAAACTTTTGAGGGTCAAGTAAACATAGAGAAATTAGATTCTTAGTTTAAACAAATGAAAGGTTATTTTAGTGTTCATAATATGAGCGAAGCACAAAGGATTTCCTTTGCTCACCTTAAAATGAGAAATCATCCTCTTGTATGGTGGGAAAGTCAGCTTGCTTCTTGTGAGACGAAAAGGGGCAGTAGTTGGGAGGATTTCATAGATTCGCTATGTAGAGACTTCTATCCAATTGGACATGAAATCAACTAAAAGATTAAGCAGTTGTATTAGAAACAATGTAGCAGGCAAAGTGTGCAAGACTACACAACTGAATTTTAGAAAAATCAAAAAAGCCATATTGCTTGGCATGGACATGGAGGAGGACATCCTCACTAAATGGCTTGGTGGGCTGCACTCTAATCTTATTAGAAGAATCATCACCAAAAAAGAAAAACACCTAGATGAATCATGTCTTGGCGTACTACATAGAAGAATTAAAAAAGAGTGAAGGAGACTCTTCCAAGCAAGGGGACAGTAATAACCAGCCAAATGACAAGGGATAGCACTTCGAAAAAGACAATTGGAAAGGTAATAAAACCAATGCTGCTGTTCAGAAATACAAAGACCTCAAAAATCATTGTTTTCAATGAAATATCGGCCACACTAGCAATAAGTGTCTAAGGTTGTATCATATGTTGCACACAAAAAATCATTGCCAAGGAGGACTCCAAAAATTTCATGGTCATCATCGAAGAGATGAGGAAATTGAGGACAGCTCAGACATAGATGAAAGATTTGGATGCGTAGCTACAAGGACAATCATTTCAGAGAAAGAACTAGAAGTGATGAACCAACTATTCACTCTCAAACTTGAGGTGAAGAAAACATGGATAAGTGCACTTGTAGATCCAGGTTCTCAATGCAATTTTTTTTCAGCTAATACAGCTCAGAAGCTTGGTTGAAGATATATAACCATCCTTACTGATATACATTGGATTGAATGGAAAAGGGTGTTGAGATTCAAGTTACAAAAAGATGCAAAATTCAATTTAGTATAAGACCACAATATGTTGACAGACCGGAGGTCATGTGACTGCACTTGATGCATTTGATATTGTTATTGGAAGTCCAAATTTCTATTTTAGGGATGCTATATTCATGAGAAAGACTAACAGTACCAGTGGGTCACAAATGGAATCAAATATATGATCAAGGGACACCAAAGCAAAGCAAAAATTGCCACAGTAAGCTATAACCAAGCTATCATGTTGATTCAAGAGAACAAGCAGTTTTGTGTACTTTTGTTGAAGGCTAGGCAAGCTGATGGAATTGGTATCTTTTTAGGAGGTTTTCATAAGGGGCTTCCCTCAAAGAGAGCATGAGATTAACTTGCTTCCAGAATCTCCTCTACCAGATATTGCATTGTATAAGCAGTCCTTATTGTAGAGCAATGAAGTTAGAAAATAGATTCAAGAGTTGTTGGAAATTCAAAGAGTGATTTGCCCAAGCACCTCACCATGTGGGCCACTTATTGCATTAACTTGCTTCCAAAATCTCCTCTACCAGATATTGCATTGTATAAGCAGTCCTTATTGTAGAGCAATGAAGTTAGAAAATAGATTCAAGAGTTGTTGGAAATTCAAAGAGTGATTTGCCCAAGCACCTCGCCATGTGGGCCACTTATTGTCGTGCTAAGGAAAAGGATGGATCTTGGAGAACATGTATAGATTATCAGACTCTTAATAAGATCACCATCAAGAAACGTTCTCCTTTCTCAAGGATAGATGACTAGTTGGACCAGTTACAACATGCAAAGTATTTCACAAAATTGGATTTAAAATCAAGTTACCATCAAGTATGAACTATGTTACTAGGTTCTTTGCATTTGGGTGTTGTTGCAAGATGGAGTGGGAGCAGGTTCCAAGGTGGGGTCAAGAGTGCAGATAGGACAGCCAAGAAATGAATATACACATAGGGTACCTAGGACAGCAAGGCCATGCCCTCCCTTTCTTATGTTTTTCACAATTGTCACATGCCCTAAAAATGGTTCAAACTCTGACATGCAACTGTAAATCCATGTTTTTGCCCTTCCCAAGGCTAGAAATCTATGCCTCCAAGAGTAAATGATATCATGGAGTTATTTGCAACTTGAAAATTTACATGCAACAAGATTATTCCTAGCTGTGTTTATACAAGCCTTAGAAAATGGGACAAATTTTGTATGTTTCACACAACCTTCAATGGACAAAACACGTGGTTTTTCTTTTTCACATGATTCTTTAACACTGCTTTGGACACTTTATTATTTTATTGTATTAATTAATCTTTGATCCAGATTTATTACTTGTAAAATTATAAATTAGATAATCATTTTTAATATATTTATTATTTTATATATTATCGATTAAAATATATATTATATATAATATTAATATATATAAATATGTACAATACTATATATTAGTAATACTTGCCATTCATTTCTTTACAAATTATTAATTTGTGTACATTCTTTTCAAAGATTGATGCTCGTTGATAAATATATGTAACACTCTGCCATGCCTCTTGAGTTTCAGCATTTTCCCTTGCAAGACAAAATCGGTAAGGTCTTCACTATTTTCATCTGAAATCTTTAATATTCCATTGGGCAGCCTAAGGTCCAAGAGCGATGTCACCCCTTCAAACGAGTTCTCAGACGATTTTATGCCATGGGATCAGGAATGGAGTCACCACAAGGATTTAACTGCAGAAAGAGAGATTAGTGGTTGGTCGGCGAGGTCATCAATGGCAAGAAGATTGATGTTGAGTTTGCTCAATCTAATGTTTCGCTCATCTTAGAATCTTGGGCATGATGGATTGGGTGATGGAATTTTTTCTTTGTTGTAAACCTCACCTCATTTAGTGTCTTTTGGATGTAGTTTGTGGCTCAGTCTATGTTTGATGCTAGGACCCCCAATCAGTCCCATGCCTACATTAAGAGAACTTAGGGTTTTCTAGGTAGGGGTGTGGGGTGGTTCCTATCTTGAGGCTACCATGAATGGTAGTATTGGTCAGGAAAGTGGGGGTCGGTCCTATCTTGAGGCTACCATGAATGGTAGTATTGATCAAGAAAGTGCAATTAGAATTTCCTTGACCTTTGGTAGTAACCCTTTGGAGGAAAAGGAGAAGGTGTTGAGCTGCCCAAAATTTGTTTTCAATTCTAAGATTGTTGTGCGGAAGGAGTATCTATCAAATCATGCCCTTATTTAAAATTTTCACATGTTTTAACCAAAATTGTCTAAACTGCATCAAAGGATCTCTAAGTCTTGGAAGTTGAAATTAGAGGATGGTATGTATATCTACCCCTATGCAAGGGGATTCTTCATATTGGAGTTTGTATCTCTCAACAATATAGAGTTCATTCTGAATTCTAGTCCATCGTAGTTCATGGATGATTTTCAATGTATTAGAACATAGTTCCCCTCTTTCAACCCTAGAAGTGACTCTTTCCCTTTAGCTCTCATATGGGAAAGGCTACCGTATCTTTTTGCTCCAATACTAGTGAACTTCTAGAATAATTGCTATTGCCAATGTTCTGCAAAGTTTATTTATTTGCCCAAAGAGAATATTAAAAAATCTTTTACTACCTTTCCCAATATGTGTGTGGAGATGGACTTATCAAAGGGATTTCCCAAAGAAGTTGCTCTCAAGGTCGGAGATAGAATCTAGAAACAGCTAATAAACTATGAGAGAGTAAATTTCAGATGTCAATTTTGTTTCGATTCTAGTCATTCAACTTTCCAATGTAAGACACAAGTTTTTAGAGATGTTAAGAAACCCACTTGGTGGGATGGAGCTGAACCCCATTATCATGTTGGATTCCAGTTCTAATTTTCTCATTGTTGGGAATATTACATCATTCTCGTAGGTTGTTGGTTGTGGTTTATTTGTTTGTATTATGAGTTGTTAAAAGTACTCCATCTATGGAGAGGAATGGTTATAGGAGGTAGAACAACCCTACTATAATAAAGGATATGAAAAATCCTATATGAATTATTGAAAAATTGTAGCACATATTTTATTTGATTAATCTTTTTGTGCTCTGGAATTCTCTCTCAGATTGGAATTTTGATATGGTATCAGAGAATGGGTTGGGTACGACTACGTCAATGAAAGCCCAAAAGTTTTGTTGCTAGTGAATTCTCTCTACATTGCGTGCAATTTGAATGTGGGTGACAAATAGAAGAGTGGCTTATGATGGTATTGTTAGTTTAAAGGCTTGTTTGTCTCATCATGTTGGATGAAGGATGGCAAATCAGTAAGATAGGCACAAATCTCTGAGGTAGAGATTTGACAACTATGTGTGGCATTGAAGAAGATCTTTATCAATCAGCCTAATTTGGTGGAGCTCCCATCAAGACCTATGGCCATTCAATCTGCTCTCATCACTATAGCAAATCAAGTCGATAAGAACGGTGGGCCAGTTCTTGATGGTGGATACAATTATGCGCGAGCAAACATTTTCGCTATAGGCACTTGCTTGATAGAAGGAAATCACACCAAGGAAAATCAAGGAAACACCATCCACAAGCACACAGGGGCCAAGTTAGAGAATTTGTAGAAGAAATAGATCAAAAGAAAGACCTATAGAAAGCCAATACATTGATATGAGATGCATGTTTCCCTTAAAGCAATCAGATACATATCACAATCTATGAGCTTGTTATTATGCACAACTCTGTCACTGAGTTGGCAATCCTCTGGTTTCCTCGTTGCATCAGCATACCTCTTCATCCGATCACTAGCTTTAGTCAAATGGTACCGAGCTAGGTCCACTAGCTCAGTCCATGCCCTTAGGTAATCCGCAACACCTGTGCCTTCCCCAAAGTATCCCTTCAATACTGAGTGCGGTGTGAGGGGCTGCTACCCTATAGCAACTTGGAACGGTGAGAACTAGCTCGACCCCGACTTCTGTAGATTATAACTGAATTGTGCCAGGTCCAGTAGTTGGGGCCAATTCGCTCGTTCCGACCAAATAAAGTGCCTCAGATAATCCTCCATCACAGCATACATCCTCTTCGTTTGGCACACGTCTGAGGATGGTGGCTAGTGGACTTCAATATCTTTGTTCCAACCAAATTGAACAACTCTACCCAAAAATTGCTCATAAATTGGGGATCCCTATTTGAGATCACACTTAGTGGAATGCCCTAGTATTTTACTACGAACTGGAAGAAGTAATTTGCAACGTCTTCGACCCTACATGGTGATTTGCATGCAACAAAAGTTGCATATTTGGAGAACCTATCCACAACCACCATGATACTTGAGAGCCCATCCACACAAGGTAATGCGATCACGAAATCCATGTTGACTATGGCCCAAGGCCTTACTAGAACTGGGAGGGGTTCCAATGACCCACTCGGCAAACTCATGCTCGTCTTGTCTTTCTAGCAAACCAAACAAGTCCTCACATAGTGTTGCACCTCGTCCTGCATCTTAGGCCAATACAGTCCCCTTTCCATAACTACCAAAGTCCTCTGCCCCGAGTGCCCCGCCCAAGTAAAGTCATAGCATTCGTGAAGTAGAGTTCTCCGCAGATCCTTCCACTTAGGTATATATATTCGGTCTCCAACAAAGAACAGCAAACCATCCCGAACGGTAAACCTACGTATCCTTTCGGCCTTGACCTGTAACATAATCTGATATGCTTGGGAATTAACTTCCAATCCTTCCCGAATAGTGTCCAACATAGAATTAGAGAGTCGAACTTGACTCTCCCCTGAACTAGTCACTGTCTCCTGCAAAGCGACGAGCTAAGCTTTCCGACTCAGTGTGTCAACCACCACATTGGCCTTCCCAAGGTTAAACTCAAATTCCATGTCAAACTCGGCCAAGAATTCTTGCCATCTCGCCTACTTAGGCGTCAACTTGGCCTGTGTCTTCAGATAGGTGGACGAAATGTTGTCCATCCACACCAAGAACGAAACACCTAGCAAATAGTGAAGCCAAACTCTAAGGCAATGAACTATTCCAATCATTTCCTTCTCATGGGTTGGATGGTTGCTTAGCCTATCATTCAGCTTGATTCAAACGCAACAGGATGCCCATGCTGCATAAGCACTCCACCAACTACACAGTCTGACACATCAGTCTACACCTCAAACGCCTCAGTGAACTCAAGTTATGCTAACACTAGTTTAGTCATTAGCCTACGTTTCAACTATTTGAACGCTTCTTGGCGCTTTTCCTTCCAAGTCAATGCCCAATCCTTCTTAAGGAGGTCTATGAGCGGCATCACGACCTTAGCAAATCCTTCAACGAACTTCCCATAGTAGTTCACCAGTCCAAGGAACTGACGCAACTCGTGTACTAAACTCGGCTCAACCCAGTCTTGAATGGCCTTCAACTTGTCTTGCTTGGGCTTAATCCTATCGTTCCCAACAACATGGCCGAGGAAGTGCACCTCCCTCTGCACGAAGGAGCGCTTCTCCTTTCTCAGGTACAACT
This sequence comes from Sequoiadendron giganteum, assembly GCA_007115665.2. NCBI lineage: Eukaryota > Viridiplantae > Streptophyta > Pinopsida > Cupressales > Cupressaceae > Sequoiadendron > Sequoiadendron giganteum. Next base: position 327,628,018 of record CM021107.1, on the reverse strand, counting down.
GGTTATCTCTCAACAACTAGAAGGCTTGGGCCAGGTGAGCCTTGTGCTCGTCCAAGGTCTTGCTATAGATGAGAATGTTGTCAAGGTACACCACCACACACTTGTCTAACATGGAGCGGAAAACATCATTCATCAATGTACAAAATGATGCGGGGGCATTGCACAACCCAAACGGCATCACGAGGAACTCATAGCTCCCATACCGAGTATAGATAATAGTCTTTTCCTCACCCTCAAATGAGATCCTTAGTTGATAATATCCTTGCTTCAAGTCCAACTTGGTGGAGTAGGGTGCCTTGGCTAACCTATCAAAGAAATCAACAATAAGGGGCAAGGGATATTTATTCTTTACCGTAACTTTGTTGAGTGCTCGGTAGTCCATGTAGAGCCTCAACGAGCCATCCTTCTTTTGAAACAGCACCGAAGCAACATAAGGCAACCTAGAAGATCTGAGGTAACTAGCGACAAGCAGCTCCCCGAGTTGCTTTCTCAACTCGTTCATTTCAGGTCCAGACAATCGGTAGGGACTCTTCAATGGGGACCGCACTCCTAGCTCCAACTCAATCTGATGGTAAACAGCCCTTTGTGATGGCAAAGTTTAAGGCAGCTTCTCAGGCATAACATCTCTATAGGCTTCCAGCACCTCCTCAACGAACTCGGGACTAGACGAGTTTGAGGGGATCATCCTCATCCCAATCTCCAATTAGAGTTGCTAGAAACAAGTCATTTGCATCCTTCCTCGTAGCCTTCCCCAGAGTCAATGTAGACAAAGTATCTACAACACTCTGAGTCAAGTACATGGCAGCAAGCTTGATCTTCTCTGAATCCAACTGCATCGCTGCAATGAATTCATCTAGGTCCCAGAAGTAGGTCTCTATGGCTCGGTCATCCCTCTGGCCATCATAGCAATCGGGTTGTTTACGCTTCATAGCAGGCTGAGTGCCACCTTGCGAGACCGCAACCTTCAAAATGGCTACGTCCTCCTCAAGCTTCTTCCTCTCCTCCAAGAAGCCCAGCAGTAACTAATCCACGGTCTCAATTCTAATGTCGAGCCCTCACGATTCCAACAATGAAACACGATGATCAAGCTCCACGACCAATTGGTGAGTCTGAGGTTGATCATGATGCCTACTCGGTCCTATTTGAACTCCATCAAAATCGGATCTATCGCAAGTTTCGTTCTCGGCTCCTTTAGAACCTGAGTCCGGCTAACTCATCTTGAATCTCAATTCCCAACTTGGATTCTCAAAACAGCACTCAAAATAACAACAAAGAATTAGCTTCAAAGAATGGACACAACACCACTTTAAAATTAACCACTTACTCTGAAACGCCAACTAAGTAGGCTCTGATACCAACTATCACGAGGTCAGCCTTGCAACCTCGCGTGGCACTGCCAAAGAACCTAAGTCTGCCTGTGCGACTCAGACTAGGAGTCCCTTCACAGACTACACCTAACTTCCACAAGCCAACGAATCGGTTCTAAGTCTAACTTAATACCAACAATAATAATGCAACGAAACTTTAACAAACATAGCAATGCAAAATAGAACACAAGAGCACTCGGATCAAGCAACACGAAAATTGGGACAACAGACCACAAATTTTATTATGCAACATAATAGTTCAACTCGGAACAACATCCATATCCGGTGAGGAACACTTGGTTCGGCTCCGCCGAGAATGAAGAGGCACAAGGTTAAGGAAACCAAGAACGTTGCAGCTAAGGATTTTCTCTGGTTTTGCAGATCTTAACTACAACTAAAAACTAAATGCTTCTAATCTATCCCATTCCCTCAAGAAAAACAGAGCATGAGGAATTAGGAGCAGGAATGTATTTATACGATAAACTCTATAACAGAATTTCCAAGGAGGAACCCCTTTCCGAGGCATATGCTGATATGAAGTTTATTAGGCACAAAATCAAACAATAAGCTTAATCACTAAAGATACAAGAACAGCAATATTACAAGCAAGGTGGGTTCAGCATATATTACTATCATGTGCAAAATTTATTTACAAATGAGCTAAGAGCTCTTACTTATAGACATCAAAGGTGTAGGGAACCCTAAAATCACCTTGAGTCAACTACAATCTCGCAAGCATGCAAGATTTTATTCTCTAAGTCTAAATAAATGAAACCATACAATTAATTGGAAAGCTACCATCAGTTAATCATTACAAACAAGACTAAATGGACATGTGCAACATGCACGTCCTTATTGAAAGAGAGTTAACTGATAACTACCATCAATCAACTAATCCTAACTGAAAGTCTATCCTCCTGCCAAGATATCTCCAAGAATGAGATAAGCGTGCATGAGATCAGCAATAAGAACTCAAGAAATGACGTTGAGTTAACTGCTGCTTTTGACTCATCCTCGTAAATAACTACAGGTCCTAACTAGCTATCTTCTACAAGCCTTCCCTGTTTATCACCTCGTCCAGGAAATTGTCGATCATATCATCCTCTGGCACTTTGACGCTATCCACGACGACGAACTGCCTATCCACCTCTTTTCCTCCATCACTGATCGCCCTCTGATTGTCTCTGACTTCTGAAGTCACCTTGTTGAAATTGATAGTCAACACTGAGAAGTCATCCAATTTGGATGCCTCAGGCTCTCCACCTAGGTTATCACAAACCGGTTTCTCAAACTCAACCTGAACTGCCTCTAACTCAGCGCATGTACCATCCTCAGGCCGATAATGGCATGGGATTTGAGTGATGAACTCACTAATAATTTTGAGAGTTGTAACAACCTTCTCCTAAAGCACGACCATCTTTGCAGAGATCCTATCATACATTTCCACTTTGAACAGATGTTGTTCTCTCCAAGAGAAAACCTTCTTTTGATCTTCTTTTGTTTCCATGGCATCATGAGCAACCGCCAGCTAAGATACGAGAATCAAGTCTTTCGGCTTGTGTTCTGCTATGAATATCTCAAGCTGCTAAATCTTCTGATGAAGTTCATGTGCATCAGACCTCAACTAATATATCTCTGTAAGGAGGTGTCGACCTGCAACAATGAAGTCTTCAATCCAATTGTCCAGAAGCTTCCCGTGAGTGACCAAATGACCAAGTCTCTGCTGATCTACGGCTGCCTATCGAAGCTGTGGGAGTAAAGGTGCCTGTCCTACGTTTCCATGAAGTAGATCCGAGATATACTGTCGGAGTTGCCTGTTCTCAGCCTTGAGGGCTGCCTTATCTTCTCCGTCCTTCATGACCCACTCCTCCAGATTGCTCGCAACGACCTTGAAAAGGATGACGTCCACGTGTCAAGTACTCCTGCCTAGATTTGCCTTGACGAAGGTGAAATCACCAACTTCAATCTCATCCAGGTTCTTTCCTTCAGGAGGTGTAGCAACTTCAATGATGATCTCCGCTTCAGGAGTTTTCTCAATGTTCACCTGTTTCTTGACTCTCTTGCTCGACCTATCCTGATAAGGATCACCAAACTCGGACAAGTCAAGCTGATATGAAGGCCTACGCCTTTCTATCCCCAACGACCTCTCAAGCCAAGACGAATGATCAACAATGTTCTCTCGAGGAGAAGCTGCTCCTGATGTGTCAACCACTGGTGGATCAATTGGCATGAAAGTCTCATTAACTAGAAACTCAAGCTCTAAGTCAATGTCGGTAGGAGATGATCGTGGAGAAAACGGTGGACCTGGAGATGAATCGGTCTCAGCCTGTACCACTAGTTCCACTGGGACTTCAATCGTTTTCTTAACCTGCTTCCGCTTTGTGATGCTTTTCCCCTTCGAGTTTCCACTAACTTTGTCTCCTTCGAGCGGCTTCAAGATAGTTTTAACTCGAGGCCTCAACCGGGAAGTAGAAGGTAATGAAGAAATCTTGTTGGCGGCTTTGGAACTGGGACTACCCTTCGCTTCCACTTGCTCTCCAAGAAGTAGATGCTCGTCTTAATAACTGATTTAGACAAGTCCTTGATTGAAGTATTCTCCTTGACATACCAATCAAGTTGGCGAAGTGGTTGGCGAGCGACTTGGTCTTTAATGAATGAATTGAGAAGCACCTCTTTGTCATCATCGGACAAACCCTACAAATCTTCTGATAAGAAATCAGCAATCTGTGGGAGAGTAAGTTTGCAGTAATGATGTCGATGCACCTCAAACTCATCCTCGCAGTTGACCCAGAAGTCCTCAAGCGCTACCCAATGTGAATTGCTTCGCTCCAACCGTGTTGAATAATGACCCAAAGGATCATAAGTAAGCCTCTGAGGAAAATATTTGAGATGAAGTTTCTTAAGCTCGTTCTTCATTAACTTGCAATCTACAGCACCCTTACACTTGAAAATACCCAATCCGAAAGGAAAGGTGAATATCGGCTTATGTCGATTGCAAAGAAAAGAGTGAACCTCCTATGCTTGCCTCATGAACTCCATGAAAAGGACTTTGTCTGAAGGATACTGTTGTGACCTTTTTCACACATCGCCCCATCCAGATGGGGACCCCCTAATTTTTGCTCCATTTTGGTCTTTTGGCTTAGGTTTTGCGTCTCTCTCTCTCTCTCTGATCTTTTTGTCCTTTCAGGGATGTCCCTATCATTTGACCTAATTTGGAATTTTGGATGTCTGTGAAATTAGGGTTTTCATTCTTCAGGCTAGATTAAAGTTAAAATGAGTTGGCTAATTAACATCTGAGCTTAACATTGCTATCAGAAGGCTCAAGGCAGGATCCCACTGAGTTTTCATTGAAATCGAACAACTTACTATTTTTAGTAAGTACTCAATCTGGGGTCCTTTCATCAGGATTTTGGAATTCTGACTGCTTCAGCACATTCAGGGTACTTTCAGATACTTGCACGCAAAATTTGGGCAAAATCAGACAACTTGCTATTTTTAGCAGTTCAATTTTCAGGAGCCATTTTCAAGGTTTAAACGTATGATTTTCCAATGCATGTTTGGGGAATGTTTTTGGGTTTTTCAAGACCTTTGCAATGATATAACATGCAAACCGAGATGTTGACTTTTAGAGTTTAGCCTTCAGAGGCTATTTTTAGTGTTTGCATGCAGAGTTTTTCAACGCATGTCTGGATATTCCTTATGGGTTTTCCAAGAGCTTCGCAACCGTATGACATGCAAGCAGAGTTGATCACTTTTTAGGGACTTACTATTTTTAGCCAGTGCCCGCATGCAGACCAGTTTTCTAGGTTTTTCTAGGTTTTTTGAGATCCCGCAGGCAATATGACATGCAAAATCATCTGGCAATGGATTGACCACTTTTCAGGAAGTTTCTATTTTTAGCAGGTTCACCCCAGCGGCCACGCGACACTTCAGTTCAAAGAACAAAGCAGCATGCAACAGAAACGAGGTCAAACGGAGACCGTTCAGGGCACATGCAAATCATATTAGGGTTTCCAACTTCAATGCTCAAAAGGAGGGGTAAAAAGCCAAAATCTTCGAAAACGAAGGTATCCCACTGTGATCAACATCCTTCAGGCAATCTACTAGTAAAATTTGGGCGCAATCCGAGCACTTACTATTTATAGTAAGTCACCTCCAGAACAGGGCTATAAATAGCAGGTCAGCATGAGGGACAGGTGTGAACAGGTTCACCAAGCAATGAGGACCACGTGGTGAAAATTTCAAGTCAAACGGAGCCGCAGAAGACAAGCAATGTTAGGGTTTGCTAAAAATAGCAGGTGAGCTTGGGCAACAGGTATAAAGGGGTGGCTGGGGTAGTGAAAATTTCCAAGTTAAGAGCTAGGGCAGGCAGGTTGAAAATAAGCCAAGTGTTCAGATACGCCAAGAAGGGTGACATAAAATTTGCCTAAGTCAAAAATAGAAGTATACCCTCTCATATGCGCCCAAGCAAAGAGTAAGGTGAGAAATAATGCTAAGTAGTGAAAATGAAATTGCTAACTTCAAAATGCGCCCAAGAGGGAGAAAGACTTGAGGAAGAAGTTTAAGGCAAGCTGAAATGAGAGTGGACCCCTCTAAATGCGCCCTAGGCAAGTGGTTGAGGTAGCAAGGCATTAAAATTTTCTAAGTCATTGGAGATGAAAGTACAAGGGGTCATATGCGCCCAAGGAAGAGGGTGGCATCAAGAAATATTCTAAGTCCTCAAAAATGGAAGCTCCCTTAGCTAAATGCGCCCTTGAGGTGAAGGCCACTCAAAAATATTTCTAAGTGTTGAAAATCAAAGCTTGATGGGCAAAATGCGCCCAAGGTAAGCATGAGTCTTAGAAAATTTTCTAAGTCTTAAAGAATGAAAGTGCATGGACTGAAATGCGCCCAAGATGAGAAACAAGAAGTTTAAAAAGTTTCTAAGTTTAAAATGGAAGCTTGACCCTCCAAATGCGCCCAAGGTGGTAGAGAGGCCTCAAAAAGTTTCCAAGGCACAAATGAAAGCTCCCTGGGCAAAATGCGCCCACTTCAAGCAGCTTGTATGGAGACTTCAAAGAAAATTTCTAAGGCAAGTAAATGGAAGCCTATGGTGTAAAATGCGCCCAAGCATGAAGGGGTTAAAGGAAGGAAATTTCCTAAACATTGAAAACAGAAGTAAGACTAGCTGAATGCGCCCCCCCAGCAGAGATAGAACATAAAATAATCTAAGGCGTGGAAAGTAGAAGTTGAGGAGAGTAAATGCGCCCATCTCCAGCAAGGAAGAAAATTGCCTAAGGCATGAAGTGAGAAGTGACATGCTTAAATGCGCCCAAGAGATGGCAAAATTGTCTAAGGCATGGGAATTAAGAAGTATGCTACAGCATTAAAATGAAAAGAAGCCCACCTCAAGTGCGCCCAAGGTTGCCAGGTAAAATACTTGCTGAGGCATGAAATTGAAATTTGCATAGCTAAAATGCACCCAAGGAGGAATGAGGCCACCTCAAAAGTTTCTAAGTAAGTGAAATAAAAGCAACCCCTCTCATATGCGCCCAAGGGGGTGAAGTGACCTTAAAATTTCTCTAAGTATGGGGAGATGGAATCACATGAAGTCAAATGCGCCCAAGTTGAGGGGAGGTATCATGCAAATTCTCTAAGTATGAGAAAATGAAAGCTCATGGGCTGAAATGTGCCCAAGATGAGAAGCAAAAGGTTTGAAAAGTTCTTAAGTTGCAAATGGAAGCTAGGAACCCTCAAATGCGCCCAGTAATCAAGTAGGAATAAAATAATTTTTCTAAGTGATTAAAATAGGGGCACCACCTTCAAATTGCGCCCAGCTTGTGCAGGCAGCTAGAGAAAATTTCTAAGTTGCTAAGGCGTGGAAATGCTTGGGAGATGAGGGTAAAGGTATGTGTTATGAAGTGCGCCCAAGGTAAGTTGATTAAATTTAAAAATGTCTAAGGCATTACAAGGTGAAGTTGGAAAATACGCCTAGAGGAGGTAATGATTAAATTTCCAGAGGCAAGATGAAATGCACCCATGAACAAGAAGGAAATTCTTCAGGAAAATAATGAAAATGCCAAGGCATAAAAAAAATGAAGACTGCAGGTGTGGAATACGTCCAGAATAAAATGGAATCAACCTTAGCATAAAAAAAATGAAGACTGCAGGTGTGGAATACGTCCAGAATAAAATGGAATCAACCTTAGCAAATTTTATTATTTTTCAAAAATAATAAAAATTAAATGTACCCGTTCGTTTGGATACACATGAAAACGATGATTTCTGAGGGGAAATTTCTTCTGGGTATTGGACATTTCCCACCAGGAGATGATTTAAAGTTCTTCCACACTTTGCTCGTGTTGTTTCGACAAAGATTTCAGCCTGGCACCCGTTTAGCAAATTTCCTAAGGCTCTGAGGGATAAATTTTCTAAGGCATGGTAAAATAAAGCTTAAGAGGTCAAATACGCTCACAGGGTAGAGATGAAATTTGTCCAAGGCATAGAAGAATTTGAAGATGGAATGAAGCTAGAACATTGTTGGCGTTTCAAATCGCACCTCTGGAATGCGTTTTGGAAATGGACAGCTATGTGCAGTAAACTGCTCTTCGAATTAGGAGGGGAAGCTCCCTCTTTTGCTGAGTTGCATAAAGAAAAGTAATCTAAACTTAATTACGCCTATCTTTTTGGTTCAGCTACGAGAACACAAGGTTATAGAACACTAGATGTTGCGGTTGAGGTTTTCCCTTTAATGAAACTAGACAGCTACAACTTAACCTACGCTTAAAACGTTTCCACCCTCTCAAGTAAACACAGAGCAAGAGAGTTTGGAAATGGACGAGTATGATTTCTGACAAATATACTTAAATAAACTATTCTTCAACACACGTTTTATGGCAAGCTGAAAAAAAGATCATAAAAGTATTACGGAAATAAGAGACTTTTATTTCAAGGCAAACAATGCACGCTCAAGATTTTATTTACTCATATTTCTAGCACAAGACAAATAGACGGAAACTTGAGATGTTTATATCAAGGTAGGCAAAGCACGCTCAAGATTTTATTTACTCAAGTTTCTGGAACAAGGATTACAACTTCGGGACAACAAGTTGTAGCAACACGCTTGCAACATGCGATCAACCTAACTATAATCGACACAACACATGAACTAAACAAGTATTTGCAGCTAAAGAGGCATGCAAACTTGCTCTTTACACAAAGTGAACAATACTGAACGATAACAAAGAGAAGGTACTATGACACTTATGTCTTGTTATCACAAGCACGGTTAAACTAAAATGAGCAAACACTGCTCTTATTTATAACTAAGCAGAGGAGTAGGAAACCCTAGAATCTCCTTGCTTTTACAACTACTGCTTGCCAACATGCAAGCTTTATTTCTAAATCTAGAAGAGATTAAAACATCTAAACCCTAGAAAGCTTTTAAAAAGGAAAGTGCCAACTCATAACAACTTGTTACACTATTTTCTTTCTATCCTCAAAGAATGGAAAAAATTTGAGACAAGAATAGAAAGAAAGCGTGGAAGATGCTTCTAGAAGAAAGCAGATTTAAAGCTCGATCACATCCGCTAAAAAGCGGGCAACTTCATCTAAAGTAGGAGTGTTGATGCTATTAATAGCAAAATGCCGCTTTTCCAAGATTTCTTCACCATCTGTAATTGATTTCAAAAAATCTTCACTCTCATTGGCCGCTTTCTCGAACCTTGCTGACATCATGGAAATCATCATCATTCTCCCAACACTGCCCTTGCTGCCATGCAAAATGCTCTGAAACTCAGCTTGGACTATATCAAGCCCAATGTAGGAACCATCCTCAAGGCAATACTGACAAGGAATTGCTGCAACTACTTCTCTGATGAACCTAAGAGCATCAACAACTCTTTGTTTATACGCTGCAAATTCCTCAGATATTCTGATATATGTGTTCACCTTGAAAAGATGACTTTCTTTCCACTCCAGGATTTGTCTTTTATGTTCTCTCACCATTGTAGAGCCACAAGCCATCCCTAAATCTACAATTATGATTTCGTGCATGGGCTTGAACTCGGCTATCAGCTGTTCAAAATCCTCGATACCTTGACGTAAATCATGAGCCTTGTATCTCAACTGAAAGACTTGTGTCAGGACCTCTTTTCCTTTGTTGATGATCTCTTCAACCCACTCATTAGTTTGTTTACCACAAATAACTAACTGCCTTAATTGCTGCTGATCAGCTGGTGTTTCTAAGACTTGAGGCAGCAACTGAGTTGTTTGTGAGGTGCCTTGGATAAGATTTGATATACATAATCGGAGTTGACGATTTTCAGCCTTGAGGGCTGCCTTGTCTTCTCCATCCTTTTGCACTCTTTCTTGAATGTTTTTTGTTACCATCTTAAACAAACTTATATTAGCATGTCGAGTACTTTTACCAAGGTTTGCTTTGACCATGATAAAATCGTCAACATCCACCTCATCTCTTATTTTATCTTCAAGAGGCGTAGCTGTCTCCATTAACATTTCACCCTCGAGATTCCTCTCAAAATGCATTTGTTTCTTGGCCTTCTTTTTGGGTGTTTCCTGGTATATGCTAAGGTCATCAACATTCACCTGATACGAAGGTCTTCTTCTTGTCCTTCCCAAGGAGCTCTCAAGCCAAGATGTAGTATTTCTATTAACATCCAAGGGAGGAGTGATTGTAACATTGACCTCTATCTCCTCGTCTTCCAAATCAATGTGAATTGGCAAAGACCTAGGAGATGGTAGTGTTTCTTGTATCAAAGGTTCATCATGTTGCACCTCTTCCTGAAGTATGGGCTCTGGTTGAGGAACTTCTGTTTCAGCTGTAGGCTGCTCCTGTATAACAATCCCTGTATAATCCAACCTCCTTTTAGCACTCTTTGCTGATCTACTGCCCTTTGTGACCTCTTGAGACTGAACTTTTTCTTTGTTCTTTGGTTGCACTCTTGAAGAAGAGGGAAGAGATGAATGTTTCTTTGGCGGCTCTGCTACTGGAATAGACTCCCTTTTCTTTAGGATCAAGAAAGTCTTACTGTACTCCACCACTTGTCTTGTCCTTTCTTCCACTGTGATGCATTCTTTATGAGCCCAATTGACCTATGGAAGAGGTTGCTACTCAACCTTATTTCTTATATAAGCTGGAAGAATTACATCCCCATCATCATATGACAGCCCTTCAATATCTTCTGATAAACAATCTTTCATCTGATGAAGGGTTAACCTACTATGACTTCGCCTTCGCACCTCATACTCATCCCTGCAATTAGCCCAAAAGTCTTCAAGTGCGGGTGTATGAGCAAGGTTCTGACCAAGTCTAGATGCATAGAAGCCATGGGGATCATATAATCGTCTCTCGCTGAAAGGCTTGAGACCAAACTTATCTAACTCGTTACTCATTAGTTTAGCTTCTGTGGATGATCTACATGTGTAAATGCCTAAAGCAAAAGGAAAGTTGAAGGCTGGTTTCTTTTTGTTACGCAGACAGGTGTGAACATTTGAAATTTGCCTAAAGAATTCCATGCATATTACCTCATCTGATGGATACCTCGGTAACATAAGTGGAGCTCCTGAACAGCCGTACACCCTTAGGTAAGTGAAAGTGGCGAACTGAATAAACCAATCTGCCCATTCTGATATTGCAGCCCTGGCAATGGATGAGATGCGAACATATAGCTTGTTGTCCAGGTCCCGCACTGTATAAATCAAGAATGCTTCATTCACCCTTTTGTAATGACGTGATGCAGCAGTGAATTCCAACTGAGTATAGTAGTTATAGACGTGTTGAACGTTCAAAGAACCCTCCGTGTTTAACCCTCTGAATTTACATTGATAGGCAACCAAATAGACTAGGTAGGAGACCATGTGAAATGCATGTCTATGAAAGTACTCAGTTATCTGATGATGTAAGCAATCACTGATCAATGTAGGCCAGTCATAGAATTCTGTCTTCTTCATTATATGAGGTATTACATAGAACATCCAAGGCTGAAACCTCATTGAATCTGCTTGACCTGTGACTCGATTGAGTAAGGTTATTATGATGGCGAATTCCTCTTTGAACTGTCCTATTCCGACATCCTTTGGCAATGTAGAATGTTTCTCTTTCAGCCACCTATGTGCAATCTTCTTGTTGTATTTATCTTGATGTTCTTCCCATATCCTTTCACATTCTTCCACGTTGATAGTGACGCTTCCAGGCCATGGTGGAATGAAGAAGCATTTCTCAATCATATCCGGTTTTAGGCTGCAAATGATTCTCCCATCAACTGACTGTATCTCCTTTGTAGCTGGATTGTAATGCTTGATGCAAGCAATTATGAACTCTAAGCTCTGTACTGAGAAAGGTATGGATGCTTCTGCAAGAAGGCCTGAATGAGCGAGATGCCTGATGGTGGTATTGCCTGCATCTTCTAAAGGACGTATATTGAACACTGGCTTGATGTGATGCAAGTCTGTTTCAGCTGTTTCAATGAAATCGTGGTAAAGAATTGATTTGGTCTTGAACTCTGCAGGAGTGTATTCCATTCTGAAAGACTTGAAGATTGACAGTAAACACGCCTAGGTTCAGACAAATTTTGGCAAACTTTCTAAATTTAGCTTGTTGATTTTCTTCCTCTAACGGACGAATTTTTGAGATTTATTCTGAGATATGGGTTTTGACTAGAATTTCGTTACAAGACAACCCAGATCGCCCGTTTTTGAAAATATGGAGTGGAGACTGAAAAAGCAACAAACCCTAATTTTCTCCAAAAAAGCAGAAAAAGCTGACATCTGGGTATTGTTCTTGAGCATAATCTGAATGGACCCAGTAGATTAGATTTTGAAAACCCTAGCTTCTGACTTAAAAAGCAACAACTTTTATTTTCTCTGAAAAAGCTGAGGTATGGGTTTTGTCCAAAAGAAGGTTTAGCATAGACCCAGAAGACTAGAAATGGATGAATATGAAGTTTTCCCTGACATGCAAAATAAAAGCGATTGCTGCAACTTAGAGAGAAATCTTCAACAATTTGTCCAGAAGATACAACAAAAATGGATCAGCTTGTTGAAATATAGGCCTTCTCCTTCTTAAATTTGATGTTCTTGATGAGAAAATATGAAAGAGGAGGTCTTCTTTGATTGCTGATCTGAAAATATTATGAGAAACCAGCAAGCTAGGGTTCTTGAATCTTGAAAAACATAAGTTTGAAGCTACTGCTCTGTTTCTCTTTGAAGGCACCTGCAAGAAAATATGAAAAATAATACATAGAGGTGTCTTTAAATAAGTTTTTGCTTTGAAACTCAGCTTCCCAAACCCTAATCCTGAAGAAACCCTAAACCTAATTCATGCCTTGAAAAGAGGCGTATTTCTCTTCACTTAAAAATTTTGAAATATTTGAAAAATAAACTAAGGCATGAAGGAGTGGGCGCCCTTCTTGAGATATGGCGCCCAGTCTCTCCAGACTTAGCCAAATTTCTGCCGTTTTCAACTTTTGTTCACTTTCTGACCCTGCTTCAGCTCTGTCTCCCGGCCTCTGGATTTATCCGATGAACGAACTGATTCTTTCATCGCGGAGCTTGATCATATCTAACAACTTTGTTCTGGAGACGTCATCTGCTAAAAGCTTCATTTACCCCTTTGAAATGTCAGGTGCCTGTCCTTGATAAGGGCGCCCATTTCTTCCAGTGTTAGCCATTTTCATGATCTTCAATTTTTATGCTCATCTTCTGATCTTCAGATGATTTTACTATTTCAGGTGTTTGTACTTGTCAGATTGACTGGCTATGGAGTTCACTGGATAGCTGAGATGAATCTAGAAGGGGTCTTCTGGATCACTCGTTTCCGGAAACTGACTTCTGGTGGCCTTAAACCCTAGGCACCCTTCTCCTTCAGGGGCGCCCATAGCTTCCAGTGTTAGTTTTCTATTTTGAATTTTCACTGTTGCTTTCCACTTTCTACCATTTCTCACACTTTTTCTCCTCTGTTTGCCCGATGATATGTGATGACTGCTGATTCTGACGGACGAGTTGACGGATTCGTTGAAGAGCTAGATCCAGTCTGAGGAAGTTATGTTGGAGAAGTCTTCAGCAAATTTGACCATCTGCTATCTCAAAAGTTTGGGCGCCCTTCTTGAAGTATGGCGCCTAGCTTCTCCAGAGTTAGATTTTCTTTTGTGTTCTTCGTCTTTAGTCTTCAAAATCTCTCTCCGTGACTCCTGTTCATCTTGAATTTGCCAGTGACTGGATGATCCGACGAGCATGCCAACTGATTCGTTGCGGAGCTGGGATGATTATGAGCAACATTGACCTGGAGATGAAAACCCTAATTTTGGCTTTTGGCCTCTTGAAAAGTTGGGCGCCTTTCTCCTTCAGGGGTGCCCATTGTTGGCAATGTTAGAAAATTTTATCAGTTTTTCAATTCATACCTTGTAACACGTGTTTCCATTATCTTTGGCTGTCAAGATTGAAAATTTTCTAAGGCATGGAAACATAGGCGCCTCTTCTTGAGAAGGGCGCCTGAAATCTCCAGACTTAGATAAAATTTGATATTTTTCATTTTTTCAACTTCCTCAGTTTGTTCCTCATTTCTCGTGCACATTGTTCATCGACAGTCTCTGTTTGATGCTCGAACTCTTGATTCTGACACCTGGCAGCTAGCTGACTTCCATGAATGACCTTGGATCTCCGAAGCGGCTTCTGAAAAAGCAAAATAGACCCAGTAGAGTAAAACTGACCTTTTTGTGATTCTGACTACACCAGTCTGATGAGGAAGTATTTTAAGCCAATCAAAATCAGTCTTAACCCTAACAGCCAAACTTTCTATTTTTAGAAATTTTGTATTTTAGAAAATTTTACAAGTATCCATTTCATAAGAAACCCAGAAAAACCCAAAAAAAGTTTCTATTTTTAGAAAACTGCTAAAAATAAAAATTTTCCTAAAATTTAGGGATGAAAAACTAAAGTCTGGGTATTGTAGGTTTGATCTTTTTAGACTGGCCCAGATTGTCAGATTTACAAAATTTAAGGTTTATGACCTCCATGCAAGACATGCAAACCCCCATTTTGACCTTTTTTGACAGATTTAACAGTATCTTGACTCAATTCTTCAAAATGCTTAAGTGTAGCGAAAATTTTAATTTGGGGTACAACAAACATCAAGCATTCAAATGTTGAAAAGTTATAAAAGTTTGCTGGAAATGATGAACTCTATCAAGATCCGGAGATCAATCAGTCAAAACATGAGAACTAGGTAAGTGAAGTGAGTTTATATTATAATGTTTTGATGCTCTTCTTTTTGTTCATTTTGCAGGAAGAAGATGTTGAAAGAAGTGGCTAAGTGTTGGGACAAAGTTGAAAAGGTTCCCAAGGAAAGAGAAATGGCAATGAAGATTTGTCTAAGGCATTAAGAACGTGATGCAAAGGAGGCTAAGTGCGCCCAAAGCAGTGAGCTGAAGAAATATGAAAGTTACAAATGCATCTAGGAATTCAAACGACAGGAGGGATGAATGCGAACGACTGAGCAGACGAACTCTGGAGACAATCTTAGAGACTCTTTTACCACCCTCCTAGCGCAACAAAATTGGCAAGCACAGCCGTGGGAACATGTTTCTGGATGAGAATCTTTGTAATGTCCCCTTTTTAGTACAAACATGAAGACAAATGGTTTAGCCTATTCCTGACCCTCGTAGGCTAGAGTAGATGGTTAGGGGGTCACCGTTGGCAGTGATTGAGGGTGTTTTGCCTCCAGTATTCAGTGGGAGACCAGGATTGACCTTCGTTGGACTCCGTTTGACACGCTTACTATTTATAGTAAGTGACTATTTCCGGGAGTCGGGGTTTCTATTTATATCAAAGGCACCTGGATAGTCTCCCGAGACGGTGATGATCTTGTTTGAGCTCTACAGTTTTTGCTTGGCACATTTGGAGAGACTTACTATATATAGTAAGTCTGTATCAGGGAGTTACTATTTCAGGCAGGGCACCTGGTGACTAAGTATTTGCAAAATATTCAGCGAATTATGAGTTGACTTCATTTGGATTTCATATTTATTAATGAAATCATTATTAAATGATATTTTAATATCTTATGTTATAATTTCACTTTATGTTATTAAAGTGGGGCCATGAGGCCATGACCCTTCAATTAGTTGCCACTTAAAAAGTATTTAAATATTTGGGCACCTTTTTCCAAAGTCAACTTAAAACAACAAAAAGCAAATATATTTAAATGATGCTAATGAGGAGGAAGTCGTACCTTTTTGGAGAGAGTATATAAGCCTCCTTTCACAAATCAACCTCATTCATTATGAGCATTTGACTTTGTGAAAATTGTTCTTGGTTTCGTGTGCAAGTCTGCACAAGGGTTTTACCAGGTTGCTTGAGAATTTGCAGAAGTTCTCAGGTGTTTGCAGCTGCTGTGAAGTGGTGAAAGATCCACTGAATTGTGGCATCAGGAGGGCTTCATACAGGAGCTCTATTTGTGCTTAAATCTGGAGTATTCTACAGGGGTTTCAGAGGGCTTCATCAAAGATTGTTTGCCTGATTCACATCAGCTTCTACCATCAGGAAGGTGACATTATTTATTACCTTTTGGAGAGGTTGTTGTTGCTGGTGCAACTATACAGCACCTAAGGAGAGGCGTCCTTGCCTTGGAGGCCAAAACGCCTTAGCTTTGGGTCCTATTTCTTCTTTGTTGAAGGCGCCTAGGCTGAGAGAAGACTCAGCAATAATAAATAGGTGTGGAAAATCAATATTATCAGCTGCAACATCATCTCAAGGGTTTCACAAGCAATCTTCATTTCCAGGTTTCAAATTTTCAGACTTGTTTATACTTTCAGCCTATGTAAATCTATGTAATAAATTTGCACATCAAAGCATATGAAATAAAGCTCTTCATTCTACTTTCCGGGTATGCATTTACATTGTAATAAAATATGGGAGATAATCCATTGATGTGATTCTTTATGGCTACTTGAATATAGATCAATCTGCTGTTATAATTTCTATATGTTAGTATCTTAGTCCATATGCTTGTATTTCATTTGAAACCCTCAAAAGCATCGAAAACGTTCAAACATAAACAAAACCACAAGTCTGATTTTCTGTATCAGCAAAACAACATATTCTGATTTCCAATACAGCAAGGGCTTTAGTTTCATATTTTGTATCAGCAGTGGTTATTTACAATTGAGAGACACCAGGTCTCTTACAGTGGTATCAGAGCGGTTTCCTGCCAACCTGTGGTGAGTTTGCATTACATGAACAACGATTACCATTTTTATACCAGAGGTACAGGTCATTGGAGACCACCTGTTGTTCCTGAAGGGCAAACTATATCTGGCATACTTGGCATTCACAGGTGCAGCAGTAGTGACAGTGTTACATGTATCATGGGTGACAGGAGAGGTGGAAGTCCACCTAGGAATGCAGGGAATCCTGGTGATGATGATGCCAGAGAGGTCAGAGATACATTAAGGGGTTTACAGGAAGGACAGCAGCAGGTCACGGATGTTTTACAACACCTTACAGCAGCTATTCAGCAGTTGGCTCTTCCTAGAGGGCCTAATCATGATCAAGAGGAGCGTGCGAGCGTTGTTGGTACACCTAGAGCAAGAACACCCACCCATACTTATGATAGACCTACACGACCTACCTTCTTGAGAGATGAGCCAGAGGATGTTCAGGAGGAGGTAGAGTTCACAGATGATATCATGGCTATGCACGATGAGTGGGAGTTGTTGCCTCCACGGGTTTGAGAGCATTTCACATTTGATTGCTTCATGACTCAGAAGCGAGAGCACAACCGGTCTAGACAAGATAGGAGACCGAGGCACCAAAATAGAGACTTGAAACAAGCCACTAGTAAGCTCACACTTCCTTTGTTCGATGGCAGTGGGAAGGTTACAGCTAGAGCCTGGATCAGCAAACTTGACACTTTCTTGACCTTGCGTCCCATGGCTGAGAGGGATGCTATTCAATTTGCAGTGCTACATTTGGATGGAGTAGCTCATGATTGGTGGCATCATGGGTTGATTACACTGCAGCATGATCACATTACCTCTTATCAGGAGTTTACGGATAGATTGGTAGAGCGCTTTGATAAGAAGGATCCAAAGGTCTATTTCAGAGAGCTTGCACAGTTGAGACAGACCGGTAGTTTGGATGCTTACATCAGTGAGTTTCAACGGCTATCAGTCATGGTGCCCAATGTGACAGAGAAGAGGCTGGTGATGTTATTTACAGAGGGGTTGCAAGATCCATTATGTGGTTGGCTCAAGGCCTTCGATCCACCCTTCTTGCATGGAGCCATTAAGAAGGCCAGGAGTATGGAGTTAGCAGCTCTGAGGAAACAGTTTCAGCCTAAGGCCATTACCTTGCCTACAGAGGAGGAGAATTCCCCAGCTGCGGATAAGAAAAAGAAGGCAATTGCTAGACCCGATGATGCAACACGGGAGGAGTTGAGGAAGAAACAACTATGCTATTGGTGCAAGGAGCCCTACAGCCGAGACCACAATTGTCCTTTGAGGCCAAAGGGCAAAGCTAACCGTGCTATGTGGGCTTATTATGATGATGATGAGTTTGAGAGTCCGGATCAGCAGGCTATTTCGGATGATGCTGAGGCTATACAAGCCTTGATGGGGATGGGACCTGATGCCATATTGTCTCCGTTGGCATTGGCATCGAGATCACCCAGTGGATCTTCTTTTAGGGTCCGAGGCATAGCGGATGGACAGCGATGTATCGCCATGTTAGACACAGGAGCTACACATAACTTCATCGACGAGAGTTTTGTCAGCAGGTGTAGACTTCAGACAGAGCCATTCGCTGGTTTTAGAGTTCGGGTGGCAGATGGTTATACCCTCACTTGCACTCGGCGGATTTGCAGTCTCACCTTGATGCTAGAGGACTACGAGATGCAGGGAGACTTCTACGTAGTCACTATGGGTGAGATAGATATAGTGTTGGGTATGAGATGGCTCCAGGATGTCGGAGAGTTCACTCTCAACTTGCCCCGGATGGAGATGTCTTTTGAGTCACAAGGCAAGCGGTATGTGTTGAGGGGTTTGCAGATGGGAGCCTACATTCTTGCTCTCTCGTTCGTGAGGAGGACGAGAAGATAGGACAGGATATATTTCAAGAGGGGCTTACTCACCCTCGTGGTTCACAGGGTCTGGAGTTTCTTGTTTCTGATCAATTTAGCGGTGTTGTTCAGTTTGTGAGCAACCCTTTGTTTGAGGCAGATGTTGCTTGGTCTTATGACAATCCGCTCTTCCAGGTGGATGTTGGTCACACTCTAGATCCTGGTATTGAGTTGAGTAGTGATTGTGTTGTTTGGAGTCCTCCCAGTGCACCAGGATTTCAGACACAACTCGTTGAGGAGTTCACAGGTGTGTACACGGTGTTGAGCGCATATAGCTTCACCTTTGACCCACATGTACACGACTTGGTTCCGGTGCATAGTTCTAGGATGCATGTGTTAGACATATTGGATGATAGCATATCTCGGGCAGTATTGGGGAGCAAGTGTTGCCAGCAGTTTGACTTGCTTCCTTATGAGTTACTTTCTCCTGTGATAGATGGTATTGAGGTTGACAGGGTTCAACATGTGACTCCAGTTGATCAGATGTGGGTGTTACATGAGACAGATGGAGATAACAGGGACATTAATCTGTTCTACCCTTGGGATCCAGGTGGAGCGGTGTTCTCCTTGTTGCCTAGATTGCTTGGGGACAAGCAATTTTTGGGAGGGCGGATTGTAATGTCCCCTTTTTAGTATGAACATGAAGACAGATGGTTTAGCCTATTCCTGACCTTCGTAGGCTAGAGCAGATGGTTAGGGGGTCACCGTTGGCAGTGATTGAGGGTGTTTTGCCTCCAGTATTCAGTGAGAGACCAGGATTGACCTTCATTGGACTCCGTTTGACACGCTTACTATTTATAGTAAGTGACTATTTCCGGGAGTCGGGGTTTCTATTTATATCAAAGGCACCTGGATAGTCTCCCGAGACGGTGATGATCTTGTTTGAGCTCTACAGTTTTTGCTTGGCACATTTGGAGAGACTTACTATATATAGTAAGTCTGTATCAGGGAGTTACTATTTCAGGCAGGGCACCTGGTGACTAAGTATTTGCAAAATATTCAGCGAATTATGAGTTGACTTCATTTGGATTTCATATTTATTAATGAAATCATTATTAAATGATATTTTAATATCTTATGTTATAATTTCACTTTATGTTATTAAAGTGGGGCCACGAGGCCATGACCCTTCAATTAGTTGCCACTTAAAAAGTATTTAAATATTTGGGCACCTTTTTCCAAAGTCAATTTAAAACAACAAAAAGCAAATATATTTAAATGATGCTAATGAGGAGGAAGTCGTACCTTTTTGGAGAGAGTATATAAGCCTCCTTTCACAAATCAACCTCATTCATTATGAGCATTTGACTTTGTGAAAATTGTTCTTGGTTTTGTGTGCAAGTCTGCACAAGGGTTTTAACAGGTTGCTTGAGAATTTGCAGAAGTTCTCAGGTGTTTGCAGCTGCTGTGAAGTGGTGAAAGATCCACTGAATTGTGGCATCAGGAGGGCTTCATACAGGAGCTCTATTTGTGCTTAAATCTGGAGTATTCTATAGGGGTTTCAAAGGGCTTCATCAAAGATTGTTTGCCTGATTCACATCAGCTTCTACCATCAGGAAGGTGACATTATTTATTACCTTTTGGAGAGGTTGTTGCTGGTGCAACTGTACAGCACCTAAGGAGAGGCGTCCTTGCCTTGGAGGCCAAAACGCCTTAGCTTTGGGTTCTATTTCTTCTTTGTTGAAGGCGCCTAGGCTGAGAGAAGACTCAGCAATAATAAACAGGTGTGGAAAATCAGTACTATCAGCTGCAACATCATCTCAAGGGTTTCACAGGCAATCTTCATTTCCAAGTTTCAAATTTTCAGACTTGTTTATACTTTCAGCCTGTGTAAATCTATGTAATAAATTTGCACATCAAAGCAGATGAAATAAAGCTCTTCATTCTAGTTTCCGGGTATGCATTTACATTGTAATAAAATATGGGAGATAATCCATTGATGTGATTCTTTATGGCTGCTTGAATATAGATCAATCTGCTGTTATAATTTCTATATGTTAGTATCTTAGTCCATATGCTTGTATTTCATTTGAAACCCTCAAAAGCATCAAAAACGTTCAAACATAAACAAAACCACAAGTCTGATTTTCTGTATCAGCAAAACAACATATTCTGATTTCCAATACAGCAAGGGCTTTAGTTTCATATTTTGTATCAGCAGTGGTTATTTACAGTTGAGAGACACCAGGTCTCTTACAATCTTCTAGAGGATAGTGGGCATTAATTGCAGATAGTGGTTTCTGTAGAGGAGTGGAGAATCTTTTGTGCATTCATTGCCCCACTCTTCTCAGTGGCGGTTTTTAGGGCTAGAACCCTAATCAAGGCTTAGGTGGCTCAATCTAGGCCTTCTATTGTAGTTGAATCTAAGTCGTCCACTGGACTGGGCTAGATATAAAAAAGGTATCCCCCCTCATTTGTAATATATCAGAGTTAGACAAAAACCAGAGAAAGAGTTGAGCTAGATCGAAGTTAAAGAGTAGAGCTAGGAGTTAGCTTAGTTTGGAAAGGAAAGAAAGACTTTCCCTTTGAAAGTTTTTGTAAAAGATTGTTGTGTAAGACTCTCATAATATAAGGATTTTCATTGATTGGTGATTCTATCTTGCATTGTGGGTAGTTGACGAGATCTTTTCGTCTTTCCAATTCAAGTAGAGTAGAGTAAAGTAGACTTTGTTTTATACAAGTAGCTATTAACTGTGGAATGTGGCTTTGGTTTGAACAAATCTTCCTTTATCCATACCACTAGCGGGCTTGCTGATGGTAAGTCTACCCTGCGTGGTCAACTGGAATATCAGTACATAACTTCGGTTGTGATTCGTGTGTCCACTTGCATTGTTGTGGCGGAGTGCACATGTTGAATCACAATTTGAACATCTTATCCATCCTTTGAAGATTGCACCAACTTTGTAATAGTTGTCCGAAGGGGAGACGAAACAAAGTTTGGTTTGAAGATTGTCAAAGTCTGTCCTCGCATTCCACCCTTAGAAATAGATTGTAGACACCCTATCCCTATTCCCTTTAAATTCAGTATTTCCCGGTCAATTCAAATATCAGAGCATCATAGTCAAAACCCTTCATCTGCTTGGCAAAAAAATCGAACAATTACGTAAGTCCCCTTGGAATACCCAGCATATTCACATCAACCAACTGAGTCTATTCACAATAAAAGGAACCTTGGAGTTGAACGCCTGAACTTTCACTCAATCTTAGCATGTGGAATACTTTGATCAAGAGAGAATAGAGTGACCGTTGGACATTTTATTCTGTGTTGGTGTTGTCATAAAACACACATCAACAGATACCTCGGTAGCATTAGAGGCTCTCTGGTGTAACCATACACTCGAATATATGTGAAAATAGGGAATTGTATGAACCAATCCGCCCAACTTTCCATCGCTGATTTCGCCTCTAGAGAAATTTTGATATGCATCTCGTTATCTAGATCCCTGGCTGTCTTCATAAGAAAGTAGTCATTCACCGCCATAAAGTCTTGTTCAGCCTTCGAAAAATCCAACTGTGAGTAGTATTCATAAACGCGCTAAACGCCAAGAGCTCCATTAGTCTTCAAAGGTTTAAATTTGCCTTGGAATGCAACCAAGTAAACCAGAAAAGTCACCATATGAAATTCATGAATCTTGAGGAACTCTGTAATCTGCTGGTGAAGACACTCGCTGATAAACATTACCCAGTCAAAGTTTTCCTTCTTGTCGATAACCCAAGAGATGATATAGAACATCCATGGTCGGAAGATGTTTGCTTCTTCCTGACCTGATACCCGGTTAAGCAAAGTTATTAAGATGGCAATCTCGTCCTTGAACTCACCACGCCCAACTTTCTTTGGCATGTTGGTCTTCTGAATTTTCAACCATCGCTGAGCAACTTTCTTTTGTGATCTGTCTTTGTCCTCTCCCCATATCTTCCCGCAATCTAGAATGGATACAGCAAAATTATCTAAGCGAGGAGGAATAGAAAACCATTTCTCCAAGTCTCTCGGCTTGAGGCTACAAACGACCCTCCCATCGGCTGACCTAATTTGTCCGGTAGACAAGTCATAATGCTTAATGCAAGCGATTACAAACTTGAGATCGAAGATAATGATGGGAATGGATGTTTCTGCAAGCAAACCAGAACGCTCAAGATTTTCGATGATGGTGCTACTAGTACCCTCTAATGTGTTCAAATTGACGACAGGAAAAACATGACCCAAGTCTATATCGATAGTTTTCATAAAATCATGCATAAAGACCGTTTTGGTCTTGTAATCTGTGGGGTTGAACTGCATTCTGAAAAACTAGATTATTGACTATAAAGTTGGGTATGTTCGGACAACTTTCAGAAAAGGCTAAAAAAGCTCTAGGATAGGCTAAAAATAGCCGGTTGAGGTGATTTTTTTCGGATAAATTATGAGATATGGGTTTTGTGCAGAATTGGATTCTAAGACAACCCATATCGACAAAACTTTGAAAAGGTGAGTTTTAGGCCCGCACGCAAAAAGTTTTCAGTTGAGATCTGCAGGGGTTGTAGGGGCACTGGGGGCAATTTTTTCCGAGAAAATCTAGAACATGGGTTTTGTGCAGAACAAAATTCCAAGACAACCTCAAATGACAAATTTTGGGAAAAATGTGTTTTAGGCCCACATGCAAAGAGATTTTCGAAAAAAAGCACAGTGCTCTAGAATAGAGGCAACGGGGCAATTTTCACAAAAAATTCTAAGACATGGGTATTGTTGTTGCTGCCGAAGTAGATGAACCCAGATGATCTGTTTCTAAAAATTTCGCAGTTTACTTTGACATGCGAAGAATACCTAAGACGAGAATAGAAGAAATTAAGACAGAAGATAGAAGTTTTTGCTTTTTTTGCTTCTATAGAAATCGCCTATGCTTGAATTAGATTCGATGTAACCTACATGCAAACGGAAAATGAAGTATGTAATATCCTCCCTTTGAACATTCTGGATTTGACGCTATGAAGAACACTGAATTCTGACAATTGTAGCACCTTTAGACCATTATTTGCTCAAGAAAGGCATGTTTTATCTCACTCACAATGAAAAATAATGGACGGCATAGCCTTAATAAATAAGAATTAATCATTAAAGGCGTCATAAATGCATGCACAGTCTTTGAAATAGAACTTGTCCTCTGATTGGACCTTCAAAACACACGCCTAGCTTGTAATTGGACATTAAAACAATTAATTGAATGAAGAATATGCCCTAATTAGGGCGCCACCTCAAACACTTCAGTTAATAGGCGCATACAAAAACAACTCGCCTAGTTACAAGCTTAAAATAGGCCAAGAAGAAGTCAACTTGAAAAGAATTCAACTGAAGATCTATTTTCAGTTAACTATCTCCACCTTTAAAGGGCGCCACTTCTCTTGAGTTTGAAAAGTCAACCTTTGACTTTAGGCACCTCTTTCCAAACAGCCATTTTCTTCAAAATTTGGATTCGAAAACCTCTCTGTGGAGCTCACATTTGATCATTGGTTCTGATTGGTTGACAGTTTCATTGAAGAGCAGGATCAAATCTAACAAGAGTCTTTTGGAGGCTACAAACCCTAATTCATCCATCTAAGGCCCCAAAATGCAGGGCGTGCCTGGCCATCAAGGGCACTTTTGATCTCAGACTTGGAAGAATTTTCAATGCATTCTCATCATTTTCAAGGTGATTCTAACCTAACTTCACATTTCCCAGTGTCTGGCAAAACTTCAAAACTAGCTGACAGGCTCACTACGGAGCTAGTTGGATTCTGAACAAGAGCTCCAAGAGAGCACTTCTCATAAAAACATCATCTAACAGCCTAAAAACATAGGCGCCCCTAGCCTCTAGGGGTGCTTTTCTTCCCAGACTTAAGCCATTTCTAAAACTAGCTAAAAACCACTAAAACCCCCGCTACAAGCTGCTGACAAGTCTTCTGACTCAGTTGAGGTATGCAACGAAAAGCTGGAACCAACACGGACAAGATGAGTACCTGAGATGATCAAAAATATTGAGTTTAAGGCTCCAAAACCTTGGGCACCCATGGCCTCCAAGGGCGCTTTTACCATTTTTGAACATGACTGAAACCCTATGTTTGACTCCTGATACCAACAGCTCAGCAACTCTGCTTCACCGATTGACGGATGCGTTGCGAAGCAAGATCAAGTCTGAGACAAACACCCTAGGTGTCATTTGATCAGAAACCTACATCTGGTGCTTCAAAAAGATGGGCACCCCTGGCTAAGAGGCACGCTTTTCATTCCAGAGTCATTTTTTCATCTCCCTCGTTTCGCGTTCAATCTCGAGTTTCAAGTGCTAGACAGATCTGTTAGACTGGCTGGCTGGCTCATCGCGAAGGTAACAAGATTATGGGGAAGTCATCTTGGAAGTGATGAATCTTAGAAACTTGATCTAGACCTCCAAAATCAAGGGCGCCCTTGGCTCACAAGTGCGCTTTTGCTCCAGAGTTAAAAAAAAAAAAAAGATCCAGAATTTTCACCTAGAGGAAAATCCCCTCCGAGACGAAGCATCATTTCGGACATATCTCGCCATAGAATCTTCACCACAGTGTTTCAAGCTTAGATTTCGACACCTAGTACCTGGCCATTTGCCATTGTTGACCTCGGAGATCCTAAGTTTTCGCTTGAAAAAACGAAAACTACCCACCAGGCTTAAACTGAGTTTTAACTGAATCCGACTTCACCATTGTGATCGTGAAGCAAAATAAGCCAATCAAAACAATTTTCAGTCAATTCTAACAAGTTTCAATTTTTAGGGTTTTTGACCGAAAAACAGGGGTCCAGAAACCCTAATTTTCAATTTTTTTCAAATTTTGTCAGTATCTTCCTGACATCACACTCACTCAAAGTCCATACTTGATTTGCCCAAAAACTATGTTTTGACATCATTTTTACAAGGTTTAGACCATTTTAAGCAAAATGCCTTAATGAAACAAAAAAATTGGTTTGGGTACAACAACCTCAACAAGCCATCCTTCTTCTTTTAAAACAGCACCGAAGCAGCATAGACGACCTTGAAGGTCTGAGGTAACCAACATCAAGCAACTCCCCGATTTGCTTTCTCAACTTGTTCATCTCAAGTCCAGATAGTCAGTAGGGACTCTTCGCAAGAGGCCGCGCTCCCAACTCCAACTCAATCCAATGGTCAACAGCCCTTCGCGGTGGCAAAGTCAAAGGCAGCTTCTCAAGCATAACATCTTTATAGGCTTCGAGCACCTCCTCAACGAACTCGAGACTAGACAAGTCCAACGAGTCACCCTCATCCCAATCTCCAATTAGAGTTGCTAGAAACAAGTCATCTGCATCCTTCCTCGCAGCCTTCCCAAGACTCAATGCAGACAAAGTACCCACGGCACTCTTACCTTTTGCAACCTTAACCATACAAGGTTGGCTCGGGTCCAGAAAGATCATATCAAGATGTGGAACCACTCTTACTTGGCCCCTCCTCAAGAACTCATGTCCCATTATGAGTTCAAAGTCCTCCATTTCTATCACAACAATATTCACTCAACCCTTCCAAGTTCCCACTCGGATCAAGACTTCACCTGCATTCCCTACAACCTTCTGAGCAGGTGAGTTCCCTGCCTTGAATGAACTCGAAGCACCTTGTACTCTCAAACCAGCCGACTTAGCACATTGGACCCTCATGTAGTTTTGCGTGGCCCTGATGTCCACCATGGCTCAAACCTTCCGCTTCCCAAAGAATACCTTAACAAAACAGAGATTATGTTGGGGTACCATACTTTGAGACGAGTTGACTGCCACATGAGACTCAGGATCAACACTTATATTTGTGTCGCATATTGCACCAAGGAGATGCAGTACTCCCATCTCAAGAACTGCTTCCTCGTCCGACTTGGTCGCTGCATTCAGTTTGGTTCACTCGTGACAGTCTCTCGCCCAATGATTGGGCTTTCCACAAACAAAACATGTCTTAGCCTTTGGGCGAGCCACGGTGGACTCCAAGTCCTTACTGGAAATAGAACCTAATCTTTTCCCATTAGGTTTATAGAACCCTAAGCACTTTCTTTAAAACGATCCGACTTAGATTTCTGAGACTTTGAATCAAAAGACTTCTTCGAGGGTTCACCATGCCTGACCTTGTTCTTCCCCATGTCACTTTTGAAATCCAAAAGTCGGTTTGCAGCCGCAATGGCCAAGAGGGTTTCACGTTTCGGTGCCTTAGGTTCGCTTGAGCCCAACCCTGCAATCCCTTCATGAACTGGAACAACTTATCCATCTCGCTCATGTCTTTTATCTCAAGAATGCAACCTGAGAAGGCCTTGATGTAGTCTCCAAATCAACCTATGTGCTTCAATTCCATGAGACGCATCCTAGCCAGCCACGCTGAGTTTCCCGGATGAAACTGATCTCTCAACGCCTCTTTGAATTGATCCCAGGAAACCACTGGAGAAACAGGGCGTCCATCACGTGCATCCTCGACTCAAGTGCACCACCAAAGTTTAGCACTCCCAGTCAGGTACGTCGCGACAAGCTTGATCTTCTCTGAAGCTGACTGTAACCCCGCAATGAATTCATCTAGGTCCCAGAAGTAGTTCTCTATGGCTCAGGCATCCCTCTGGTTGTCATAGTAATCGAGTTGTTTACACTATGTAGCAGGGTGAGTGCCACCTTTCGAGACCACAACCTTCAGAATGGCTACGTCCTCCTCAAGCTTCTTCCTTTCCTCCAAGAAGCCCTACAATAACTGATCACTAGTCTCAATTTTGATGTCAAGCTATCACAATTCCAAAAAATGAAACACGATGATCAAGCTCCTCGATCCATTGGCGAGTTTTAGGTTGATCACGATGCCTACTCCATCCTGTTCGAACTCCATCGAAACAGGGTCTATCACGAGCTTCATTCTCGGCTCCTTCAGAACCTGACTCCGGCTGACTCCTCTTGAATCTCGGTTCCCAACTCAAATTCTAAGAACACTCCTCAAAATAACAGCAAATTCAAGATGAGTCAGTCGGACTCAGGTTCTGAAGGAGCCGAGAACGAACCTCATGATAGACCCAATTTCGATGGAGTTAGAACGGGACGAGGTAGGTATCGTGATCAACCTCGGACTCGCCAATGGGTTGAGGAACTTGATCATCGTGTTTCATTGTTGGAATCACGAGAGCTCGACATCAGAATTGAGACTGTGGATCAGTTATTGTAGGGCTTCTCGGAGGAAAGGAAGAAAGTTGAGGATGTAGCCATTTTGAAGGTTGCGATGTCGCAAGGTGGCACTCAGCCTACTATGTACTGTAAACAACCTAATTGCTATGACGGCCAGACGGATGACCGATCCATAGAGAACTATATAATGTCCCTTACCCGATTTTCCCTAGAGTTCATCTGTTGATTAGGTTTAAGAATTCTTCTTTTCCAAATGAATGTTCTCTTAATGCAATAACCCTAGATAAGAATCCTGTATTCACCATATTAACAACAAATCTATTAGCATTAATATCTAGATATCAAAATATAAGCATAATCAAAAAGTAATAATGAAGACATAAGAGGAGTGGCATGGGTAGATCCTCCCGAAGCTATCCATCTAAGCCCAAGGGCACAAGCATCCCCTCAGGACAACCCACCCCTTGGCTCCGAGTTGAACATCCAAACTAAGACCATTTCATACTCAGAGTAGCGTGCTTAGTGGAAACACTGGTACCTGCTTTCTCTACCCATTTTAAAACCTCAAAAGACACTTGACTTATTGGGGATAGTCGGGGGAACTGATAAGTGGCTCGGGCCTACCACCCCTCCAGGGCCGCAGCGGACTATGAGTGGAACCCCCACCCCTCCATGGCCCACCCAGGCCTTGGGATTGGGCGGACTATGAGTAGAATT
Source organism: Sequoiadendron giganteum (assembly GCA_007115665.2). Classification (NCBI taxonomy): domain Eukaryota; kingdom Viridiplantae; phylum Streptophyta; class Pinopsida; order Cupressales; family Cupressaceae; genus Sequoiadendron; species Sequoiadendron giganteum. The sequence goes on along the minus strand of CM021107.1, from coordinate 327,599,694 downwards.
TCCACCCCTCCAGGGCCCATCCCTGCCTTGGGTTCCGGGGGCGGACTTAAGTGGGGTTTTTAGGCACCATTTCCTTCACACCCTTCCTCCCAATAAGCTTGCAAACACAAGGAAGACAATCTTTTAGCAATCAAATACATTTTCTTTTATTACTGATTCTTAAAGTCAATATCAACATCATTATCATCATGATAATATTAAAGAAAGCATTACGCCAATAATCAGTCTAGCTATATTTATTTCTTATATTCAAAATATGCTAAATATTATTGCTAAGTGAGTACATCACCTGAGTTGCTATATCTCTCCATGTTTCCTTACTCGCCTCCTTCAACCTTATACTAAATTGATCATAGGATGAGGACAACTCATAAATATACATAATCTACTCATGTTTATATTAAAGAGTCATCATTAAGCATCATTATTGCATAACCATTTATATGTATTTATATATATATATACTTTATATACATATAAACAATTATTATTTTACTTATATCCATTTGTATTCATACAATTATTCCTCCCTTATTCATATATATTCTTTATTTAATGAATATTATTCATTAGAAAATTTATCTATATCTATGCATATATACTTGTATGCCTATTAAATTATATATATATATATATATATATATATATATATTAAATGACTATATTCCAATGCATAACAATCATTGTTGCTGCTGTTCTAAATTGCAAATTGTATTTCTCAATGTTTTCCCCCCCTTCCTTATTTTCCTTCCTTCTATTTATACCATTCAAGGTAGGTGACTCATGGGGGGAATGTATTGTTTGGTGAAAGAGGTGACTTTTCATAAAATACATCCCTTTGTTAGATTTAATTGCTGCCTTTATTATCACAATAATATCTATTTTTAACATAATATATTATTACTATAATTATGATATTTCAGATTTTTATTTATTTTATTATTTTATTTTGATGTTTTATTGAACATATTTTAACATTAAAGTATAATAATAAAACAATTTGCTAATATCTTATTATTATTTTATTCTAATGTATTACAATTTTTGATGTGTAATGATTATATTATTTATTTATTATTATTATTTTTTATATTAAGTTATTTAATAATAGAATGTAATAACAATAATTTGCCTATATATTATTATTATATTTGTTATTTCATATTTATATATTTTTATATTGATATGATACACATTTATTTTATATTTTAATATTAATATTGCTATTTATTTTATTTATTAATTTATTTGTATTTTAACACTTGGTCTTTATAGTTCTGCTATTTCGGGGACATGACAAACTACTTTTGGGACCTAGATGAATTCACTGTGGGGATGCAGTCGGATTCAGAGAAGATCAAGCTTGTTACGACATACCTGACTAGGAGTGCTAAATTTTGGTGGTGCACTTGAGTCGAGCATGCACGAGAAGGAGGCCCTGTTTCTCTAGTGGTTACCTAGGATGAATTCAAAGAGCCTTTGAGAGAACAATTTCGTCCGAGAAACTCAGCGTGGCTGGCTAGGATGCATCTCATGGAACTAAAGCACATAGGCCGAGTCTGAGACTAGATCAAGGCCTTCTCAGCTTGCATGCTTGAGATAAAAGACATGAGCGAGATGGATAAGTTGTTCAAGTTCATGAAGAGATTGCAGGGTTGGGCTCAAACGGACCTGAGGCACCAAAACATGCAAACCCTCTCAGTGGCCATTGCAGCTACAACCAACTTTTGGATTTTAAAAGTGACGTGGGGAAGAACAATGTTGGGCATGGTGAACCCTCAAAGAAGAAGTCTTTTGCTTCGAAGTCTCAGAAATCTAAGTTGGATCGTTCTAAAGAAACTGCTCAGGGTTCTAGAAACTCTAATGGGAAAAGATCAAGTTCTAACTCCAGTAAGGACTTGGAGTCCACGGCAGCTCGTCAAAAGGCTATGATGTGTTTTGTCTATGGAAAGCCCAATCATTGGGCGAGAGACCATCTCGAGCAACCCAAATTGAATGCAGCGACCAAGTCGGACAAGGAAGCAATTCCTGAGATGGGAGTAGGGCAAAACCTTGGTGCAATTTGCAACACAAATAGAAGTGTTGATCTCAAGTCTAATGTGGCAGTTAGCTCATCTCAAAGTATGGTACCCCAACATCATCTCTGTTTTGTTGAGGTATACTTTGGGAAGCGGAATGTTCGAGCCATGGTGGACACCGAGGCCACGCACAACTACATGAGCGTCCAATGTGCTAAGTAAGTTGGTTTGAGAGTACAAGGTGCTTCAAATTCATTCAAGGCAGTGAACTCGCTTGCTCAAAAGGTCATAGGGAACGCAAGTGAAGTCTTGATCCGAGTGGGAACTTGGAAGGGCCGAGTGAATATTGTTGTGATAGAAATGGAGGACTTTAAACTCATATTGGGACAATAGTTCTTGAATAGGGGCCAAGTAGGATTGGTTCCACATCTTGATATGATGATCTTTCTGGACCCGAGCCAGCCTTGTATGGTTAAGGTTGCAAAAGGTAAGAGTGTCACAGGTACTCTGCCTACATTGAGTTTGGGCAAGGCTATTAGGAAGGATACAAATGACTTGTTTCTAGCGACTCTAATTGGAGATTGGGATGAGGGCGATCCCTCAGACTCATCTAGTCCCGAGTTCGTTGAGGAGGTGTTGAAAGCCTATAGAGATGTTATGCCTAAGAAGTTGCCTTCAACTTTGCCACCATGAAGGGCTGTTGACCATCGGATTGAATTGGAGCTAGGAGCATGGCCTCCTACGAAGAGCCCCTATCGACTGTTTAGACTTGAGATGAACGAGTTGAGAAAGCTACTCGAGGAGCTCCTTGACGCTGGTTACCTCAGACCTTCCAGGTCGTCGTATGTTGCTTCAGTACTGTTTCAAAAGAAGGATGGCTCGTTGAGGCTCTATGTGGACTACCGAGCATTCAACAAACTTACGGTAAAGAATAAATATTCCTTGCCCCTTATTGTTGATTGCTTTGACAAGTTAGCCAAGGTGTGCTACTTCACCAAGTTGGACTTGAAGCAAGAATATTATCAAGGATTGCATCTGGGGATGAAGAAAAGACTGTTGTCTGTACTCGGTATGGGAGCTATGAGTTCCTCGTGATGCCGTTTGGGTTGTGCAATGCCCCCGCATCATTTTGTACACTAATGAATGATGTTTTCCGCTCCAATTTAGACAAGTGTGTGGTGGTGTACCTTCACGACATTCTCATCTATAGCAAGACACTGGACAAGCACAAGGCTCACTTGGCCCAAGCCTTCGATTTGCTGAGAGATAACCAGTTGTACCAGAAAAACGAGAAGTACTCCTTCACACAGAGGGAGGTGCACTACCTCAGCCATATTGTTTAGAACGACAGGATTAAGCCCGAGCAGGACAAGCTGAAGTCCATTCAGGACTGGGTTGAGCCGACTTCAATATATGAGTTGCGTCAGTTCCTTGGACTGGCGAACTACTACACAAAGTTCGTTGTAGGATTTGCTAAGGTAGCGACCCCACTCATAAACCTCCTTAAGAACGATCGGGCATGGACTTGGAAGGAAAAACACCAAGAAGCGTTTGAAGAGTTGAAACGTAGGCTGACGATTGAACCAGTGTTAGCATTACCTGAGTTCACCAAGACGTTTGAGGTGCAGACCGATGCATCGGACTATGTAGTTGGTGGGTTGCTTATGCAACATGGGCATCTTGTTGTGTTTGAATAAAGGAAGCTGAATGATAGGGAAAGAAACTATCCAGCCCATGAGAAGGAAATGACTGGAATAGTTCATTGCCTTAGACTTTGGCATCACTATTTGCTAGGTGTTCTGTTCTTGGTGCGGACGGACAACATTTCGTCCACCTATCTAAAGACGCAGGCCAAGTTGACGCCTAAGCAGGCAAGATGGCAAGAATTCTTGGTTGAGTTTCACAAGGAATTTGAGTTTAACCCTGGGAAGGCCATTGTGGTGGCTGATGCACTAAGTCAAAATGATCAACTCGCCGCTTTGCAAAAGACAATAACTAGTTTAGGGGACAGTCAAGTTAGGCTCTCTGATTCTATGTTGGACAATATTCCACTGAGTGTAATCTCAGATAGGATCCCCGATTTACGAGCAATTTTTGGGTAGAGTTGTTCAAGTTGGTTGGAACAAAGATATTAAAGTCCACTAGTCACCATCCTCAAACGGGTGGCCAAACGAAGAGGATCAATGTTGTGATGGAGGATTATTTGAGGCACTTTGATTGGTCAGACCAAGTGAATTGGCCCCAACTACTAGATGCAGCACAATTCAGTTATAATCTATAGAAGTCAAGATTGAGCCATTTCTCACCCTTCCAACATGCTACGAGGCAGCAGCCCCTCACACCGCATTCAGTATTGAAGGGATACTTGGGGAAAGGCATAGGTACCACGAATTACCTAAGGGCATGGACTAAGCGAGTGGACCTAGCTCGGTGCCATTTGACTAAAGCTAGTGATCGGATGAAGAGGTACACTAATGCAGCGAGGAAGCCACAAGATTTCCAAGTCGGTGACAGAGTTCTGCTTTGGATGGACTTGAACTAGTTCAAGCCAACGAAAGGTTTGATTTTTGCGATGGTTAGGAGGTTTGACGGGCCTTTCCAAATCACTACCAAAGCTAGGAAGGTTGCATATAAGTTGGTTTTGCCATTGCATTGGAAAGTTCACCCGATTTTTCATGTAGGTCAGTTGAGGCCTAATCCTGTTGATGAGGAAGATCCTAAGCGAAATGTACTAACCCGAGGGTCGGCTAATGTAGTCGAGCCCGAGCATTGGGTGCAGGAGGTAATTGGGATGCGCAGCCAAGGCTATGGAGAATTCAAGAGGAATGAATTTCTTGTAGTTTGGGAGGATCGTCAATGAGATGAAGCTAGCTAGGAGTGAGTTGAGGCGTCGTGGTGACACAAGAAGGTTCTCAAGTTCTTACAAAAGAACTCAACTGCATAGTAAAAGGTGCAGAAGTACTCCAACACTTTGAAAGGCGTGGCGCAAGTGACGAGGATGTCACTTAGTTGAAGTGGGGGAGATTGTAAGGGGGGGTTTAACTGTTGAGCTTGATCCCGGATTGCATGGGATATGTTCAACTTGGAGCGCGGCATTCCTGAGTCGCCGAACCAAGATGCATGAGATGTTCTCGAGTTACCAGTCCGTGATGTGTGGGATATGGTTCCGAATCAGAGTTGCATCGAGTGCAAAAATCCAAATGTTGCCATTTGTGATCAATGTCAAGATACGTGGGATACCTAAAGACTGAGTCTATGATCGGATCGTGGATCCGATACGTTGGCTTTGCTTGAAGGAGTCGGTTTCAGTTACGAAGAGTGATTTTGTGGAACACGGAATTTTGTCCCTCATACCACCAAGTTGGGTCGGTCAAGTTCCTCGAAGACCTTGGTGCCAAGTGTTGGTACTTGCCCCTAGGACGTGTCCATGATTTGTAACGGATACTTTGATCTAAGTTCTATAAGTAACTCAATATGTTTGCTGGAAAAAACATATGCAGGAGAGTGATTGAGAGTTGGATAAATTGGGAATAGGATTTGCATTGTAGTTGGATAGCTGGGCTAGGGGGATGGGATACAGTGTAAAAGACTCATCGAAGTTGTGGAGAACTGTAGTCGACCCGAGGACCTATCTACTGTGTAAACGAGTCGAACCTTGGTCATTCTCGGCATAGCCAAACCAAGTGTTCCTTGTCGGATATGGATGTTGTTTCAAGTTTGAACTATTATGTTGCATAATAAAATTTGTGATCCGCTGTCCCAATTTTCATGTTGCTTGATCTGAGTACTCTTGTGTTCTATTTTGCATTGCTATGTTTGTTATAGTTCCGTTGCATTATTATTGTTGGTATTAAGTTAGACTTAGAACCAATTCATTGGCTTGTGGAAGTTAGGTGTAGTCTGTGAAGGGACTCCGAGTCCAAGTCGCATAGGCGGACTCGGGTTCTTTGGCAGTGCCACACGAGGTTGCAAGGCTGACCCCGTGATAGTTGGTATCAAAGCCAACACAGTTACTGTTCCGGAGTAAGTGGTTATTTTTAAAGTGGTGTTGTATCCATTCTTTGAAGCTAATTCTTTGTTGTTATTTTGATTGTTGTTCTGAGAATCCAAGTTGGGAACCAAGATTCAAGATGAGTTAGTCGGATTCAGGTTCTGAAGGAGTCGAGAACGAAGCTTGTGATAGACCTAGTTTCAATGGAGTTCAAACAGGACAGGGTAGGCATCATGATCAACCTCGGACTCGCCAATGGGTTGAGGAGCTTGATCATCGTGTTCCATTGTTGGAATCGCGAGAGAGCTCAACATCAGAATTGAGACCGTGGATAAGTTATTGCAGGGCTTCTTGGAGGAAAGGAAGAATCTTGAGGACGTAGCCATTCTGAAGGTTGAGGTGTCGCAAGGTGGCACTCAACCTGCTATGAAACGTAAACAACCCAATTGCTATGATGGCCAGAGGGATGGCCGAGCGATAGAGAACTACTTCTGGGACCTAGATGAATTCACTACAGGGATGCAATCGGATTCGGAGTAGATCAAGCTTATTGTGATGTACCTGACTGGGAATGCTAAACTTTGATGGCGCACTCGAGTAGAAGATGCAAGGGAAGGAGGCCCTGTTTCTCCAATGGTTACCTAGGATGAATTCATAGAGGCTTTGAGAGAACAGTTTCGTCCAGGAAACTTAGCGTGCCTGGCTAGGATGTGTCTCATGGAATTTAAGCACATAGGCCAAGTCTGAGACTACATCAAGGCCTTCTCAGTTTGCATGCTTGAGATAAAAGACATCAGCAAGATGGATAAGTTGTTCCAGTTCATGAAGGGATTGCAAGGTTAGGCTCAAGCGAACCTGAGGCGCCAAAATGTGCAAACCCTCTCAGCAGCCATTGCGGTTGCACACTGACTTTTGGATTTTCAAAGTGATGTGGGGAAGAACAATGTTGGGTGTGGTGAACCCTCGAAGAAGAAGTCTTATGCTTCAAAGTCTTAGAAATCTAAGCCAGATCGTCCTAAAGAAAGTGTTCAAAGTTCTAGAAACTCTAATGGGAAAAGATCAGGTTCTCACTCTAGTAAGGACTTGGAGTCCACGGCAACTTTCCGAAAGCCTAAGACGTGTTTTGTCTATGGAAAGCCCAATCATTGGGTGAGAGACAATCCCAAGCGACCCAAACTGAATGCAACGACCAAGTCGGACCAGGAAGTAGTTCCTGAGATGGGATTGCAACTCCTTGGTGCAATTTGCGACACAGATAGAAGTATTGATCCCAAGTCTAATGTGGCAGTCAACTCGTCTCAAAGTATGGTGCCCCAACATGATCTCTGGTTTTTTGAGGTATACTTTGGGAAGCGGCAGGTTTGAGCCATGGTGAACACCGGGGCCACAGACAACTACATGAGGGTCCAATGTTCTAAGTCGGTTGGTTTGAGAGTACAACATGCTTCGAGTTCATTCAAGGCAATGAACTTGCCTGCTCAGAAGGTCATAGCGATCAGAGGTGAAGTCTTGATCCGAGTGGGAACTTGGAAGGGCTAAGTGAATATTGTTGTGATAGAAACGGAGGACTTTGAACTCATGTTGGGACAAGAGTTCCTAAGGAGGGGCCAAGTAGGACTAGTTCCACATCTTGATATGATGATCTTTTTGGACCCGAGCCAGCCTTGTATGGTTAAGGTTGCAAAAGGTAAGAGTGTCGCGGGTACTCTATCTGCATTGAGTCTGGGGAAGGCTACGAGGATGCGGATGACTTGTTTCTAGCAACTCTAATTAGAGATTGGGATGAGAGCGATCCCTCGGACTTGTCTAGTCCCGAGTTCGTTGAAGAGGTGTTGGAAGCCTATAAAGATGTTATGCCTGAGAAGCTGAATTTGACTTTGCCACCACGAAGCGCTATTGACCATCGGATTGAGCTGGAGCCGGGAGCGCGGCCTCCTGCAAAGAGTCTATACCAACTGTTTGCACCTGAGATGAACAAGTTGAGAAAGCAGCTCGGGGAGTTGCTTGACACTGGTTACCTCAAACCTTCTAGGTTGTTGTATGTTGCTCCGGTGTTGTTTCAAAAGAAGGATGGCTCATTGAGGCACTGCATGGACTACCGAGCACTCAACAAACTTACGGTAAATTATAAATATCCCTTACCCCTTATTGCTGATTGCTTTGACAAGTTAGTTGAGGCACACTACTTCACCAAGTTGGACTTGAAGCAAGGATATTATCAAGGATCGCATCTAGGTATGAAGAAAAGACTGCTATCTGTACTCGGTATGGGAGCTATGAGTTCCTCGTGATGTTGTTTGGGTTGTGCCTTCCCCCACATCATTTTGTACACTGATGAATGATGTTTTCCGCTCCATGTTAGACAAGTGTGGTGGTGTACCTTAACAACATTCTCATCTATAGCAAGACCCTAGACGAGCACAAGGCTCACCTAGCCCAAACCTTCAAGTTGCTGAGAGATAACCAGTTGCATTTGAAAAAGGAGAAGTGCTCCTTCGCACAGAGGGAGGTGCACTTCCTCAACCATGTGGGGAATGACAGCATTAAGGCCGAGCAAGACAAGCTGAAGGCCATTTAGGACTATGTTGAGCCAAGTTCCGTACACAAGTTGTGTCAGTTCCTTGGATTGGCGAACTACTACAGGAAGTTCATTGAAGGAATTGCTAAGGTCGCAATGCCACTCACAGACCTCCTTAAGAAGGATCAGGCATGGACTTGGAAGGAAAAACACCAAGAAGCGTTTGAAGAGTTGAAACGTAGGCGTTTGAGGTGCAGACTAATGCGTCGGACTATGCAGTTGCATTTGAATCAAGGAAGCTGAATGATAGGGAAAGAAACTATCCAACCCACGAGAAGGAAATGACTAGAATAGCTCATTGCCTTAGAGTTTGGCGTCACTATTTGCTAGGTGTTTCATTCTTGGTGCGCACAAAGAACATTTTGTCCACCTATCTGAACACGTAGGCCAAGTTGATGCCTAAGCAGGCGAGATGGAAAGAATTCTTGGCCGAGTTTGACATGGAATTTGAGTTTAACCTTGGGAAGGCCAATTTGGTGGTTGACGCACTGAGTCGGAAAGCTCAACTCGCCGCTTTGCAAGAGACAGTGACTAGTTCGAGGGAGAGTCAGGTTTCAGCTCTCTAATTCTATGTTGGACACTATTGGAGAAGGATTGGAAGCCAATTCCCAAGCATATCAGATTATGTTACAGGTCAAGGCTAGAAGGACGCGTAGGTTTACCATTCAGGATGGTTTGTTGTTCTTTGTTGGTGACTGAATATATATACCTAAGTGGAAGGATTTGCGGAGAACTCTACTTCAAGAATGCCACGACTCTACCTCGGTGGGGCACCCAGGGCGGAGGAATTTGGCACTTATGGAAAGGGGACTGTATTGGCCTAAGATGTAGGACGAGGTGGCACACTATGTGAGGACTTGTTTGGTTTGCCAGCAAGACAAGGCGAGCATGAGTTTGTCGAGTGGGTTATTGGAACCCCTCCCAGTTCCAGTAAGGCCTTGGGCCTCAGTCAGCATGGATTTTATGACCACATTACCTTGTGCAGATGGGTTCTTGAGTATCATGGTGGTTGTGGATAGGTTCTCCAAATATGTAACTTTTGTTGCATGCAAATCACCATGTAGGGCCGAAGATGCTACAAATTACTTCTTTCGGTCCGTAGTAAAATATTAGGGCATTCCACTGAGTGTGATCTCAGATAGGATCCTCGAATTACGAGCAATTTTTGGGCAGAGTTGTTCAAGTTGGTTGGAACAAAGATATTAAAATCGACTAGCCACCATCCTCAGACGGATGGCCAAACGAAGAGGATCAATGTTGTGATGGAGGATTGTCTGAGGCACTTTGATTGGTCGGACCAAGCGAATTGGCTCCAACTACTGGACGTGGCACAGTTCAGTTATAATCTACAAAAGTCGAGGTTGAGCCAATTCTCACCCTTCCAACTTGCTACAGGGTAGTAGCCCCTCACACCGCACTCAGTATTGAAGGGATACTTGCGGGAAGGCATAGATGCCGCAAATTACCTAAGGGCATGGACTGAGTGAGTGGACCTAGCTCAGTACCATTTGACTAAAGCTAGTGATCAGATGAAGAGCTACATTGATGCAGCGGGGAAGCCATAGGATTTACCAATCCATGATGTGTGGGATATGGTTCCGAATCAGAGTTGCGCCAAGTGCAAAGATCCAAGTGCTATCATTTGTGATCAATGCGAGATACACGGGATACCAAAAGACTTGAGTCTGTGATCGGATCGTGGATCCAATGCACTAGCTTTGGTTGAAGGAGTTCGTTTCAGTAACGAAGAGTGATTCTGTGGAGCACAGGATTGTCCCTCATACCGTCGAGCTGGGTTGGCCGAGTTCATCAAAGACCTTGGTGCCAAGTGTTGGTACTTGCCCCTATGACATTTCCATGATTTGTAACGGATACTTTGATCTGAGTTCTATAACTAACTCAGTGTGTTTGCTGGAAAAAACATATGTAGGAGAGTGAATGAGAGCTGGATAAACTGGGAATAGGATTTGCATTGTAGTTGGATAGATGGGCTAGGGTGACAGGATATAGTGTGAAAGACTCATCCGAGTCATGGAGAACTGTAGTCACCCCGAGGACCTATCTACTATGTAAGCAAGTCAGACCTTGGTCATTCTTGACGCAGACGAACCAAATGTTCCTTGCCGGATATGGATGTTGTTTCAAGTTGAACTATTATGTTGCATAATAAAATTTGTGATCCATTGTCCCAATTTTCGTGTTGCTTGATCCGAATACTCTTGTGTTCTATTTTGCATTGCAATGTTTGTTATAGTTCCGCTGCATTGTTATTGTTGGTATTAAGTTAGACTTAGAACCAATTCATTGGCTCGTGGAAGTTAGGCGTAGTCTGAGAAGGGACTCCGAGTCCAAGTCGCATAGGTGGACTCGGGTTCTTTCGCAGTGCCACACGAGGTTGCAAGGCTGAGAGGTGATCATGCAAACACAAGTTGAAATAAGTGGTGAAGGCATCTATTACGTGCAATAGGAAAAGCTCAAGTTGGAGGAAACAGAGCATTAATCTCTATGTTGAGTTGAACATAGGGTCTACTACATTACAGAAAGAAAGAAACATCAAGCTTTGTTAGTATTTCTGATGTTTGACAGCATTTTAGGGAGTACACCAAGTGAACTGCTCTACTTAGAGTTATCTGAAAATGATTAGAAGTGTTGCCATACAGGTAAACGACAATATACTGTATGACGAAATGCTTGTCTATTTTTCAGTAGCGATGTTCACTCATGTGAAGCATAAGAAGACCTCGTACCTTCTACACACTTAAAACACCTTTTTAAATAATTAAATGTAAGTTGTCAATTAAAATGTTATACAAATAACTTTTTGACAACTTAGTTATTTAAATTATTTTCCCTTTTCCAATGCCAACTAGCTTATAGGGAACTTTGGAAAATAAGCTAATGGCCAAATCATTGCTCACATGTGACAAGGGGACATTACAAAGGAGACAACAAAACACCAACCAAGCCATCAAAAGATGTTGAATAGTTGAAAATAACATGTGAGTCTTGAAACATGGACCGTAGTAGGTGAGAATAAATAGTAGACAGTGGGGTAGGTAATAATTTCAAAACATGCTTGAATAATGGTCGTCCACATGGAAGAAAGAAACATCAAACAATAGACAGCCATGGGAGACAAATATAGCAATTTGAAACGATGAGCAACAACCTTGGAAGAATAAAATGACAAAGAGCAATGAAACCGCCATCACCACTCTACTATAGGAAGATGCAAATCCACCACAAATGCATGAAACATTTTGACAATTGTTGCAGCAAGGATAGGAGCAACCATAGGCCGCACTAATCATCAACCTCTCATAACATCATCAATGACCGAAGATGGGCCACAAAAAATAAGGATTGAATTGCTAGGAAGAAGGAAAAACCTCAAACATAACATGGAGCAATAGTCAAGAGGGACTAGTTGCACTTCAAATATAGAAACTAGATATGAAACACCAAGGGCATCTTTTGTAAGCCAAATATAATCCTCACACAGGGAATGACTATCACAAAAGGGGAAACATGACTAACAATTCGGGCACAAGTTTTTGTGACAACTTACAAGCAAGGCAAGCAATAAAGGTTGCAACAAGCGATGGTAAAGCATTGTGGCAATAAACAATGCATCGCAAAGAACAACGGGAGAGGTGGAAGACTACAAACAAGGTTGGGAAATACAATAAACAAAAGAAAACACATCTGCAAGACTTGTAGTGGACAACATAAACAAAAAAACTTGAAACATGCATTTGGCCAAACACAAAGATAGCGCACTAAGTAGGAACACCAAGTTCAGTCAAGACTTGGATGCAAGCCACCACCCCCTTCTCCATTCTTCGCTCTACCCATAAAGAAAACTATAAGTGATGGATTCAAGCATGGTCAAATGTGTTGCTTGCAAGTCTATCTACTATGAGAAAATTTGACCACAATTAAACCTATCAATATGAAAGTTTCTAAGCTATTGGGAAGTTACGCCAAGTGTCCAAATCATGTAATGTCCCCGTTTTGGAGGTAGAAATGATTTAATTAATTTAATTAATTAAGTTGTCCAAATAATAATTTATCTTATGGATAACTTAGTTGATTATTTTAATTAAAAAGTATTAAGTTAATTAATTATAAAGTTATCAAATAAATTAAAATTAAAAGGTAACTTTATATTTAATTAATTTAATAAAGTGACTTAAATTAATATTATATCATAAAAAGTCAAATAAAATTAAGTTCTAGAAGGAGGCCGACCTATTGAGGAAAAAGAATAAATAGACATCATGGGCTTCATTCTCATCATCCAGATTTGTTGTTGATATTTGATGTTTCAGTTGTGGAGCCTAGGGTTTTTGCAGTTGTTTAGTTGGCCATTGAGAACGAAAACTCTCAATTGGAAGGCAATTTTGAGGGTGTGAAATATCACTTGAATTATTGCAGTTGGAGGAAGGTATCTCAGCCTTTCTATTTGTGCTTAATTTGTGGCCAAGGGCCAAGTTCATTTGCAGATTACAAGTATTGAGGAGTCATTGTGGAATGTATTTATTGTTGGTCACTACAGTAAATGCTACAGTGTCGTGCTACAGTGCCACGCTACAGTAAACACTACAGTGCCACACTACAGTACTATGCTACAATCTGATTTATTCATCAGAAAAATTTCAGGTTCTCTATGTACTGTCATTGTATTAGATAAATCATTTCTTCATTGCATCTTTTTTGTCATAGCTAACATCATTGAAAAGGGAAATATATGCATTATCATAGTTGATTTAGCATGCTGATATAGAAGCATATTGAAATCAGATTTTGGACTGTGGTGCTTGCATATTGTAGCCAAGAAATTGGCATCTTGATATGTATTTAAGTATTGGCATGATTATATCATGATGTACTTGGAGATAGCATATGCTTAATGGAGATGCAGTTGCATGTTTCACATTCATTGTAATGTTCATCATTTACCAACAACTTGGCTTTCATGCCAACTGTTTGATGAAATGATAGTTGTTGTAAGTGCATGTTTCCAATTAAAAAAATCATATATGTGCATTGTAATTGTTTAAAAGGAGTCATTTAGGCATTTAGATGATAATGTATGCATTGAAGTGTTGATTTACAAGTATTGGAAACATTTTATCACTACTATTCAAGAATATATCAGACTGAGAACTCAGGTGCAGCAAGCTAAAGATTGTATGTGAACTATTTGATAATATTCCTTGAGGTGTATTTCATATCAGAATAGACAAGGGATATTACAGTGGTATCAGAGCGGTTTCCTGCCATCCTTGTGAGGTTTGAAAACCGTTTTGTTCATGCACCAGAGTGATAGAGAAAAGAGATATTATAAGAGGGAAAACAAAAAAACTTGGCAGCCACCACTTATTCCGGCAGGTGAGACGGCTACAGGTTTGATAGGTGTTCAATCTGGTTCTTCTTCTAGATCGTATGTACAGGATACAGGCATGGGTGACAGAACAAAGATTCCTCGAGATCCTCGGGAGGAAGATGCAGAGGTTAGACAGACTCTTAGAGATTTACAAACAGGTCAACAGCAGGTAGCTGATGTATTACAGCAATTGACCATGGTTATACAGAGGATGGGTACGCCTAGGAGACCTCACCACGTCGTGATGAGGACAGGAATGATGCAGGTTCACAGAGGATACCCAGGACTGTTTCACGGACAGCAGATAGGCCTACTCGACCCACTTTCCTAAGAGGAGAACAGGTTGAGGAGAATGTTGAAGAGGTTGGGAACATATTATACGCTGATGCAGTTATGGCAGCCAACGAGGAGTGGGATTTATTAACACCACAAGTGCGCGAGCGCATGCATTTTGATCGATTTGTGAATTCGAGAGTTGAATATTATAGGTCTCAACAGGGAAATAGGCCTCGAAACCAAAATAGAGACTTGAAGCACGCCACTAGCAAGATCAACCTACCCTATTTTGATGGCAGTGGCAAGGTAATAGCACAGTCTTGGATTCACAGGCTAGACACTTTCTTGACACTTCAACCTATGTCTGAGGAAGAGGCAATCAAGTTTGCCACGTTACATTTAGAAGGAGCAGCCCATGATTGGTGGTATCATGGAATGGTGACACTACAGCACGATCGTATTACCACTTATTAGGAGTTCGTGGACAGATTGGTAGATCGCTTTGATAAAAAGGATCCAGAAGTTTATTTTAGAGATTTGGCCCAGCTTAGGCAGATTGGCAGCCTGGAGAGTTATATTAGTGAATTTCAAAAATTATCCGTGATGGTGTCAAATATTTCAGAGAGGAGGCTAGTTGTACTCTTTATGGAGGGCTTATCAAAACCATTACGAGGGTGGATAAAAGCCTTTGATCCACCAACACTTCAGGAGGCTATGAAAAAAGCTAGAAGCATGGAGTTTGCAGCCCCAAAGGGCAAAAGTTCACACAAGGAGGTCCCTTCTACTAGCAATGAGAGTCCTCAACACATTGATGACAAGAAAAAGAAATCAGCACAAGTGATTAATGAAGAGACACGAGAAGAGTTGAGGAAGAAGAAATTGTGCTATTGGTGTAAGGAACCTTATAACAGGGATCACAATTGCCCATTGAGACCTAAGAGCAAGGCAAATCGTTTCATGTGGGCATACTTTGAGGATTCTGATTCTGTTGATGTGGACCAGCAGGTTGCTTCAGGAATTGATCAAGACGAGAAGACATCTACTCCCATGGCGTTTCTAGCCAATGTTCAGGATGAGACTACATTTAGATTCAGAGGGACAGTTGATGGACAGCGTTGCATTGCTATGCTGGATACTGGTGCGACACATAACTTTATTAATGGGGACTTTGTAGCTAGGTGCAGACTTCAAGTCAAGGATTTTGATGGATTCAGAGTTTGAATTGCTGATGGATATACCCTTGCATGCACTAGGCAGATTACTAATCTCACTTTGATGTTGAATAGTTACGAGTTACATTCTGACTTCTATGTGGTCAACATGGGTGAGATGGATATAGTTTTGGGCATGAAATGGCTCCAAGATTTGGGAGTCTTTACCCTCAATGTGCCTAAGATGGATATGTCATTTGAGGTTGATGGTAAGAAACATGTGTTGAGGGGAATTACAGATGGAGGCTTGCATTCTATCACATCTTGTCGAGACGTGGATAGGAAAAGGAAGAAGGTGATTCAAGAGAAGCATGAAATGATCTTCAATCCATTGTTCGAGGTTGAGGCTACTTGGTCATATGACAATCCACTTTATGATTCGGATGTTGATCATTCTCTTGATTCCAGTCTTGAGATGAACATTGATAGTAGCGTTTGTGATCCTTCAAGTGCATTGGGATTGCAAACAAACCTCACAGAGGAGATTTTTGAGGTGTACATGGTGAGAAGTGCATACGAATTCACTTTTGATCCTTATGTACATGACTTATTCCAGATGCACGGTTCAGTAGCGCATGTGATGGACATTTTGGAGGATAGCTTATCTTGCACCAAGTTTGGCGGAAAGGGTAGTCAATCTCTTGGCTTGCTTCCTCTTGAGGCTTATACTTCTGCAACACTTGATGATGGGATCGAGTTGGTTCGACAGATTCAGTTTGAGCTAATGTTACAAGGCTTGTTTGGAGATAGCAGGGACATTACGCAATTCTTCTTGTGGGATCCAGGTGGAGTGATTGGATTGCTTGAGGACAAGCAATTTTAGGAGGGGCGGACTGTAATGTCCCCGTTTTGGAGGTAGAAATGATTTAATTAATTTAATTAATTAAGTTGTCCAATTAATAATTTATCTTATGGATAACTTAGTTGATTATTTTAATTAAAAAGTATTAAGTTAATTAATTATAAAGTTATCAAATAAATTAAAATTAAAAGGTAACTTTATATTTAATTAATTTAATAAAGTGACTTAAATTAATATTATATCATAAAAAGTCAAATAAAATTAAGTTCTAGAAGGAGGCCGACCTATTGAGGAAAAAGAATAAATAGACATCATGGGCTTCATTCTCATCATCCAGATTTGTTGTTGATATTTGATGTTTCAGTTGTGGAGCTTAGGGTTTCTACAGTTGTTTAGTTGGCCATTGAGAACGAAAACTCTCAATTGGAAGGCAATTTTGAGGGTGTGAAATATCACTTGAATTATTGCAGTTGGAGGAAGGTATCTCAGCCTTTCTATTTGTGCTTAATTTGTGGCCAAGGGCCAATTTCATTTGCAGATTACAAGTATTGAGGAGTCATTGTGGAATGTATTTATTGTTGGTCACTACAATGTCGTGCTACAGTGCCGCGCTATAGTAAACGCTATGGTGCCGCGCTACAGTACTATGCTACAATCTGATTTATTCATCAAAAAAAATTCAGGTTCTCTATGT
This sequence comes from Sequoiadendron giganteum, assembly GCA_007115665.2. NCBI lineage: Eukaryota > Viridiplantae > Streptophyta > Pinopsida > Cupressales > Cupressaceae > Sequoiadendron > Sequoiadendron giganteum. Next base: position 327,582,735 of record CM021107.1, on the reverse strand, counting down.
ACTGTCATTGTATTAGATAAATCATTTCTTCATTGCATCTTTTCTGTCATAGCTAACATCATTGAAAAGGGAAATATATGCATTATCATAGTTGATTTAGCATGCTGATATAGAAGCATATTGAAATCAGATTTTGGACTGTGGTGCTTGCATATTGTAGCCAAGAAATTGGCATCTTGATATGTATTTAAATCTTGGCATGATTATATCATGATGTACTTGGAGATAGCATATGCTTAATGGAGATGTAGTTGCATGTTTCACATTCATTGTAATGTTCATCATTTACCAACAACTTGGCTTTCATGCCAACTGTTTGATGAAATGATAGTTGCTGTAGGTGCATGTTTCCAATTAAAAAAATCATATATGTGCATTGTAATTGTTTAAAAGGAGTCATTTAGGCATCTAGATGATAATGTATGCATTGAAGTGTTGATTTACAAGTATTGGAAACATTTTATCACTACTATTCAAGAATATATCAGACTGAGAACTCAGGTGCAGCAAGCTAAAGATTGTATGTGAACTATTTGACAATATTCCTCGAGGTGTATTTCATATCAGAATAGACAAGGGATATTACAAATCACCCAAATGGCATTGCTTCAAATGGTCATGCATGTGGGTAGAATCAAAAATCGCATACTACACAATTCTCAATCCATGTTGAACACTCACTTTAGCATTCATCCCTTGGATTTTATTAGAGCTCATTTCACCTATTTCTAAGCCAAAACCCTCTATCAAAATGTCATGTTAGCCCAACCTTAGTTCTATTTTTTATTTTGAGTATCTCCTAGCTTCCCAAAGATATGCTTGAAACTAGACACTAGCATGATTGCATAATGACCTTGGTCACTAGATCAATCACAATAGTGTCTATGAGCATAAAACAATTTTTAAAGATACAAAACCCATTGCTTATTGCTTTTCTATATCTATGAAATGGCTAGCCTTCATGCAATTTTTATAAAAATGCAATTTTAAGTCTTATTTATGTTAGGGTTAGAAGGCAGATATCTAACAAGTTAAATGCAAATTTGATCAATAAAACAGAGAAATAAAACACACAGAAAATTATAGCAGAAACAAGACAACACAGAGAATTTAACGTGGTTCACCCAATCCGGGCTACATCCACAAAACCGCAACCATCCAATGATTTTATTATCCAGTGCAAAACATATTACAATCTAGCAAATAATGCCATACTACAACTCCCCATCCCAACCGCTTATAACAAGCTTTTAGAAGCTTCCAAAAATTAGGGTTTACAAAGTCGATTTTTTTTCTTTTTCGATGACGAAGCGAAAAGGGTGAAAAAAAAAATTCTTGGGGCCTGCCGCCCCTGAACCCCCATTCACGGCCCGGCCCGAACCCGAACCTCGGCAACAGTACTAAAGAGTGTACAATATAGCATGATCAGTCGCCACATACCAACAATCTCCCACTTGGAGACTGATCCTGAACGACACCACTGCACTTATAGCTCCCACTGGAAATAAGCACCTTGGACCTTGCTACTCTATTATACTTTTAACCATGAAGACCAACCAAAGTTGAAGAGGAGCTCAGCTTCTCCCTTGTCACTGCCTTTGTAAACAAATATGCTGGATTGGCATCTGTATGTATCTTTTCCAGCTTTATCTATCCATCCTCCAACACCAACCAAATGAAATGATATCTCAGTTGTATGTGTTTGGTCTTAGAGTGCAAAGCATAATTCTTTGCAAGATGTATAGCACTCTGGTTGTTTCTAAACAAGTGATTTTCAGCCTGTTGTTTCCCCAACTCTTCCATGAAAAATTGCAACCATATCATCTCCTTTGTTGCCTTTGTTGCAGCAACATACTCTACCTCCGTGGTGGATAAAGCAACCACCTTTTGCAACCGAGAAATCCAACTCACTGTTGTCCCACCAACTGTAAATACATAACATGCGGTACTCCGCCTGGTATCTATATCCCCTGCCAAATCTGAGTCAACATAGCCTTTTAAATCTGTATTAGAGCCCCGAAAACAAAAACATTTATTGGATATACCTCTCAAGTACCTGAGAATCCGTTTTATCGCATTCCAAAGCTCAACTCCAGGATGACTCATATACCTACTAACAACTCCTACGGCATGTGCAATATCCGGTCTCGTGCATACCATGGCGTACATTAAACTACCTACAGCTGAAGCATATGGTACCTTGGACATTTTTTCTTCCTCCTCTTGTGTCTTTGGACACACATCCTCAGTCAATTTGACATGACTGGGCAAAAGTGTGCTGACAGCTTTTGCATTCTCCATATGAAATCTCTACAACACCTTTTCAACATAATCAACCTGAGATAGAAATAATTTTTTGTTTTTCCTATCTCTTGTAATCTTCATAACAAGAATTTGTTTTGCTACCCCCAAATCCTTCATATCAAATGAATTTGCTAACTGTTGTTTTAACTCCTTTATGTGATCCATGCTAGATCCCGCTACAAGCATATCATCAACATATAAACATAAAATAATGTAGCAATCTTCAGCTAACCTCTTAAAGTAAACACAATAGTCTAAATTACACCTGTTGTAGCCTTGCTCAGCCATAAAACTATCAAATTTAATATACCATTGCCGAGGTGCTTGCTTCAAGCCATATAAACTTTTCTTCAATCTACACACTAATTTCTCCTTACCTTTGACCTCAAATCCTTGTGGCTGTTCCATATATATTTCCTCTTCCAAATCACCATGGAGAAAGGCAGTTTTAACATCAAGTTGTTCTAAATGCAAATCTTCAGCAGCCACAATACTTAAAAGTTAAAACAATACGAATAGAAGTCATTTTAACAACTAGAAAAAAGATTTCATCAAAATCAATACCCTTTTTCTGTGCAAATCCCTTTACAACTAATCTGGCTTTAAATATTTTTTTACCTCCATCCTCCTCTTTCAGCCTATAAACCCATTTGTTTGGTAAAGCCTTTTTACCTATAGGTAGCTTGCATAATTCCCAAGTCTAATTTTTCAGCAAGGAGTCCATTTCTTCTTCCATTCCATGCTCCCACTGAACCTTGGTATCCACCTGCACAGTGTTGTGACATTTTCACACATCGCCCCATTCAAATGGGGACCCCCCTAATTTTTGCTCCCTTCTGGTCTTTTGGCTTTGGTTCTCTCTATCTCTGATCTTTTGTCCTTCCGGGGATGTCCCGTCATTTGACCTAGGTTGAAATGATTGCCAAGTCTGCGAAATTAGGGTTTCTATCCTTCAGGCTTGTTTGAGGTCGAATGGAGTTATCAAGGTAAAATTTGAATGCAATAGTGCAGTCAGAAGGCCCAACGCAAGATCCCACTGAAATCTTACTGAAATCTGACAACTTACTATTTTTAGTAAGTACCTAATTTGAGGTCTTTTCCTCAGGATTTCGGGATTCTAACTACTTCAGCACATTCAGGCAGCTTCAGAGTGCCTACACGAGAAATTTGAACAAATCTGGACAACTGGCTATTTTTAGCAGTTCAACCTTCGGAGGCCACTTTTAGGGTTTAAACATACAATTCTCCGATGCATGACTGGAGAATGGATCTGGGTTTTTCAAAACCTTCGCGGTGATTCTACATGCAAATCGAGACAATGACTTTCAACGGTACAGCCTTCAGGGGCTATTTTTAGGGTTTGCATACAGAGATTTTCAGTGCATGTCCGGATATTCCTTATGTGTTTTGCGAGGGCTTCGCAGTGATGTGACATGCAAGCAGAACGGATCAATTTTCAAGGACTTACTATTTTTAGCCAATGCTCGCATGTTGACCAATTTTATGGGTTTTTCTGGGTTTTGTGAGATCCCACAGGCACCGTAACATGCAAACTCGTCCGACATCAGATATGCAGATTTCCAGACACTTACTATAAATAGCAGTTTCACCCCAGCAGTTACCCAACACTTCAGTCCAGCGAGCAGGGTGGCAAACAGCAAAAATCAAGGGAAGCGGGAGTAGTCAAGAGCGCATGCAAGTCAGATTAGGGTTTCCCATGCTATGTCTAAAAATAGATGGAACAAAATGCAGAGATGTCAAAGCAAAGCGCGCCACCGAGATCAGCATCTTTCAGGTTGCCTACTAGCAAAATTTGAGCACGATTTGAATACTTACTATTTTTAGTAAGTCATCTCATGGCTATAAATAGCACGTAATATGCCAAAGGCAAGTGTGAATAGGACACTTACAGCATCAAGAACAATTGGAACAAATTTCAGGACAAACAAAGGTACAAAAATTGATCAATTTTAGGGTTTGCTAAAAATAGCAAATGGCTAAAAATAGCATACCAGTGTGGACAGGGGGCATAAACAAGGTGGCAAAGGCCAAGTGGAGGCACAGCCACGCCTGCTCCAGCTCAGAACAGGATGAAATGCAAGGGAGCCCTAATTTCTCTGAATTTGCTAAAAATAGAAAGCCAAGGCATGGCTAGGGCATTGAAAACTTATAAGTGATAACTGGCATGGAGACACATGGAATGCGCCCGGAAGGAATAAAGGATGTAAAAATCTCTAAGTGTTGAAATTCCTCCAGCATGGGTCAAATGCGCCCAAGCTAAAGAAATCACAAGGGAAAATATTCTAAGTGTTGGGAAATTCCTACACACCCCCCTAAATGCGCCCACGGTTGAGGTGGTGACATAAAAAGATTCTAAGTGAAGAAAATGGAAGTGGACATGCCTAAATGCACCCTCATCTTGAAGAGCCAAGGGTAAAATGCGCTCAGGAAGCAATGAGATGCTAAGGCGTGGAAAATGGAAGTACCATATGTGAAATGCGCCAAGGCATGAAGACATGGCAAAAAGTTTCTAAGTATGGGAGATTTCCTCCTCATACCCTCATATGCGCCCAAGGCAAGAAGCCTATTAAAATGTGCCCAAGGCTACAAGGGAGGTGAAAGAAAAATCTCAAGGCGTTAAAAGTTCCTCCACCACATGTGGAATGCGCCCTAAGAGGAAGAAGTTAAATGAAATATCTAAGGCGTGAAAACTAAAAGAAGGCCTTGTGAAGTGCGCCCTTCAAGGTTTAGAAGAAATTTCTAAGTGAAAGAAAATTTCACTAGGAGAAATGCGCCCATGATAAAGAGGAATTGGAAATTCTTCGGAGGGCAAGACAAGGTATGGGATGAGTTTGAGAATTCTTCAAAGGCACGATAAAATGGCCTAGAAATATTCTAAGGGTTGAAAAATAATGCTAGAGGGAGTAAAATGCGCCAAGCAATCAAGAGGAGGTAATATTAAATTTTCCAAGTGCAAGGTAGGGTGCGCCCATGAACATAAAGGGAATTTCTTCAGAGAAGCAAGAAAAATGCCAAGGCAGGAAAAATGAAGACTGCAGGTGTGGAATACATCCAAAATAAAATGAATCAACCTTAGCAATTTTTATTATTTTTCAAAAATAATAAAAATTAAACTTACCCTTTCGTCTGCACACACATGAAAACGATGAGTTTTGAAGGGAAATTTCTTCTGGGTATTGGACATTTCCGACTAGGGGATGATTTAAATCCTTTCCACACCTTGCTCGTGCTCTTTCAGCAGAGATTTTAACCTGGCGCCTGTTGATGAATTTCCCAAGGCTCAGATGGATAAATTTTCTAAGGCATGGAAAAAGAAAGCAGAGAGGGTCAAATGCACTCAAGCTCAGAACGAGTGGAATTTTATCTAAGTCACCAAGCTCCTAAAAGAAGGTGGGCAAGGCAAGTGAACGAACTTGCTAAGGCAGGAGGATGAAAACAACAAGATGGCATGCGCCCTAACACACCATGGGCCCATGATGAAGTTTGCTTGAAAAGTGATGAACTCTATCACAGCTCGAACATCAAGCAGACCTTGGAAGTCAGAACGTGGAGATTAGGTAAGTAAAATGAATTTATATTATAAGTGTTCTGATGCTCCTCTCTTTTGTTTTGCAGGATGAACACCGGAGCCAAGGCGTGAGGATTGGAGGTGACTTTGGAAATGGAAAAGGCATTAAATATTTGTCTAAGGCATTGGGAACATGGTGCAAAAGGGGCTAAATACGCCCAAGGCAGTGAGCTGAAGAAATGTGAAAGTTACAAGAGAGAGATGCATCTAGGAATGAAAGCAACAAGACTTAACGAAGAAGAACTTTTACAAGGAGGATTTGAACTGAGTGTTGATTGCCTCCTCCTAACGCAACAAAATTGGCAGAGAAGAACAGTGGGAACGCGTTTCTGGACGAGAATCTGCTGATGATGATGGGCATTAATTGCAGATAGTGGTTCCTGATGGGGAGTGGAGAATCTCTAGCGCATTCATTGCTCCACTCCTCTTTGTGGCGGTTTTTAGGGCAAAAACCCTAATTAGGGCATATGTGGCTCGATCTGAGCCCTTCTTTGTAATTGAATATGAGTCATTCATTGGACTGGGCCAACTATAAAAGGGGCATCCCCCCTCATTTGTAATCAATTAGATTAGATCAAGAAGTCAGAGAGTAGAGAAGATAGAAGTTAGAATAGATAGAAAGTTAGCTTAGAAGTTAGCTTAATTTGAAAAGGAAAGAAAACTTTCCCTTTGAAAGTTTTGTAAAAGGTTGTTGTGGAAAACTCTCATAATAAAAAGGTTTATCATTGCATGGTGGTTCTATCTTTTATTGTGAGTAGCTAGCAAGGCCTTTTCGTCTTTCCAATTCTAATCGATAGAGTAAAGTAGACTTTTATTTCATGCAAGTAGTTGTTAGTTGTGGAATGCGTCATTTAGTTTGAGCAAGTTTCACTCATCCATACCACTAGCGAGCTCGCTGACGATGAGTTCGCCCTGCGTGGTCAACTGGACTATTTTGCACTTAACTTCGATCATGACTCATATGCTCATATGCATCGTTGTGATGGTATGCGCATGTCGCGTTACAGTTTGAATATCCTTTCCATCCTTTGAAGATTGCACCGGTTTTGTAGAAGTTGTCCGAAGGGAGGCAAAGCAGAATCTGGTTGGAAGCTTGCTGAAATTGATCGTCGTGTCCCGCCTTTAGGAGTAGAAAATAGAGTCTCTAATCCTTGCATCCTTTTACATTCAGCATTATCCGGTTATTTTAAGAACCCAGGCGTCATTGACAGATCTCCCAAAATTTAAGAATCGTTTCTTCTGAATGAGCAACTCACGTAAGTCCCCTTGGAATACCCAGCATATTCACATCAACCAACTGAGTCTATTCACAATAAAAGGAACCTTAAAGTTGAACACATGAACTTTCACACAATCTTAGCATGCGACATACTTTGATCAAGAGAGAATAGAGTGACCGTTGGACATTTTATTCTGTGTTGGTGTCGTCATAAAAAACACGTCAACACACAGCTTCATCATAACAATCTGGTTCACCAGCATCAGTTAATAAAATAGAATACAAAGAGGGAGAAAATCTTTTCGGAAGTCTACTTAGCTTTGAAGATCGTCTAACATTCGCTAGAGTTTGTGGTATTTGTTGTTGTTGTTGTTGCAGAGCATAAGGATCCACTAGAACATCATTGTTTGGAGTATCATCCAGCATTGCATAATCATTTTCTTTCTTCTCGTGCTGCTGCAATTGATCTTTGTACAACACTTCTTATTGAATATGGCATCCCTGCTTCTCACAATTTTCTTATCTTCAAAATCCCAAAACCTATAATCAAATTCATCAATGCCATATCCAACAAATATACATTTCTTTGATTTTGCATCAAGCTTGGTTCTATTTTCAGAATCTACATGTGCAAATGCTTCACAACCAAAGGTTTTGAGAAAAGAATAACTCACCTTCTTACTTGTCCATGCTTCCTCTGGAATACCACAACCCAAAGGATTAGAGGGACCTCTACTAATTAAATAAACAACAATGTTTATAGCCTTTGCCCACATGTTTAAAGGCAACCCAGCATGCAATCTCATAGTCCATGCACACTCCATTATTGTTCTATTCATGCGCTCAGCCACTCCATTTTCCTATGGAGTCCTTGGAACCATTTTTTGCCTACGAATACCATTAGAAGAACAATAATCTTCAAAGTCTTTGCTGCAATACTCACCACCATTATCAGATCTGAGACATTTTAACTTTTTATCCGTCTCATTCTTAACCAAGCTTCTCCATTTTTTAAAAGTTTCAAATACATCAGATTTTTGCTTAAGGAAATAAATCCATACCTTCCTAGTTGCATCATCAATGAATGTAACATAATACTGAGAGCCACCGAGAGAAGATACATGAGTTGGTCCCCATACATCCGTATGCACAAACTCCAATTTCTCATCTTTCTTTTGCTTCCCATCTTTGAGAAAACCAACTCTCTTTTGTTTTCCATACAAACAACTTTCACAGAAATCCATATTAGCACATTTTAAACCTGGTAAGACATTCTTTGAATGAAGTACTTTCATACCTTTTGCACTCATGTGCCCAAGTCTATTATGCCATAGCGCTGATTCAAAATCCACAGTAACTTTCTGATTTTTTGCCTACTGAACTGCAGCAACTGTTCCTAAACATTGATTTTTATCTCCAATAGCTAAAGTAGAAGGAACAGTATGACCTGTATAAAGATATAAAGTGCCTACTTTCACACCTTTTGCTACCACTAAGGCACCTTTTGTAACCTTCCAATTTTTATCACTAAATGTAACAACACAACCTTCATCATCTAGTTACCTTACTAAAATTAAATTTCTTCTTAACTTTGGAACGTGCCTTACCTCATGTAGTAGTCAATGATTCCCATTTTGCAACTTAATCTTGATTCTTCCCTTTCCAACAATCTGACAGGGTTTGTTATCTCCCAAATAAACCAGCCCAAAATCCCCTTGGACATAATCAAGAAAATAATTTCTATGGGGGCGTAGCATGAAATGAAGCCCCTGAATCTAACATCCAAGAATCATCAGCATTGTCAAGGGAAAGAATCAAAGCATCCTCATTAGATTTATTACTTACCACATTTGCCTCTTTATTTCCTTCCTTTTTGTCTCCTTTATTTGTTTGAGACCAACAATCTTTATTTAAATGACTCGACTTATCACAGTACCAACAATCCCTCTTGTCTTTAGATTGGGACCTTCTGTCCTTTGATTTTCCTCATGACTTCCCATGACTTCCAGAATTGTTTCCTCTCTCCTTTGTTCTACCCCTGCTTTCTGCATTCAAAACATTGTCTGATGTGGATGTTCCACCTGAGCTTTTCCTACGAATTTCCTCACTCAAAATAACACCAACATCATCAAATTTCAATCTATTCGAACCAAAAACAGAATTACTAACAGCCATTACCAAGCTATTCCAGCTTTCAAGCAAAGAACACAGAATCAAAAGAGCCCTAACTTCTTCATCAAAGTTTACATTTACAGAAGTTAGTTGACTGGTAACCATATTAAACTCATTTAGATGATCAGCAACTGACCCACCTTCTACTATTTTCATATTAAATAAACGCTTCATAAGAAATACCTTATTCGAAGCGGAAGGTTTTTCATATAACTTCGCCAGGGTTTCCATCAACTTTAGTGTTGTCTTTGTTGTAATATTAAACGCCACCGATTGTGCTAGGCAACGACGAATACTGCCAACTGCCTTTATGTTCAAAATATCCCAGTCCTCATTAGACATCACTGAGGGTTTCTTGGTTTTCCCTTCCAATGGCCGCCATAAATCTTTCTGATAGAGGTAGTCCTCCATCTGCATCTTCCATAACTGATAGTTCTGCCCATTGAACTTCTCAACCTTCAACTTACCCTCGTCTACCATTTCTCCCACTCAACCGTGAGACCTTCCTACAGATGATAACCGAACACAACCTTGCTCTGATACCACTTGTTAGGGTTAGAAGGCAGATATCTAACAAGTTAAATGCAGATTAGATCAATAAAACAGAGAAATAAAACACACAAAAAATTATAGCAAAAACAAGACAACACAGAGAATTTAACGTGGTTCACCCAATTCGAGCTACATCCACAAAACTGCAGCCATCCAATAATTTTATTATCCAGTGCAAAACATTTTACAATCTCGCGAATAATGCCATACTACAACTCCCCATCCCAACCGCTTATAACAAGCTTTTAGAAGCTTCCAGAAATTAGGGTTTACAAAGTCAGCTTTTTTTTTTTCGGTGACGAAGAGAAAAGGTGAAAAAAAAAAAATTTCTCAGGGCCTACTGCCCCCGAACCCCCGCTTTTCCGGGGCTATTGGCCCCGGACCCCAGCAAGGATACATGAAGAGTGTACAGTATAGCATGATCAATCGCCACATACCAACAATTTACTCTCTTAGATTCCCCCCAATTCTCTCTAAGCTTTTCACTCTCTAAATTCTGATTTTTCAAAAAAAATCTTCTTAAGATATGCATGAAACTAGACACTAGCATGGTTGCATAATGACCTTGGTCACTAGATCGGTCACAATAGTGTCTGTGTGCATACAACATTTTTTAAAGATACAAAACCCGATGCTTATTGCTTTTCTATATCTATGAAATGGCTACCCATCATGCAACTTTTATAAAAACGCAATTTTAAGTCTTATTTACTCTCTTGGATTCCCCTTGGTTCTCTCTAAGCTTTTCACTCTCTAAATTCTTATTTTTGTAAAACATTCTTCTCAAAATATTCTCGTGAATATTTTGTAGCTTCTTCTACCATTCCAAGACATTCTCTACAACCTTTTGCCATTCCTCCATAGCCACTACTTCTTTCATAGCCAAAACCCCATAGCTTTCTCCTCTATCTGCATGGAATCTTGAAATTCCCTTTCCTACAACTCCTACATGCACAAAAACACCACACACTAGAAAGTCCTTGTAGGATTTTTCTACTCTTCTCAATACCCACCACCACTTCACATTCCACACCATAGGGAATACACACACTCCCAAACTTTCCAATCTGCAATTGAAGTTGAAATACAACACATAGAAGACTGGTAAATGTAGTCTCTCATGTAGAAACCAACATTTTTATTTTCCCAAATATAAATTTCTACCATTAAAATCTTAGCATCACATCAACACTGCTGGATTTTGCAACCACTAGGAATATTGCAACAATGAGGTGTTGAATTACAAAAAAATTGTCTACATACAAGGGATACTAACTCCAAAATCAAGTCAATAGCACAATTTTGGAGGTCAACTCTACAAGCATACAACTAGATCCACAATAGTACAATTTTTTTATCATGTAATCTAATTCATACACATCCACAATTCCTAAGGTCACTACCACAATCCTTCAAGTCTCTACCACAATCTCCATGTTAGCTCCTTCTATGTCATTTCCAATTTCCAAAGATCTTGTCCAGAATCACCTTCAACAATCTTTTGCATTCAACTAGCACCAAAGGTCGAATTAGGGACCCACAATCTTTTGCATTCAGCTAGAAACAAAGGTCGAATTAGCAACCCCACCTCTCATCTGTTCCATTTTCTTGACTAGTTATTGTTCAATTCCCAGCTCTTAGTATAATTGTACTTCTTTTAAGATTATAACTAGTTGTTGATTTGTTTCTTTGTTATGAAAAAGACTAGTTAAATTTCTTCTTGTTGGCGTTACAATTCACACCTTTGGAGTGCATATTGGCAACGGACAGCTATGCACAGTGCGCAATGATTGCTCTTCAAATTAGGAGGGGAAGCTCCCTCTTTTGCTGATATGCATGAAAAAGTAAATGATTCTAAATCCTATCTTTTTTGACTCAGCTAGAAGAGGCACAAGGTTAAGAAAATCAATACATTGCAACTAAGGTTTTCCTCTGGTTTTGCAGATCTTAACTACAACTAACTTAATGCTTAATCTATCCTATTTCCCCAAGAGAAATAGAGCATGTGGACTTAGCAGCAAGGAATGTTTAGACGATAAACTTTATAACAGGATTTCCAAGGAGGAGGAACCCCTCTCCGAGGCGTAGGCTGATATGAAGGTTATTGGTAACAACATCAAACGATAAACTTTATTACTAAATTCCCAAGGAGGAGGAACCCCTATCCGAGGTGTAGATATGCAATAAGCTTATTGGAAACAACACTTAAACAACAATCCTTCTTTCTAAATTCCCAAGGAGGAGGAACCCCTATCCGAGGTGTAGATATGAAAGAAAAACTATTAATCACAACATCAAACGATAAACTCTAATTCTAAATTCCCAAGGAGGAGGAACCCCTATCCGAGGTGTAGATATGAAACAAAGTTTATTAATCACAACAAGAATAATAATTGGGACAGCAAATTGCATAACGAGACACGCACACAATGAACGATCAAACCAGCATTATATTTAACTATGTGAACAGATATTGAATAGCGATACTACAGGCAAGGTGGGCACGGCATGTTCGCTATCACGAGCAAAAGTTAATTACAAATGAGCAAGGGTGCTCTTATTTATAGAACTTCGCGAAGTAGGGAACCCTTAAATCTCCTTGAGTTTACACTCAGTCTTGCAAGTATGCAAGAGTTTATTCTCTAAGTCTAACTATATGCAACTTAGGAGTTAATTGGAAAACTACCTCAATTAACATAACTAATACAAAATAAATGGACGTGCAAGTCCTTATTGATATGAAAGTCAATTGATAACTAACATCAATTAACTAGATCCTAACTGAAATTCCAACCTCCGCAAAAGATATCCTCAAGATAGACATGCAATGATATGTGGAACAACGAGTTTAACTTGGAAAGAAGTATCAAGTTAACTGTTGTGTCTAATGTCTATCTTGAACACTGTAAGATCTAACTGTCGATCTACTCCAAGCCATCATGGGCTATCATTTCCTCCATGAATTCACTAACAGTCTCATCTTTTGGCACTCTGATGCTATCCACAATGATGAACTGTCTACTCAACTCCTTCTTTGCATCCTTGATCACCTTTTGACGCTCTTTGATCTCTTCAGCTAACTTGTCGAACTTTGTTGACATCATTAAGAAGTGATTCAACTTGGACGCCATAGGATCACCACCAAGACCATCATGAACCAGATTCTAGAATTCAGTTCGCACAACCTCAAGCTCAACATAGGTGCCATCCTCATGAAGATAATGGCACGGAATCTGAGTGACAAATCTGCTCACAAGTTGGATGGCAGCAGCAACATCTTCTTTGTCATTCCCTCCTGGTCGAGAATTTGAGTCTAATATTCTTTGGAATACGCTTATCTAGATACATATTGACACAAATTGTACGGTTAGAAAGAGAGATTGCTTTTCCTATACAAGCAAACTCTCCTAAGGTGGACCCTATCATTCAAAAACATAATAATCAAGTCAAAACTCCTACATATAATCAATTTACCCATATTGAGACTTTGTTAGTATTTCCTTTTTTGGTTTAAAACATTTGGTAGAATATCTCATTATGTATGATAGGCTCTGCCAAAAAACCAAGGGCCTCCCAAGATACATCCTCCCTATCTCTTGGATCTCCTAATGATCAGAAAATAGCCTTGAATCATTCTAAACTTGGAACCCCCCTTTATTTTCCATTTGATATTTTCCCCAGCACATAATATTTGTTGCCCTAGGCCAGCACCCAACAAATATATATAGTAGCCCTCTCTTCAGTCCTGTAGCTTCCATATCAATTTCTTTGTCTTCAAATAGCAATTTCAAATCCTCCCCTGCTATGTATGACCGTCTCTACCAAAATACCAAGGGCCTCCCAAGATACATCCTCCCTATCTCTTGGATCTCCTAATGATCGGAAAATAGCCTTGAATCATTTTGAACTTGCAACCCACCTTTATTTTCCATTTGATATTTGCTCCAACACATAATATTTGTTGCCCTAAGCTAGCACCCAACAAATATACATAGTAGCCCTCTCTCCTATCCTATAGCTTCCATATCAATTTCTTTTTCTTCAAACCGCAATTTCAAATCCTCCCCTGCCACCTGTATTAGGGTTATCTGTGTGTTGGCGTTACAATTCGCACCTCTGGAGTGCGTATTGGCAACGGACAGCTATGCACAGTATTAACTGCTCTTCAAATTAGGAGGGGAAGCTCCCTGTTTTGTTGATATGCTTAAAAAGTAAAATATTCTAAATCATATCTTTTTGACTCAACTGAAAGAGGCACAAGGTTAAGAAAACCAATACATTGCAGCTAAGGTTTTTCTCTGGTTTTGCAGATTCTTAACTACAACTAGGCTAACACTAAAACTATCCTATTTCCTCTAGATAAACAAAGCAAGAGGAATTAGGAGCAGGGAATTGGTATACGATAAACTTTAAATCAGGATTCCCAAGGAGGCGGGACACCTATCTGAGGTGTAGGCTGAAATGAAGGTTATTGGAAACTACATCAAACGGTAAGCTAATTCTCAAGATTCCCAAGGAGGTAGGACACCTATCTGAGGTGTAGGCTGAAAGAAGATTACTAGAAACGACACTTATACGACAATCTCTATTTCTAAATTCCCAAGGAGGAGGGACTCCTATCCGAGGTGTAGATATGAAAGAAAGATTATTAATAACAACATCACATGATAAACTTTATTTCTCGGTTCCCAAGGAGGGACTCCCATCCGAGGTGTAGATATGAAACAAGCTTAATAGAAACAAATAAACCCAAGACAGCAATTTGTATGAAGGACCTATCACACAAATGAACGATCAACCAGCTTTATATTAAACAAAGTGAACAACTACAGAATAGCAATACTACACGGCAAGGTGGCTCAACAATTTGTTATCACAGCAAAAGTTCAAGTACAAATGAGCAAGGGTGCTCTTATTTATAGAAGCTCAGAGTAGGGAACCCTAAAATCTCCTCGAGTTAACATGAGTCTCGCAAGCATGCAAGATTTATTATTAAGTCTAAATGTATGCAACTTAACAATTAACTGGAAAAACTACTTTAGTTAACTAATTCTAAACTAAACTAATTGGACTGTGTAAGACACAAGTCCTTATTGATATGAGAGTTAACTAACAACTAATATCAATTAACTGAAACTGAAAAGTAAATGAGAACTCCAACTGTACATAGATGATTCCAAAATAGACATGCCATGATATGTGGGACAACAAGTTAACTTGGAAAGAGGCCTCAAGTTAACTGTTGTGTATAATGTCTATCTTGGAAAGGTGGGACATCCTGATTTGTAGTTCACTGGCCGTGATCTCAAGCAATTAACTCCTCAACGAGGTTGTTGACAGCCTCATCATCTGGAGGTCGTCACATGTATCAACTGTCAATTCACTGCTTGTCAGCAACTTGAGCAATACTAGAAAGATCTGCACACTCAAACTGACAGTTTACTGACTAGTAACTCTGGCGGCTCTGCAATTGGAGTGATGACCTTTGTTTCTTCTGCAGCATTACACTTCTGACACTTTTCACGTTTTTCTCCATGGAAGAGTGTTGCATGACAAAACCGCGAAGTTTGACCGCGAACACTCTGGTTGTGAGAAATACACATGAACTCGTTGCATACGCAAAATTCCAATGGTATTCAACCCTCTAAACTAGCCTGAAAAGGCTATCAGTTATACGAGGTATCAAACCATGTGGACTTTGAGTGTCTACGCCTGTCAATTTATCAACCCTTTGGATGCGCTTGATGCAAATCGATATCAGCAGTTTTTATGAAATCGTGAATCATGACCGATTTGGTCTTGAATTCAATCTGAGTGAACTGCAAACTGAAAAACTTGCCTGTTGACTGTGAACACGACTATGTTCCGACAACTTTTCTGGACAAGCTAAAAATAGCTTCTGAAGAGGCTAAAAATACCCTGTCGAGGGGCAATTTTCATGAAAAATTCTGAGATATGGGTTTTGTAGAAAATGAAATTCTTAGCCAACCCAGATTATTAGAAATTCGAAAAACTAACTTTTACTTAGGCATGCAATGACTTTTCAGTGTAGAAACTGCAAAGGGCACCGAGGTTATTTTTTCCCTAAAAAATCTGACATATGGGTTTTGTAGAGAATGAAATTCTTAGCCAACCTAGATTATTAGAAATTCGAAAAACTAACTTTTACTTAGGCATGCAATGACTTTTCAGTGTAGAAACTGCAAAGGGCACCAAGGTTATTTTTTCCCTAAAAAATCTGACATATGGGTTTTGTTAGCGCATGTGAACTGATCAAACCCAGTTTCTCCGTTTTTTGAAATTTTGAATTTTTTCAGAAACCCTAATTTTAGGGGGCAGCGAGTTATTTTTCCCAAAAAAATCTGGCACATGGGTTTTGTAGGCACCAATGAGCTATACGCACCCAAATTTTTTACTTTTCAAAAAGTTGACTTTTTGACCGACATGCAAAAGAATCTTCAAAAAAAAGCACAATACTTCAAAATGAGAAGTAGCTGGGCAATTTTCTCAAAAAAATTTGGAACATGGGTTTTGTTGTCGATGTTGGGTTGAGTGAACCCAGATGACTAGATTTTGAAAAAGATGTTTACTTTGACATTGTTACACCCCGATTGTATAGCTACTATTGCATAGGGCAAATGAGTGTATTGTGTGAATCTTTGATATGAATAAAACGTGTTTTGTTATCAAAATGAATGTTCTCTATTTAAATGACTGTCTCATTTGGTTGGTACTTCTATTGATGTTATGTTGCATGCAAAGTATTGAATTGAGAATATTCTAACTTAGACGTTTTGTATACTGTTGATGTTATGAACAAGTAACTGCCGAGATTGTATGTCTGTGGATGCAAGAACAGGAACTATTCCTCCAGGCAGAGGGGAGACATCACTCGGGAGAGGGGCTTGGTCGAGTAACCGGTAAAGTTGATCAAGCTGAGCATACACACACTTCACTGAGAGTTTTGGGAACTGAGTCAGATTAAGTTGTCATGATAAGTCATCCTTAGGCTTAGGAGTTTCTGATTACTTCTTTATGCTTTATGAGTGGTGTTCCTTGATTGACTGACTTACTGTTCTGAGAACCTTGAATGTGAAATGTGAACTGATAAGTTACTGATGCCTGGAATTTACAGTTAAATGTATATATACGTGTTTGTGCAATTACGTCTATTAGAGGTGCTCTGACTGGCCTATAATAACGTAATTGGAGATTTGAAAATAAACATGTATAGATATATTTAAGTGTAAACTGAGTAAGTTATTAATATGTTTAATAATATATTTAATATCAATATTATTATAGTTTTACCGATAATATATTAATATATCTAATATAATATTCGAATATTATATAGATATATTTATATATTTAAATAAAGGTAAATTAAAAACTATATTAATATTATATTGAATATAATACAAAATATATTAATACATTTTAATGTGAATATTAAAATGACTAAACCTTTGGAAAGTTTGATATAGACTTATAATCTTTGGTAATTATTTATTTACCTTTGAAAAATAAATGGCATAGTCTTTGGTAAATACCTTGCATTACCATACAAAGGAAATTCGAAATATTTAAAGACTTGGAAAATATATTGAAAATAATAAAAGGAAAAGAATTTCAAAATTTATTAAAGACCATTGTAAATGCATGTAAAAAATTAAGTAAGTTAAATGTTTTAAACTTTGGAAAGACTAAAAAGAAATATTCAAAATCGCGGATTTCTTCCCGTGAAGAAATCGCGCGACTGTGTAAAGCTAAAAAAATGGGGAAAAACTCCAGCAAATGCAGTTCCGCGTCCAGCTCTCACAATGTAGACTTGGTCGCAGCTGCATGAGGCGCCACCATTGTGGACGCGTGGGTAAATAGAAGATAGAAATGGCTGCGAAAAACCCTTGACGTTTTCAAACTGAAACTTTGGACGCCATTTGTACTGCAGTCCGCCATTTTTGAAGGCATGAATAAAGTTTAACCTAGACGTGGTTGCTTCACGAAATTAGCATGTGATATGTTGAAACATTCTTAGAAAAATATGTTGAATCATCAACTCTTTTGCTGTGTGTTTGGCTATTCGACTGCCACTGCAGATTTTGACATTTTCAAAAGAAGAGGTGTCGAATTCTCATGCCTACAAGGTAGGAAACATGAGAATTCGAAACCTATAAATAGGTTCTCACTCATTGTTGAAAGACACTCATTTTTCATTCACTCTCCTTGCTTTGGAAAATTCGAAATACAGTGCTGTGGTATTTCTGTGTTTTGAAATTTCATTTTATGAGAGCCATTGTTATTTTATGAAAGCCATTACCATTTTGTGAGAAGCCATTACCATTTTGTGAAAACCAATACCATTTTTGCTGAAAGCCATTTGCAATTTGGAACTATATTGCTGAGAGCAACCTTTTGCATTTACCTGAAAGTAGCATTTGTTCAAGCTGAGAGAAGGCTGCGAAGGACGGTGGAGCAAGGATTGAAGCTACCGATCAAGCTCATACGCAAAAGGAAATCAGGCATGAGAAATATCTTTGTAGATTTTCTGACATTTATTTTAAAATGTGTGATTAGATTGCTTGAGTATGCCTTGCTTTATGCTGTAGTTTGAAAGGAAAAATAATAGGAAACCTCTATGTTTCTAAGGAATTGTTGAATTGGGGAATAAGTTAAATTTCCTTAGAAAAGCTTTTTGAATTAAGAAATAGCTTAAGGAACTTCAAGGGATAGTTTACTTATTTTTCATAAAAGAGAAAAGATAAAAATGAAGGATTTATGTGCTTTTTATATTGCATGTTGTGTATGATCTCCGTATATGGAGAATAAGGGTAAACTAGTTACTATATTCTAGGAACGAAATAAGGACAGGAGTCAAGTGAACTCAAGCAGCTTAGAGTTTTAGACTAACTAAGATAGGCTAAGGAACTCCTAGGATAAAGATTTCCGAAACAGGAGAGAAGGAATGGATTACTTGTCAAGTTGGATTATTTCTAGTAAGTAAGAATGTCGTAGGTTGGTCTGGGATGAAAGATAATCCAGTGAAGGACTTGAACCTATAATTGTTGTCTTGAATTAAATTGATGTAGGATAGTCTGGGATGATTGACAATCCAGTGAAGGACTTAGCCTACGCGTAGTGTAAGATAGCCTTAAGTCAAATCGGCCCTAAGTAGTGTATATGATAGATGACCTTCATTCGAAGTACTGAATGAGAATACTTTGGCCAAAGTAGTGGAAGGTACAACATCCACTTAGATGTGAGATAGTCAAGACTACACAGTCAGTTCATTGTGATCCATCATGCTAGTTCGGGATTGTGAAATAGCAAGTTCTAGATGTATAGGACACAGCACTATGCTCAGTTGGGTTGTCGCAGCCGGTTACTTTACCAATCTCTTCGTTCGAAGGGAGGGCCATCTATTGAATGATAGATGTGCGGGGGACCGCATTAACAGTCCGCGCTTGGCGGAAAAGCGCCTAAGTGATGTTTCTCCTCCACCGCAGGCGACGGATACACCAAGATTTGAAAGGAAGGGAACCTGGACCGTCTTACTACTATTTGTGCAAAAACTTACGAGCTATGTATGTAATTTGTTTTACTTTGTACTTTGATTTATATTTACAATGAAAATAGAATTCATGTGGAAATATATATTGTAACTTGCATGTATTTATCAATAAAGAAAGGACGAATTTTATTGCATGTCTTTGTTACTTGATACTTTTATATGTTTAGGAATGAAATGTTAGAAAAATTTTGTTTACCGGTTTTGGGGTCGTTACAGACATGCAAGAGAAAACCTAAGACAAGGATAGAAGAATTTAGAGAGAGAATAGAAGTTATTTTACCTCTGAAAATCACGCCTATGCCTTGAATAAAGTTTGTGAACTTTGGAAAGTATGCACTCGAATGATGAAATCTGGAAAATATTTCCTCTAAACAATTTGGACCTGGCACTGCAAAGAGCACTGAAAAATATCACCAGTAGCACCTTCAAATCTTGCTTGCATGAGAAAATAAGTATTTTTCCTCAAGTTGTGATGAAAATAGTGGACGCCCAAATGCCTTAATGAATTAATTTCATGAATTAAGGGATCAATTTGCATGCAAATACCCTAAAATGGGATGCAATAATATTATAGGACCCCATTTCAATTAACTGAATGAAAAATAAAGCCTAAATTGGGTGCCACCTTGCATGCACAGAAAATTCGTCATATGCACGCAAAATGAGTCATTTTGAGGTCAACTTGGAAGTTGAACTAGAGTTTAAATATTATTTTAAGTTGAGTTCACAAACTCCTCCATTATAGGGCGTCCAAGTTCACTTCAGTTCAAAAATTCAAAGTCTGACTTTAGGCGCCAACTCCAAACTTCGGAAAAAAATTGAAAATTTCATTTGCAAAACGTCATTGAAGGCTATGTTTGATCATTGATTCTGATTGACTGATGTGTCCAATAGACTGGATGACACTTTTATTGAAGAGCGGGATCAAAACTGAAAAGGCACTCCTTGAGGTTGCAAATGCTAATTTTGACTTCTGAGCCTTCAAAATTCAGGGCGCCCTTGGCCTCCAGGGGCGCTTTTTCTCCTAAATCAAATTTTCATGCATTTTCATCTTGATTTTGACCCCAGTTCATCTGGTAACTCCTAGCAATAAACAAAACTTCAAAGCTAGCTGACAGGCTCACTGCGGAGCTGGCTCAATTCTGAACATGATCTCCTGGAGAGCACTTTTCCTAAAAACATCATTTGGCAGGTGAAAAACTTGGGCGCCCCTGGCTTCCGAGAGCGCTTTTGCTTCCAGAGCCATTTTTGCAATGTGTTGAATCTCCACTCAATCTCCAGCTACTGAGTACTAACAAGTTTTCTGACTCGGCTGAGATATGCAATTGAAAACTTGAAGCATTACGGACAGGATAAGCATTTGAGCTAACCCAAACAACTCCATTTGAGGGCTCAAAACCCTAGGCGCCCATGGCCTCCAGGGGCTCTTTTGTGCTCTGAATTGATATTTGATAATGACTTTTATCCTTCTGTTTGACTCCTAATTTTGGCAGTTCAGGAACTTAGATTAACCCACTGACGGATTCATTGCAAAGCCTGATCAAGTCTAAGACAAACATCTTGGAGGTACATCTTGGAGGTCATTTGTCAAAAAAGTTACATCTGGTACCTCAAAAGTTTGGGCGCCCCTAGCCTCCAGGGGCACTTTTTTGTACCAATGTTAGTCAAATTTTCACCAATTTCATTTCCTCCATTCTTCGTTCAATCTGCAATTTATGATCTTGCTATTAGATTCATCGTGAAGCTGACATCCTTAAAGAAGATAGCCTCTTAAAACCACATCTGGTTGCCCAAAATGATGGGTGCCCCTGGCTAGCAGGGGCGCTTTTGCCTGGGCGATCTTCAGTTCAACCTCTGTTTTACGTGTCCATTCGCTCAATAGTTGTTGTCGTTTGACAAGTCTTGCGAACTGGCTAACAGATCCATTGTGAAGTTGGGTTGAAGCTGAGAAGATCATTCTAGAGATAGTCAATACAAAAACTAACATCTGATGCCTTGAATTCTTGGGAGCCCCTAGCCTATAGGGCTCATTTTTACTTTCAGACAGCCATTTTTCAACTTGCTCCATTCTTCGTTCAATCTTCAAATTCAAGTGCTAGACAGATCTTCTGGACTAGCTGGTAGGCTCATCGCGAAGCTGACAGGATTCCAAAGAAATCTTCTTGGAAGTGACAAATTTCAAAAAGATGATCTGAGCCTCTAAAACCTTGGGAGCCCCTGGCTAGCAGGTGCCCTTTTATTTTTAAACTTAGAAAATTTTCGATGATTTTCTCCTCGACGAAAAATCCCCTCTGTGACAAAACATCATTTTGAACATATCTCGCCATAGAATCTTCACTAGAGCATTTCAAGCTTAGTTTTCGACACCTAGTATCTGGTCATCTGCCATTGACGACCTCAAAGGTTCTCATTTTTCTCCTGAAAAAGTGAAAACAACCCACCAGACTTAAAACTAATTTTTTCTTGATTTCGACTTCACCACTGTGATCGTGAAGTGAAATAAGCCAATCAAAATAATTTTTAGTCAATTCTGACAAGATCCTATTTTTAGGGTTTTGGGCTATTTTTAAGTTTTTTCCAGTGAACCCCGGGGATGCGTCCCCCCCCCTGGGCCCTAGCGTCTCCGAGACGGGAACGTCCCGGAGACGTGGGGACGGCGTCTCCCCGTCTCCGGAGGCGCCACCAGATTGCTCCCCCGCCGCTGGAGACACCGAAACGCACCGGCGTCTCCGAGACGCTGAGGGAGACGCCTGGGCGTCCCTCGAGCGTCTCAGAGACGCCCAGGCATCTCCCGCTGCAGACAGTCCATTGGGACGTTTTTTAAATGAAAAAAACACATTTTTTTATTAGTTTTTTTGTTCTATTCGAACCCTAAGGGCATGTGGGCCCCATCTAAACTCTTCTATGCTATCAAAAGCCCCTTCTAACTTCATTTTTATCCACATTTGCATTTCTACTTGTCTGCTACAGCAAGAAGAAGAAGACTGAAGAGCTGAGGAAACAGTGATTGGAGGAGTGAAAGGAGTGATTGCAAGTGGAATAGGAGTGTCAAGGAGCAAGAAGAAGAAGAGGAGGAAGATTCTTCAGCTTGTTGAAGAGATTTTTCAAGCAAAAGGTAAGGTTTTGAACTGATTTTTTCTTTTATTTTCTGATTTTCAATGTTCATTGTTTTAGTTTTTTGAATTTTCTCATTTTCATTTCTAAATTATAAGTTCTTAGTTCTTGTTGTTTCATTTTCTTGTTTCATTTCTAATTCTTGTTGTTTCATTTAAACATTTTCTAAATTAGTTAAGATTTTGTTTTGAAATTTAAAATTTAAAATATAGAGTTTTATTTTTTTAATTTTAAAGTAGGGCATAGGCTGAAACTATGTGTTTATTGATTTTTTTTTTCATTTTGTGAAATGCAGTGTCAAAATGAGCTCCCACAGTCATGAAATGAGTGAGGATGAGATGGAATTGGAAACTCATTCTCATGATGCAAGCCATTCAGAATATGAACCCGAGCATGAGGATGAGCACAATGAGGGGGGTGAACATGGGTCAAATCAAGAAAGACAAACTAGTTCCATAGCTAGTGCAGCAGTTGCTACAGATTGCCCCTCTCAGCTTTTGGCAGAGTGGGCTAGGGGTCCTTATGATCCCAAATCTCCTCTCAAACAGTTTGCAACAAGAATAACAGCCCCAACATCATGTGGTGGTACGAGAAAATGGAAATGCAACATTTGTGGTGATGATTGGTTTGGGAGCATCACCAGAGTTAATGCTCACTTCCTCTTTTGGCCAGGAAAAGGTGTGGGAGCATGTGCTTTTTTGAAGGAAGCTAAAAATATGAAATACAGAATTGAGTTCAACAAGCTTTGGGGTGTTCCAGATGACGCGACAATTCCTATGCCTACTACCTTGTCTGCTAGGCAAAATATTCAGACTATACAGCAGATTCAGGAGCAGCATATGCAGAGGCAGCCACATATTAGAGCAGGAACATTGTCAGGGGCAGCCTCAGGACCTTCATCCACCTATAGTGTTATGCCTGAATCGCAACAGGGCAAGGGGAAACGCAAGATGCAAAATCAGCCTAACCCCATAGCTGATTTATTTAATGTGCACCAGAAGGATCAGATAGATGATTCCATTGGCAAGTTCTTTTTTGCCAATGGAATCCCATTTCATGTAGCTCGATCTCCTTATTATAAGGAGATGATGTCGATGGTGGCGAAGGGAGGACCATCATATGTGCCACCAGGTGAGCACAAATTGAGGACAACGATCTTGGATAACAACTATACCAAGATCAGTTCATTGATGGAGACGATGAGGGCATGTTGGGAGGATTCTGGATGCAGCATTGTTATGGATGGGTGGACGGATATTAGGCATCGTCCACTCATCAATGTCATAGTTACATGTTCAGAGGGCCCATTCTTTCTCAGGGCAGTTGATTGTTCAGGGCATCGAAAAGATGCTGATTTTCAGTTTGAGATCCTTCGGGCAGCTATTGAGGAGATTGGGCCACAAAATGTGGTCCAAGTAGTGACAGATGCAGCACATGTGTGCAGAGCTGCAGGGAGGCTTATCGAGACAACATACAGACATATTTGGTGGACTCCATGTTGTGTGCATGCCATGAACAATGCACTCAAGGACATGGGGAAGATTGAGTGGATTAGAGGAGTGGTCAACAATGCTAGAGATGTGCAGATGTATATCTGCAACCACCACACTTCACATGCCATCTTCAGGAGCTTCGCGAAGAAGGAGTTCTTGAAACCAGTTGAGACCCGATATGCATCCTATTTCATTCTTATGGAGAGAATGCTTGAGTTGCAAGAGCCACTGCAAGTCATGGTTATGACGCAAGAATGGAATCGGTGGGATGGGGCCAGGACAGAGCAGGGGAAGAGGGTGAAGGAGATAGTGAAGAGTGATGGATTTTGGAATGATGCAAAATATATTGTTGCCATCATTGAACCAGTTGTCCAAGTCATCAGATATGGGGATGGGGATGCACCTAACCTTGGAGAGGTGTATGAGTGCATTGATTCGATGCTTGGCCAGATGAAGGCAGTTGTGCGAGAGAAGGACCCCACTCTAACATTCTACAATGTTTACATTCAGCCTATTATTCAGCGCAGATGGGATAGCCTAAACACTCCCTTGCACATGGCTTCTTATTCATTGAATCCGAAGTGGTACATGCCTAGGCCTGGTAGAGTTACACCGATTCAGGATGATGAGGTGAAGGAAGGGTTCTTCAAGTGCATTGATAGAATGTATGATGCTGAAGATGCTGGCAACATTCGCACTGAGTGGACAAAATTTGCTACTCTTAGGGGTTACAAGGCTGCGGCAAAGGCGGATATAAGAACTATGGCACAGGAGGATCCGATTTTGTGGTGGACTTGTCATGGACCGAAATCACTGACTAAAACACTAGCCATTCGTTTGTTGTCTCAGGTTTCTAGTTCTTCAGCTTCTGAGAGGAACTGGTCTACTTATAGCTTCATCCACTCTCTTAAGAGGAACAAACTTACCTCTAGGAGAGCAGAGAAGCTAGTGGCTGTACATAGTGCCTTGCGTATCACTGACCGCAGGACACGTGTGTACAAGGAGAGCCCAGCAACACGATGGGATGTAGAGCCAGAGGAGCCATCACAGATTGATGAGGATGAGGATGTTGCAGGTTTAGGGCTGGTTGGTGTTCCTTTGGCAGATCTTGACCTTGGGGAGTCCAGTGGTTCCAGTGATGAGGAGTTTGCCGACCTCCCGAGGGATGATTACATTGATTAGAGGCCTCCGCCTGCTTCACTACATTTTGGCATTTTGACTTTGTAGTTTGTACTTGTTTTGATATTCATATCATGCTACTCATTGTAATCATCTTTATGATATAAATTATAATAGAAATCTTCCATTTGCTGATTCGACAATTGTTACATTGTAGTATTGCGTATTCTACTTTCAAATTTGAAAACTTCAATGTTCAATGGTTCATTTAGTAGTTCATTGTTAAATTTTAATGTTCAATGTTCAATGTTCAAGTATATTGTTATACATCTTTTCATAACTAGCATTTTAAGTACCATATGTATAGTATATAGTATATACAGCCGCCGCCCCCGTCCCCCCGCCGTCCCCAAATCGAGGCCCCTTTGTCCCCCGTCCCGGAAACTTGTCCCCCCGTCCCGACGTCCCCCGTCCCCGCCGGTGTAACATAGTTTTTCCCTATTTTTAGGGTTTTTGAAAAGTTAACTTTATCGGCATTTGTTTTACAACAAACCCAGAAAACTCTAAATTTTAAGAAAAGAAACCCTAAAATTTAGGAAAACCTAAAACTAAAAAATTGAAATCTGGGTTTTGTAGATAACTTCATTTTGAATGGACCCAGATTGTCAGAATTTGAAAATTTTGAGTTCTTGACCCTCATGCATGACATGCAAATTTCCACTTTTCCAAATTTCCAACTTCAAACAATTTTGAGATTTTGACTATTTTAAACAAAATGCCTTAATGAAGCAAAAAGAAGTTTATTATGGGTACAACACTATGTCTAAACTGTCAACTACTTCATTATTCTAGGTTAAATCACCTCCCTCAGGGATTTCACTCTAGCTCTATTAGCTTCATTCTATTACTGTATGCTTCGATTTCCTTACCATCCATCATATTCTCCTTCTGCATGCTTGATTATTCCTTCCTTCATTTCCTTACTAACCAGTTGTATCATCTTTCCCTTGTTTCTGCACTTCTGGTTCTTTGCCCCTCCTCCTGTATTCCATCCGCTCTTCCTCATAAATTACCTATTTATTGATCAAGGCAGCTACTCCTGTACTACAGTGTGAAGTGATTTAGTACCATTTGGTTACCAACATGGTTTTTCAAAGATACTTCTAAAACAGAGTCAAAATACAACCTATAGTAGCATGTCTTGCAACTTATTCACTTACCCAACATGGTAAGGGTGAACTTAGGCATGATTTGAGTGCCCAATTAAAGAAAAAGAAAACAACTAAATCCTATCAGAAAAATTAGTACAGATTTACCTATTATTTTTCCATTAGAAATGGACAACCTCATGACAATATCAGAATCATTAATAACTGATTTGTCTCATAATTTTGTTGTACACACAGCAAAATCTTTGTCAATGAGTTAAGGCTGGGAAAACTCCAAACTGCAACAAAGGTACAAGAGCATCATACAAAAAACTACTTAAATACACCTATTTACATGTTACAATTTAAGAGCTACCAACAAGACTTCTCCTTCCATTACCCCTCAACAGAAAAATAAACTAAATTCAATGAACGTGAAAAAAACAAGTAGACAAAAACGGTAAATCCATATTAACCTCATTGGCTCCTGTTGTATCATCCACATGGAATTCCAAGACAACCTCATTCTTTCCTTGGAGTTGTGTTTGTGATACATCTGCCAAGGACAACTCAAAAGCTTGTCTTGAACCAACCAAAAATGTAAGCATGTTTCCTGCAGCATAAACAATAATAACCAATAAGAAGCTCTCAACCAGATTTTCATGTAAAATAAAAAAAAAATTATGAGCTGGAAATCAAGAAAATGAGAGACCCATCAGATATGAAAATAGCAACCAGACAAAAGAAGTCACAAATATAGCTACTTAAGGAATGAACCTTCAAAATTCCATTCTGTTTTTAGGAGAGACCCTAATTGAATTCAAGGGAAATGAAAGGGTTTGAAACGGATTGAGTCATCCAATCTCAAAGTGTTTCCGCTTTCATGTTCATGGATTTCATGGTACACATCCTCCTTGGATTACTTTGTTATTGTAAAATGTTCTCTCATTTAATAAAACATTTCTGAAATCAACGTCTTTAAATATATTTTATTTGCCATCTTGTTGAGATTGTGAAGGAAGGTAGGATGAAGGGTCATGAGTTTTGAGACCAAGCTTTGTGTAGTCAAACTTTGTGTGAGTGGGTATGCAAAATGCAGAAATATATTGAAATGAAACTCCAATGCCATAGGGATGTGATGTGAAGTGCACACTTTGATATCACAAGTCATGAAATCTTTGATACCATTGATTCAGGGCCTAGGGCATGCATATAAATTATACTGGAACTGTTTCAAATGTATTATTTACAGAAGAAAAAGAAAAAATGAAACAGTGAAAATATCAGAAGAGAGTGCTTGGAGTTCGAACACAAAATACGCAAGCAATATGACGCGATGCTATAACTGTAATTGTAAAGTTGTACCATGCAATTTTTGCTAAAGATTCAAGAGTTTGGATATATGATGCAAGATCTATGTGTATGTTTTCTTAGTGTTCATTCATGCCAATTCAATAAATAGCTATGATTTAACACTATACAAATGTGGAAGACAAAGAGATGTAATGGTGGTTACAAGAAATGAAACCACCTCCCTTTTGCTGGTTTAATATCCGTATCTTCTTCTCCTTCTCCTCCTCCTCACTTCTTCACTAGTAACTATTTGCTTTAATCTAGCAATTTGGCTGAAGTAGCTGTCCATAAGACTATTATCATAATGTGTTGCGAGTTTTTCTTGGAAAATAGATCATGTGACAACACATCCCTTCTTTTTCTTCTCATCACATAAATAATGATACCAAATGAATTGATTAGGTTCCAAATATAATGATGTCATTGCCACCTTTTATTGACATGGACCATGATGAGGATCAAAGAGCTACTCCATTTGGCTCAGCCAAATGGTTGGATTCTTACCATCAAACTTGCACATATCCATCTTTGGCATCAAGTGTCTAGAGCTGACCATAGTTGTATATTTGGGTGATAGTCCTGCTTTACATCTAAGTCAATCCCAAAAGAATCGTGTCCCTTAGAAGATACATTTTCTTCCCAAGTCTTGTAGTGTGAATCTATTTGTTGGAAATCTCTAGAACCCTTAGAGAAGCTATTCATTTGAACATTCCCTCATATCGTAGCTACCCCTTTCCTCTATTCTACCACTATTGACAAGATTTCATCCTTCATCTTTCTAGTTCCTTCCTTTATAGTATCTTGAATGAGTAAGGACTCCATCTCCTCTATTACTAGATCATCTTTGTCTAGAGTCTTTCTAAGAGTGACTAGATTCCTTCCCTTGCCTCTTGTCAAAGCCCTTGCCATGGTGCAGCAAAATCTGTAAACAATTCTAGATAAGCTGAAATTTTTATTGTAAGTTACTTGCGTCCAGATATCACTTTTATGAAAAAATCTCCAAGAATTTGCTCATTTGCAGCCTTGGGAGTGAATGTGGTGAAAACCTTAATTTTGCTCTAACTCCTTCAAAATTGCTTCAATTGATCTCAAATCTACATTGTAGCAGCTTCAATATGTCCTTGATCAACTCTCCAAATTACTAAAAAAAACATGCCAAATTGAAGGAGGTATGTGCTTCACAATATGACCTATATTGAAAAAATTGCCTTATTTCTTGCCTTCAAGATGCAAAAATCATGCTTTGATACTTGTAATGAAACAACTTGCACAAGAGAAGAATATAATAAGAACTATACTGCAAATAATCAATAATACTTGGGAATAATAATCCATTTCAAGGGCGTAAACCTCCTAAAAGTCTTCAATAAGAACAAAATTCACAATGTGATATTTAATAAACTAATCATTATCTCTTATATATACCATTGTTATGCCATGGATGCCACCTAAGTTGACCTAACTACCTATATAAGACTGTACTAATGATTATATAACTTAATCAAAGGTTATGCTAGCCACAAGTTAGTTGCTGTGATGTCCCTTTCTAATTAGACACTCGGACGTCAGTAGATTAGCCTATCATGTCGACCCTCGTAGGCTAATGGTTCTGGATAGAGAGTCACTTGGATGGGCACTTGGTCGTCAAACCTCAGTGCTGATCTCCGAAGTATGGTGGTAGGGTGAATGGTCGCATTGGCATGATACTGGTGCTTAATTTAATGATATTCACCTTTTATTTCACCATCCTCGGCCTAGGGACCATGTGTCTTTATTATGAAGGGGTCACTTTATATTTTAAAGTTACTATTCATTACTAAAGTGGAAAAAGTTATAACTTAAGTGAATAGTGCTCACTTTAATGAATAGTGTTTCTTTTGTTAATTTATAAAAAGCAAGTGAGAAAGTTCGACCCTCTTCATTAGATGATCATTTTGCTTGAAAAAAACTTTGGAGTAAAGCTTGGAGGAAGAAGGAGGCTAGGGTTTCCTGATTTCTTGCAGTGGGTGAGCCTGGTGGGGCTTGGTTCTTCGTTTGGAGCTGCTTGAGGGTGTGAAACACCACCTTAAGGTTGCTGATCTATTATTTGCTGCTTCTTTTGGAGATCTACGTTGC
This sequence comes from Sequoiadendron giganteum, assembly GCA_007115665.2. Lineage (NCBI taxonomy): Eukaryota > Viridiplantae > Streptophyta > Pinopsida > Cupressales > Cupressaceae > Sequoiadendron > Sequoiadendron giganteum. The sequence goes on along the minus strand of CM021107.1, from coordinate 327,552,986 downwards.
TGTTTGCAGGTTGTTTGAACTTGGTTTTGAGTGGTTTGGGCTGCCGTTGTCAACAATCACGATTGCACAGGAGCTGCTCACTCTTTGTGGTGTTTTGGAGCTGTTTTGGAGATGCTACAGTCAGTCGCCCTTTCTTGAGGGTTTCATCAGCACTAAGGAAGAAAAACGCCTATCTTGTGTGGCTGCAACTTCACCCAAAGGGGGGCACCCTTGCCCTAGGAAGCCTTCCAATTCGGATTTTGGTGGGAGAAGTTTGTACTTCAGCGGGTGTAAGCAAATTAGTGGGGTTTACTACTGTAGCAAAACACTATTCACAGTGATGTATGGCTGTAAGTTAAAGTGTGGTTTTTCATGTAGTTAGTTTCTAATCTGATGTAAGTCATATGTTGTAAGCTCCTTATTATGTAATGAAGAAACTATATTTAGACACTGAAATGAGCAATGTAATCAAGTTATTACAGTAGCTTAGTTTATTTGAAGCTTTCATGGTATGCATATGCTTTTTATGTATCATTCTAGTATTTCTAGCAAACAAAATCAAAGCATAAGAGAAAACAAAAAGGCAAACAAAAAAATCAGTCCTACAAGTTCAGTGAAAATATCATCAACGGAGTGTGGTACATCACAATTGCACATATCCCTATGCACACTATAGGTTAAGGGTGTAGCACACACAGGTGGACAAAGATTGTAAAAATTAGGGTTAATATTCTATGCCAAGATCCTCACACAAAGCTCTATGACTTCAGATTAGTTTGGTTCTTTGACATGATGGATCATCTAGGATAAAATGATTAGGATTGTGCGAGTGTGCAATACCTTGAGTTGGGGGCTAAGAATGAGCCCAATCAATGTATACAATTGAACATCCTTTTCCTATCTTTAAAAATGCTTTTGTAGTCTAGAAAACCCACTTAACCAGCTTAGTTCTATCTATACCATGTAAATAAAGCCCTGAAGTAATTTTTTTCTTATAATGAGATTATCGTAGATAAATTGATTGCTTTTTAAGTAGAAAGAGGTGAAATAGACTAATGAACTAGATTTTGCATGAGTAAGTTGTATTGTAGTTGCATTTGTGAGATTCTCAAAAAAGGAATGTAGTTGTGTAAAACTAGAAGACAGTTACCTTTGTTGCATGAGACAACTCCTTGTGCAGGGCATTGTTCCTTGCTACATAGAGGTATTTATTTGGTTGTGTAAGCAAATGCCTTTGCTACACTGTCATGTGTACCCAAAATAGGGCTGATTTTCTTTTGTTAAGTGTTAAAAGTATGCTAATGTGAAGAGTAATCCACTAGAAATGTGTGAAATTGTCTTATGTCACATTGGTTGACCATTATAACCAACTGGGTTGCAACATTAAGTTGATCTTACCACAATTATCAAATGGTCACACTTTCTTACAATCTCAGCCACTTGAGTCGTACATTTTGAACATTATGACCAGCTTTGAAAGATATGGCATCACTTTACATTGAGCTCTTTGATACCCGATCACACATTTTAACCATGGCTGCCACTTTAATTGTACAAGTTTAACTTGAATGCATCAAGTTTTTGGCTGGACACCTTTTTAAGCCATCATGACCAGTCCTATAACGCTCTTTGGGTGTCATAACCACATCAAAGTAACAAAGTGATTTGCACTTGAAATGGCTGATGTTTGCTGCAATTTTCAGCCATCTTGACCATTTGAATCGCCATTTTAAGAGGCATTCCAATTTTGGAAAGGCAAGTTGTACTTATGTTTTTTACTTTCATTTAACTAGTCACGCATTTTGACTACCCTTGCCATTTGAGCCATTTTGATTTACTCTTATTTCCTCTTGCCCTTGTCACATCTCCCAGCCATTGCTGTCACTTTGGAATTAGTGATCAAACCTATATTTGCTTCCTTATTGCTTCACCCTCCACTAGCATGTCACTCAAACAAAGTGCTAGAAGAATTCCCTTTGATGCTCACTAATCTTACATTAAGGTCCAAATTTTCTGATATTCCCTCCACTCTTGATTAATGCTAGAAATTTGCGAGCTTGATTGGCTTTATTCATTATCTCCCCTCCATTAAGCAATTTGCAAACATTGTCAACTTCAACAAAAATAGACCAACACTTGACAATTTAGCGATTTTAAAAAGAGGATATTTAACTTGGTATTGATAAATCAATTATCGACTACAGTCTTGAGTACGAGAAAAATTTCATAGGGGTACTAATTTTGGCACTAACAATCAATTTCCAAGTCAAACATAAGCCATTTTGTCTTATGAGTCATGTAATCCTTGTCTCTTGTATTCTTGAATGTCATGTGTTTAAGCTCTATATCAATATCATTGCATAGCCAACAAAAGACAATTTCCGAAAGCATTAGACAAGATGAAGTTCAAAACTTAAACATGAGAGAAAAAATAAAATTAGTCTAAGCCATCAAAAGTTGGTGTGCCAATGGTGAGGCGCATGTCACTCCATTAGCCTACCAGAAATGAGTTTCGAAGGTAAAAAGTGGTCTTCCAATGTATTGGAGTGTGTCAAGACAAAGGAGTCCTAAAAAGTTGAAAATTGTCAAAAATGTGGTGTCCTAATATATTGGAGTGTGTCAATACACTTGACAACCAAAAAATGTGTTTAACTTTTAAGTGACAAAATGACACTCCAATGGTTAGGAGTGCACTAATAACTAGACTTTCAAAAATGCGTTTTAAGTGGAAATGTAGAATTTCACTATACTGGAGCACACCAATACACTGGACTACGAAAAAAATGTACTTTTTAAGTGAAAAGTGGCACTCCAATGGTGAGAAGCATGGTAATACACTAGACAGCAAAAACTGAATTTTAAGTAAACAAGTTGCACTGTGGTGTCTTGGAGCATGTTAGTATGCTAGCATGCCAAAAAGTTGCAAAAACATGAAAATGGGCAGCTCAGATCTTCAGCACGTGCCAATACACTAGCATGTCAAAAGTTTAAAACACAAAAAAAAAAAAATCATATAAAAATAGTGTTTCTCCATCATTATGCCACATTTTTGGCAAAATTTAAAGTGACAAAAATCCCATTATGACATGATCCTCACTCACCATTCAAAAGATGCTATCAAACGTTTTCAATGGGTTTTCAAGCATTTGGAGCCACCATAGCAGCATACATCATCGTCAAGGATTGGTTGCGAGAGATATATAGGTGGCTACGGTTCGTAAGTGGATTTCCATCAAGGAATCAGATTCAAGTGACCAAGAATGTTTAAACATTAGCCAAATTGTGCTAGAGTTTCAATCTTTTTTGGATGGCCTATTATTTTCAGAATGATGAAGGCACATAAAAGTCATTGGAAGGACATTAGACATTCCAAACTGGCTATTTGGTCATAGCTAATTTTGGAGGATGATTATTCCTAGATGACCTTCTAAAAGGTTAATCTTGAGGCATGATATATTTAAAAGTAATCTATTTTAACTTTTAAGGTCTCTTTTTCTTAGATCTTCTACTTTTGGACAATTTTGTATTTAACCTTGCTTTTGTGCAAGCATTCTATTTTCAGCATAAAACTCCAATAGTTTTCTTTTGTATTTATCTTGGATAAATTGCATTGCATGAGCATGCAAAAATTTGTTAACACTTATACCTAAGTGCTTTATGCACTTAGATTGGAAGCGAATAGGAATTTTATGCCTACTTACTATTGAAATTGTTGTTCAGGCCAAGTCATGTGATTTTGTGTACGTGTCTTATGAGTTGAGTACAGTTTGGTAGATACTACAAAGTCACGGACCTTGTGTTGTAGTACTTAACAATTTGAGTTATGTCGCTTTGTATACAAATCTCCATAATGAATTAATAATATATTGTTTGTTTAACCCAATTCAAACTTTGTGTTTTACATACACCTTTTAGACTCTGCATTTAGCTAGAAAGTGAGTGTGTGTTGGCTGCTGTAGGTGTTTGCTTTCAAGATAAAAGATAAAATATATTGAATCTTGATTTAGAAGCATTGATAGGCTTTGTGCCTTTGCCCTTGACTAGAGGAATATAAGGATATTTTACAATCCCCCACTAGAGTGACTAAGCAGTAAGCGGTGAAGCATGGCATTGATTTGATTGAAGAACCACCTCTTCCTAGTGACTTATAATAGAGTCATTCAATCCTTGATATGAAGAGATCAAATCACAAATCCATTAACTTCTGGAAAAAGGACATATCACGCTTAGATCTCCACATTGCAGCACCCATTGTGCTTCCACCAAAGGATGGTACATGGAAGTTGTGCATCTATAGAACTCTTGACAAGATTACTAGGTAGAGCCACTATCCTCCTCTTGGGATTAAAGCAGTGTTCCACGGACTCCCCAATCTAGCCCCCCCGGACGTTTTGGAGACTTGGGGATGGCTAAGAAACGTCCCCCTGCCATCCCCCCACCGCCGTCGGGACTTGAGAGACTCCGAGGAAACGGCGGGGACTCATGGACGTCTCAGGGACTTCTAGCCGTCCCTCAAGCGTCTTGGAGACGCCCAAAAGTCCCCGCATTTGGATGTGCAAAAAATAATTAAAAAAAAAAAATCTTACTTTTCTAGGAATGTGAGCCTTGGGTCGAACCTTAAATGTTTGTGGGACCCTTCTAAAAGCCTCTAAGCTAAACAAAAAACTCTCATTCTTCATTTGTTTGCTCACATATGCCATTTGATGTTTTGCAACTCATTGTATCATCTTTATGATATGATATTATGATTTTTCATTTTTGCATTTTGTACTTATTTTGATATCAATGTATCATGCTACTCATTGTAATCATCTTTATGATATGATATTATGATGTGACATGTCATATTTTTTATATTCGTATAATAGAAATCTCAAATTTGACAATTTTAGTTGTCAAATTTTAATATTTTATTTACTTTTAGTCTTTTAGTAAATAGTATTCAAGTATTTAAAATGTTAGTATTTGCAATTTTACTAATTTTCCAAAGTTTAATTTGAAATGTTATTCTTAAACATCTTTTTATAACTAGTTATTCAAGTACCATATGTATATCAGCACCGCTCCCCCGCCACCCACCCGCCATCGTCCCCTCGCCATCCCCCCGCCGTCCCCAAACTTAGACCCTTTGTCCCCCCGTCCCCGAGACGCGTCCCCGTCAGGAAACTCCGTGGAACACTGGATTAAAGGCACGTAGGACTACCTCTGCAGTGCCAAATTATTTACTAAAATAGACATTAAGTCAAGGTACCATCAGATTATTGTCAAACACTTGGATGTCTAGTAGATAACCTTCAAAGCCAAAGAAGGTTTCTTTGAACGATTGATTACACCCCTTAGCTCAACCAATGCACCTTTGACATTCATGCAAATGATGAATATCAGGGTTCAGCCACTCACAACTCCATTCATTGTTGTCTATCTTGATGACATTCTTATCTTCTGCAAAACATGGAAAGAACATCTACGTCATATTTGGCAAGTGTTCAACACTTTGCAGCAACATAAGTTGCATGCTAAAATGGAGATATTAACTTTTTTCCATGAAGAATAGACAAAATATTGCATATATTGTTTATGCAAATACCATAAATGTGGATCTGTCCAACATCCACATTAGTCAAGAATGGCCTACACCAAAAACTCTTACAATACTTGTCAGTTTCCTCGGGTTGGCTGTAATTTCTTTTTCTTGCATCACATGGGCAATAAATCAAGCTACCCAAGGTAGTGGCGAAGCAACTTCTACCTGAGTACTCACACAATAGAAAACATTTTGTACGATCGAAAAATTGCCACGCTTGACAATTTCACAGTATGTTTTGCTCCCCCCTAAATTATTGAGCATAATTGGGTCCCTAATTTCCTAGATTATGCATTCTATAGCCCATTTGTACAACTTTCCAAGAAATTGCAAGGATTGAACAAATGCATCCAATTATTATTTTGCCCTCAACACTTAATGTCCAAGAAAATAGAGCCAGGACCCATTCGCCCTAGGGCATATGGGTCCCCCTATTTTGTCAGGGATCAATTTTTGATATGTAAGTGTTGGCATTTTAACATTCACAATTCAAGTTGCAAATATTGGCTATCAGGATTTAATTCTTGGGAAATTGGAGAAATGCCTATAAATACCTAGTTATTACATCATTTGAAATCTAAGTGAAATCATCTAGAAAACTATTAGCAACCTTATGATCAAGAGCACTATCAAGCAAGTCAAGAGCGGCATTTCAAAGCTTTATTGAAGCAATTCAAGATCCTAACGTCGTGTCAAATCCTATGTGAGTTTGTGTATGTTCATGTTATCATTGTTTTGTGAAGGCTAACACTTTTGTAAGTCTCCAAAGCATTCAAGCAATCAAGCAAGCAAGCTCCAAGACCTTGAAGTAATGTGCACGACTTCGATCCTTCAAGGAAGCCATTGAAGGGTGGTGAGTTGCAACACTTTGTGATTTCATCATTCCTTCCTATCCATTATCATTTTATCATTGGCATTGCCATTGTGGAAGTGGAAACACTTACACGGGGTTTGACCAAGGCAATCCCCTAAATGACACATCACTTCTCTTTGTGAATGTGCAAATCTTAGGTTTGAAGAGGATTGAAAGAAGTTTAAAGACAAATTGTTCATTTTGCATTTGAAGCCCTACATCTTGTCAACTCACAGAAACTCACTTACAAAATTATCCGACGGTGTTCCAAAAACTCTGCAACTGGGAATCAGAAGCTCAGATTTGTCATCAAAGGGCCTCAAAAGCATAGCAGAAGTGGCCTACATGGACCCATACGCCCTTGGGTGAATTAGTCCTCTTATGCACACTAAAACCAACATTTTTGGGCAGGTACACAATCCTTCGCACTTCCCAGATCTACCTGCAAGTTACTATTTTAGTTTGTTGTTTGTCGGATTATTATGTTACATATTAGGGCACATAGTTTAATTAGGATAATCATAGCAAATCAATCCCAAATCAATCCAAAACCCTAAAAGATGCAGATCCAAGTCTAATTGGCTCACCTTCATGGTTGAAAGTCAATCTAAACACCTTGTGATCTCCATCTTAATGAAACATAAGGAAAATAACCCAAAAACCAACACACCACAAACTTTGAATCTTAGGTTTATACATTAGACTTAGGGTTCCTATTTTTCTTTGTTTCATTTTGGTGAACATGCCCTGTTAAAATTGCATGCCTTCCGAAATTGCATCCTAGATCTAAGTTTTCCATTGCATTGTTTTGCATTTCTCATCTACAGTTTCACTTTTGCATCATAAAAGACATAAAATTTCAAAAAATTGCATATCATTTTGCATCAAAGGTTGCATTAGGGTTCATTTCAGTCACTTAGATCAGATCTACATTGAAAATTGCATTCCTAATTGTCATTTGCATTGTTACACATTTGCATTTGCATCACATTGTCTTAATTTCAGCAAATTCTGGAAAAAAACTCAATTCTAGACATGTTTGCACACAGAAGCAAAACCTTTAGACAGCATAATAAACATTCAATTTTTTTAATTTTCAGAACCCCTATCAAGGATTCAGATGCCCTTGGGCACCTCTATCCTTGTACACTTGCATTAACAAACTTTTTCACACTTTTGTGTCTTTGTGTCTTTAGTTTGTGTTTGTTTGTAGAACCTTGTTTTGACATTATTAATTGCACTCATTTAGGCATCTTTCATTTAGCTCAAAAAGTGATAAAATGTGAAAAAAATGCATTGTTTTGTTTCAAAATTGCATCAAAATCATCATTCTCAGATTTAGGCATCTTACAATTAGTCAATTTGTGCATTTTAGACTATAAAATTGCATTCAAAATTGTCATTTATTGTTCACATATTGTTACACACTTGTCTTGGCATAAAGTAGGTAAATTCTGGAAAAATATTCACTATTAAAACTGTGCGCAACTAGACCTAGAACCCTTAAGCAGAATCACACACAGTCAGCTTTTGAAATTTTGGAAAACTTGCCCAGGTCATAAATGCCCTTGGGTGCCTCTATCCTCCTACTCCTTTTGAACCAAAATTTATGTGATAGAATCTTCTCAAGATTCTTTGTCCAAATTTGTTGTCTACCTCACAAAAACATCTTGCATCACATCCCGAACCTTACTAAAACGCAGCATCATGATGGCTCAATGTTTTTCTCAGATGTTGACTTCTCTAAAATCCCCGGTTGATGTTTCAAGTTGTGTGTTTGATGATAACCTCAATTCCAATGAGAACATTCATAATCCTTCACCTCCCAACGCACGTCTTCGTGATGTGGATATCTTGGGACAAGATGATGAGAGATGAATGATTTCATACATAATTCTTTGTGCAATCTTGAGAATAATGCAGCCTTTTATCCTTCTAGGAGATTTCCTAATCACCCATAACAACAACCAGCACTAAATACCATATCACCACTTGAAATGTTCACTCTCTTAGATCCAAAAAGTGAATCACAAGGCATACCTCAACCAATGCACATGCAAGCACAAATCAATAACAATCATGAGGAAAGCACATCAACCCACCCCCCATCATACGAACATAAAGTTACAAACACACTCATTAACTTGGAACAAAGTTATGGACAAGGCTTCAGAATCTTGAGAAAACAAGGATGTGACATAGAGAATGAACATGAAATCCATCCTCTCTTGGAAATAACACCATCAGAAGACACTAAAGGAGTAGGATATCAAGATCTTCCACCACTAGATCAAACATTTGCTCCACCAGCCAAGAAATACAAAGTCCATGGTCCTATTAAGAAGCTACAATTCTTGCATTCTATAACCAAGACTGAACGGTCCTTAGACACACTTCTCAAGCTAGGATACATTACATTACCACCCATCCATGACCAAGAAGATAAGAAAGGGAAAAGTACAAATATGTCTTATTGTGCATATGATAGAATAATGGGACATCTTACTAACGAATGTCGTGCTTTAAAGAGGAAATTAAGAACATTTGATCCTTATGGGGATAAAATGTGTTGGCATTACAATTCGCACCTCTGGAGTGCGCATTGGCAACGGGCAACTTCACAATTGAACTGCTCTTCAAATTAGGAGGGGAAGCTTCCTCTTTTGTTGATATGCGTGAAAAAATAAATTATTCTAAATTCTATCTTTTTGACTCAACTGGAAGAGGCACAAGGTTAAGAAAACCAATACATTGCAGCTAAGGTTTTTCTCTGGTTTTGGAGATTCTTAACTACAACTATGCTAATGCTAAAACTATCTTATTTCCTCAAGAGAAACAGCGCGTGAGGACTTAGGAGCAGGGAATATTTGACGATAATCTTTAAGTCGGGATTTCCAAGGAGGCGAGACACCTATCCGAGGTGTAGGCTAAAATGAAGGTTATTGGAAACGACATTGTTGTACCCAAACCAAATTTTTTGCTTCATTAAGGCATTTTGCTTAAAATGGTTTAAACCTTGTAAAAATGATGTCAAAACATAGTTTTTGGGCAAATCAAGTATGGGCTTTGAGTCCGTGTGATGTCAGGAGGATACTGGCAAAAATTGAAAAAATTGAAAATTAGGGTTTCTAGACCCCTGTTTTTAGGTCAAAAAACCCTAAAAATTGAAACTTGTCAGAATTGACTAAAAATTGTTTTGATTGGCTTATTTTGCTTCACGATCACAATGGTGAAATCGAATTCAATTAGAACTCGGTTTAAGTCTGGTGAGTAGTTTTCACTTTTTCGAGTGAAAAGTTAGAATCTTCGAGGTCAACAATGACAGATGGCCAAGTGCCAGGTGTCAAAATCTAAGCTTGAAACACTCCAGTGAAGATTCTATGGCAAGATATGTCCAAAATGATGCTTCCTCTCGAAGGGGATTTTCGTCGAGGTGAAAACGTTGAAAATTTCTCTCTGGAGCAAAAGCGCACCTGTTAGCCAAGGGCACCCTTGATTTTGGAGGCCCAGATCAACTTTCTAAGATTTGTCACTTCCAAGAAGACTTCTCTAGAATCCTGTCAGCTTCGCGATGAACCTGCCAACCAGTCTGAAAGATATGTCTAGCACTTGTAACTAGAGATTGAACGCGAAATGAGGGAGATGAAAAAATGACTAACACTGGAGTGAAAAGCACGCCTCTTAGCCAAGGGCGCCCATCTTTTTGAAGCACCAGATGGAGGTTTCTGATCAAATTGTTGATGATGATTAAATTTCTTCAGATTTGATCTATCTATTCAATTTTGATCTACAAGAGCAGAACATTTATTGATTTCAATGTCACTCATTGTGGATCGGATCTGTATTAAATATATAAGGGAGAGACACATCCCATGAGCGGACATGTCTCCACAAAGTGAGGGCATGTCTATTCATGAGATGTCTCATGAATTGTGCCTTTTCATCTTAACTAAACACCCAATCTCTAATCAGGGTTTGTTACTTAATAAACATAAATGCTTACCAAGTTCGATCTATATTTATCTTGCACAAATAAATAATATCCAATCTGGAAATGATCACCGATAATGATGCTCGATTGGCATCCTATATGAAACATGGAAAGCCAATAATCTGCAAGTAATAACCTCTAAATGCAGATTGATAATATACTTGGAATATAGTAGATTTCAATCAATTATATCTAACCGAAGCTACCATATTTCAACACTCCCTCTTAGCTAGGGAAGATAAAACTAACCAAGTATATAGTGATATCACCTTACTCGTGACATCAGAAGATATGGTATGCTTCTAAGAGTGTCAAGTCACATGACATTCTTCATAACACATCTTCATTATGGTATGTGCACTGACATCAAGTCTCATGATGTCTACCATAATAAATCATGGCATATCCAAGGATACATTTATCCACCATGATTATCTCATAAGGATCATAATGATCTTCAACTGATATCAAGTCTCAAAATGTCCAAGAGATACTATCATGACATATCCACGGATATCAAATCACATGATATCCATCATGATAGTGAAACTAATCATTGTCAAATAGTGATATCACCTTACTCGTGATATCAAAAGATATGGTATGCTTCTAAGAGTGTCAAGTCACATGACATTCTTCATAACACCTCTTCATTATGGTATGTGCACTAACATCAAGTCCCATGATGTCTACCATAATAAATCATGGCATATCCAAGGATACATTTATCCACCATGATTATCTCATAAGGATCATAATGATCTTCAACTGATATCAAGTCTCATGATATCTATCAAAATGTCCAAGAGATACTATCATGACATATCCGCGGATATCAAATCACATGATATCCATCATGATAGTGAAACTAATCATTGTCAAATAGTGATATCACCTTACTCGTGATATCAGAAGATATGGTATGCTTCTAAGAGTGTCAAGTCACATGGCATTCTTCATAACACATCTTCATTATGGTATGTGCACTAACATCAAGTCTCATGATGTCTACCATAATAAATCATGGCATATCCAAGGACACATTTATCCATCATGATTATCTCATAAGGATCATAATGATCTTCAACTGATATCAAGTCACATGATATCTATCAAAATGTCCAAGAGATACTATCATGACATATCCACGGATATCAAATCACATGATATCCATCATGATAGTGAAACTAATCATTGTAAAGTCGTCACCTTACAATGTCAAATACAAGTGTTCATTATCAAAAAGATCGTCACCTTTCAATAATGTTCACAAGGGAAGGGGGGGGAGAGGGGGGGGAGGGGGTGAACATAAAGTCATGGAGACACACACATGACAAAAGAGTTTACACATTAAACATCTTTTAAATATATTAGTACAAAATAAACAATTTGAGTCTCAATCTCAACAATAACTTACATTTCAACCATACCAAGTTTCTTCCTGAAGTGTTCAACTTTAACTCAAGAGAGAGGTTTGGTGAGAATGTCTCTTGTTTGATCGCTTGTACTAATATACTTCAACTGGATCACATTCCTTTCTACCATGTCTCTCACATAGAGGTGAGGAATCTCTATATGCATTGATCTATCTTGGAATACTGGATTCACTGAAAGCTTAATACAACTCTGATTGTCACAGTGGATAATCGTAGGATTCAGGGGCTCACCAAATAATCCCACAAGCAATTTTCGGAGCCATACTGCTTCTCTTGCTCCCATAGAGGCTTTAATATATTCTGCTTTTGTTGTACTCAATGCCACAGAAGATTGCTTCCTACTACACCAGGATATCATCGCAGACCTCAACCTGAAACAACATCCAAAGGTACTCTTTTGATCATCTTCTTTAGGTTTAGTAGGCTCCCTCTGAATCTTCAAGCACTTGCATCAACCTCCTGACATCATCCTCCAAGATTTCCTGCAACACTTGCTTTAGAGAAATGGTTTCCAACGCACACCTCTATAGAGATTCAAGGCTGTCCTCTTCAACCTTATCCCAAATCACTCTATTATGAATAGGTTTGCGGAGCTACCAATGTTAAATCGAGTTTGACTGACTTGAGCAATTCTGATCTCAACTGCTAAAGAGGTACTTCAAGGATTTAGCATCAACACTGCAACCCTTACTTATTCTCAGCGAATCATAGAACTCCCTCTGAAGGTTGATTCTTCCTCTTCGAAGAGATGTCTTCAGCCATTCATTCAGTCTCATGGCTGCAAGCAATGTCTCCATTCTCTTCTTCTTTTGAAAGCAATCTCTTGGTCCATCCTAATGCACATTAAGAAGAGATTCCTTAATAGTTCATATAACTCAACTATTTCGAAGAGAAATACTATTGCTAGATTTGCTCTCACAATGTTATAGCATGAATTAATAACTCTACAACAATTCATGAACATTATTCAATCATGTAATACTTATCTTAATGAAGTCGGAATCCTGTACGCAGAAACTGAGGGATCGAAATCAACGATCACAATATCTGCTCTCTTTGCCCTTTACAGTGGCGTCGATCGATGCTGCTCTCAGTGCAAACTCTTGACTTCAGTTGCAACTAAATATCAACAGGTCTTTACGGACTTAGACATCCTTTACACAACCCTCACCATATATATGTGTCAATACTTCTGCTCTAAGTATTGATGGTGGCTTCTCTTCATTGATATTCGTTCAGTTTTAACAAAGACTTGCACAGGAAAAGAATCATTCAAATAGTGGAACACATCCTTGTGTACTGCGAATGTTATTAGCTTTCAATCTTACAGACTATGAGTTCTGATTAGATTGTTGTGTTTCCAATCCTATACAGTGAACACTCCCGTGCACAAGCTTTGGCCCCTGTAGAATCCCTTGTTTATGTCGAATGCCCATAGCTCTGTGTAGGCTAGTGCGGCCTGTCAAGAGACTAGATCAAGTGTCGGGTGAATCACGAGACCTCCACAATGAAGAACGTGACCTCCTAGCATTCATAGGATGATGCGATAAATCTTAGGACAGACACTGACTGTGAATGAGATCGTGAAAACTCTGCTAAGTTCCTAATGATACCGATAGCCTCAAGACGCGAATTGCTAACTGGTGATGTCGCCGGCCAGAGCCAACGGCTCTGCCTGGACGGGGTATAACTTTGCTACCACTCGGTTTGAACCTGGGCAAATTGGACTGAGCGACTGCGTCCTCTAGCTCCAACCAGAAAGTATGATTTCCAAATTTGTCAGACACAGCTCTGCCCCTCGTGAAGTGCTTGATCGATAATCATCCCGTGCCATGAGATGGACCTATGAAGAAGGACCGCCGGATGGCTACACAGCCATCATGCCCATCGAAACCTACTGCTCTGCGTGAGGTGAGGGCCAGATCAAAGGGACCAGGTAGATGCGAATATTTAGAAGTTTGGATGCCACCAACTACCGATGCTCTCTCGAGATCTCTTTTCAATACGGACAGTTGAAGGTGCACCTTTGAATCTCATATGAATGGTGCGATAGCTTTTGGAGCAAGTCACAAGGAGGAGAGAATCGATACTTCATACTCGAATCTGATTACACTCGACATTATGAAGAATGAAATGTGTTTGCGATTTCAAGAGAGAATATGGTTTTAAAGTAATCTGATATCTTGAATTTAATCGGATCTTTCTTAACTTGGCTCTGATACCATGTTGATGATGATTAAATTTCTTCAGATTTGATCTATCTATTCAATTATGATCTACAAGAGCAGAACATTTATTGATTTCGATGTCACTCATTGTGGATCGGATCTGTATTAAATATATAAGGGAGAGACACATCCCATGAGCGGACATGTCTCCACAAAGTGGAGGCATGTCTGTTCATGAGATGTCTCATGAATTGTGCCTTTTCATCTTAACTAAACACCCGATCTCTAATCGAGGTTTGTTACTTAATAAACATAAATGCTTACCAAGTTCGATCTATATTTATCTTGCACAAATAAATAATATCCAATCTGGAAATGATCACTGATAATGATGCTCGATCGGGATCCTATATGAAACATGGAAAGCCAATAATCTGCAAGTAATAACCTCTAAATGCAGATTGATAATATACTTGGAATATAGTAGATTTCGACCAGTTATATCTAACCGAAACTACCATATTTCAACACAAATGACACCCAAGATGTTTGTCTCAGACTTGGTCTGGCTTCACAACGCATCCGTCAGCGGGTGAATATGAGTTGTTGAACTGTCGGAATCAGGAGTCAAACATAGGGTTTTAATCATGGTCAAAAATGTCTATAAAAAGCAAAAGCGCCCTTGGAGGCCAGGGGCGCCCAAGGTTTTGGAGCCTCAAATGCAATCCTTTTGGTCATCTCAGATACTCATCCTGTCTGTGACGCTTCCAGCTTTCCATTGATACCTCCATCGAGTCAGAGGACTTGTCAGTAACCTGCAGTCGGAGGTTAAGTGATTTTTAGCCAGTTGCAAAAATAACTCTTTGGGAGGAAAAGCGCCCCTAGAGGCCAAGGGCGCCCATGTTTTTCAGCTGCCAGATGATGTTTTTAAGAGAAGTGCTCTCCAAGAGCTCTTGTTCAGAATCCAGCTAGCTCCACAGTGAGTCTGTCAGCTAGTTCTAAAGTTTTTCCGAACGCTAGGAAACGCGAGATGAAGTAAGGTCAGAATCACCTTAAAATGATGAAAATGTGGAATTTTTTGAGGCCAAAAGCGCCCCTGAAGGCCAAGCGCGCCCTATATTTTAAGGCCTCAGATGATAGAATTAGGGTTTGCAGATTCAAGGAGATTCTTGTCAATTTTGATCCTGCTCTTTAATGAAACTGTCAACCAATCAATCTGACATGTCAATCAATCAGAATCAGTGATCGAACATGGACCCCGGTGACGTTTGCAAATTCAAATTTTTGAAACATTTGCTGTCTAGAAAGTGACGCCTAAAGTCAAAGTTTGACTTTTTGAACTCAAGAGAAATGGCACCCTATAAAGGTGGAAGCAGTTAACTAAAATTAACTCTTCAAGTCAACTTCACCTAGACTTCATTTTTCTTGTAACTGGGCGACTTATTTTTGCATGCACAATTAACTAAAGTATTTAGAGGTGGCGCACTAATTAGGGCATATTTCTCAACCAGTTAACTATTTTGAGGTCCAATCACAAGCAAGGCGTTGGTTTTGGAGGTCCAATCAAAAGGCTAACACCATTTTGAGACAAATGCATGCATTTGTGACTCCTTTCATGATAAATTCTTATTTATTAAGGCATAGGCGTCCATTATTTTTCATTACAGGTGAGAGCAAACACGTCTTTCTTGAGCAAATAAAGATTTGAAGGTGCTACAAGTGTCAGATTTCAGCGTTCTTTGTAGTGCCAGGTCCAGATTGTTCGAAGGAAGTATTTGCCAGACTTCATTTTTCGATTGCATGCAAACTTCATCAAATCCAATTCAAGTATAGGCGACTTTTTAAGAGACGGAACAATAAACTTCTATTTTCTATCTCAAAATTCTTGTATTCTTGTCTTAGGTTTTCTCTCACATGTCAAAGTAAACAGCGAAATTTTCAGAAACAGATCATCTGTGTTCACATATTTCAGCGTCAGCAACAAAACCCATGTCTTATATTTTTTTCGAGAAAATTGCCCCATTGCTTCCAATCTGAAGCACTGTGCTTTTTTTCGAAGATTTCTTTGCATGTGGGCCAAGAACTTATTTTTTCCCAAATTGAATCATCTGGATTATCTTGGAATTCCATTTCCTACAAAACCCATGTTTCATATTTTCTCGAAAAAAATTTCCCCCAGAGCCCCTATAGCCCTTGTAGTTCTCAACTAAAAACCTTTTGCATGCCTTGCTAAAACTCATCTTTTCAAATTTCTAAAGATCCGAGTTTGCTTAGAATTCAATTCTCTACAAAACCCACATTTTAGAAAAATTCCAAAAAAATTTACCTCAACCGGCTATTTTTAGCTATGCTCTACGGGGTTTCGGGGACGGCGAGAACCCGGTATGCCGGGACGAGTTTCTAGTACAAGGGTACTTTTGGATCATTTTTTAGGGGACGGCTGATAAAAAAATAGGGAAAATTTTAAAAATATAGAGAAATTTCAAATGTTCATAGCATAACATTGATAAAGCATTCATTCTAGACATTGTATAAGCTTATTATATATCATTAGACTTGAATTGAGATTTCACATGAGAAACAAACAAATTAACAAAATTCAAATGCTTTTCATTATCAATGTGCATACATATCATATAAGAGTCTGATAATTATAACCAAAATGCCCAAAGGCTCCAAGTCTCAACTATGAAATGACATGATAAACATAAAACTAAGAAAATATATCGCTGTCCAATGTCCCTAATCAGCAAAAGGTAGGTCTAAATCAGCATCACCCTCGTCATCGCCATTGGAGCTCGAGTCTAAGTTAGTGTCAGTGTCCATGTCAATAGAAGGATCTGCCTCGGCCAATGGAACCCCAACCAATCCCTCCTGTGCATCCTCATCCTCAATTTGAATAGAATCTTCGGGATTAACATCCCATCGTAAGGCTAGAGTCTAACGATACTCACTAGACTAGTGATCCTATAGCCGCAAAGCACTGTGTACTGCCACCAGCTTCTCCAATCGTCTAGAGGTAAGACAATTCCTCTTGACTGATTGGATGAAGCTATATGTGGACCAATTCCTCTCAACAGCAGAGGAACTAGCAACCTGTGAAAGAAGATGAACGGGAAGTAATCTCAACTCTGGTGCATCCTTCCCATGCCATGTCCACCATCCAATAGGGTCGGTTTGAGCCAATGTAGCTCTATCCATCCTCACCTCTGGTTTGCCGAAGGTTGGACCACGAAGATTGGCAAATACAAGCCACTGTGTGCGAAGTATAGTAGATTCGTCTAAAGTATACATTTTTGTAAGGGCTTTCATGAAGCCTTCTTTCACCTCTTCATCATGAGATGAAGCCACTCTCCCAGGTCTCAGTGCATACCATTTTGGATTGAGAGCATAGGCTGTCATATGTAACGGGGTGTTCGTAATGTCCCACTGTCGCGTCACAATGGGCCTAAGATGCACCTCATAAAATGCCAAAGTAGGGTCCTTGCCATAAATTGCTTGCTTGACATGTCCAAGCATACTATCAAAGGTCTCATAAATCTCTCCAAGGCTAGGAGAGTCAATATCAACATATCTAATCACTTGCACAATAGGCTGGATGAAGGAGCATACATATCTGCAAGTGCAAACAAGTTACAAAAATTAAAATCAGCTAGCCTATAAATGTTAAATAATAAAATGAAAATCAGCAATAATAAAATTATGAAACAATTCAAATAAATAATAAAATCAGCAATGCCAATTTTCTTACCTCATTGTGGACCACCAGTCATCATCAAGGATTTTTTGTTTCACCCTTTTTCCCTCTGGTGTGCTTGACTCATGCCATCTACCCCACTCTACATTGACCACCATTATTGGTAGAGCCTCTTGGATCTCAACCATCCTCTCCAATAAAATGAAGTAGCTGGCATATCTAGTCTCCATGGGCTTGAGGAATTCCTTCCTTAAAAATGTTCTGAACAAAGCAAGTGAAGTCTGATGGTTGCAAATGAACATTTGCACCTCTCTAGCCTCTGCAACCACTGCCTTCACCCAATCTATCTTCCCAATGTCCTTCAAGGTATTGTTCAACGCATGCACACAACAAAGGGTCCAAAAAATGTGCTTATAAGCACTCTCCACCATCAATCCAGCTAATTTACACACACGGACTGAATCAGTCACTACCTGGGAATGGCATATCATCAAGTTGATATAAGATTAGTATAGATATCAATTTAATAATTTAATAATTTTTTTAATTTATAGATGATGTCTCACATTCCAAATCAAAAATAAGAAAGAAAGAAAATCAAAATGTGAATCTTTGATCAATACCTGCACAACATTAGAGGCTCCAACCTCCTCTATAGCATCTCTCAAAATCTGAAATTGGAAGGTTGTATCCTTCCTTTTGCCTGAACAATCTATAGCTCTAAGAAAATAAGAGTCTGTTGTACTAGTCACAATAAGATTGATGAGTGGCTGATGTTTGATATCGGTCCACCCATCCATGACTATGGAGCAGCCATCTGTCAACCATGTTTGTCTCATATCCTCCATCAAAATACTCACCTTGGAGTACTCTTTATCAAGTAGAGTGGTGCGTAGCTTAGTTTCTCTAGGTGGAACATATGAGGGACCAACAGCTATTATATCTTTGCACATTTTTTTTAAATATGGTGAACGTGAGACATGAAATGATATGGCATTACCATAAAAAAACTTGGCAATAGAGGAATCAGCCCCATCTTTTACTGTAACATTAAACATATCAGCAACATGCATACTTCTTTTCTTTCCTCTAGTAGAATCCTCCCCCACATGAGATTGAGAAGCTGAAGCAACATCCACTGATGGTGTAGGCATTCCCATACTAGGCTGCAAACTCTCAATTGAAACCCCTTTCTTTAATGCCTCCCCCTCCATATGCAATCTAGTTGCCTCGATTTTTTCTTGTTGGGTTATTTTTCTACACCCTTTCACCCCTTGACCACCAATCCACAAAAGATGGCAATAAACTCTCGTATAGCTGCCATAGTATTGTTTGTGGCACAAATGACACTCCCATAATCTACTACCCCCCGAATTTTTTTTCTTATCTTTATCAACTCTTGTTGCAAATTGTAGTAGAGGCTTTTTGGGGTTAAATGGGCCTTTTGCCCATTTTTTGAGGGTTTCAGATGGACATTCAAATTGGTTTGAACTTGCTGACCCTACTCCACTCCCACTCTTTGAACACCCCCCAATGTTTGCAGTTGCACTATTTCTAGGTCTATTTCTTGTTCTTTGAGTTTGAGTTCTTTCTTGCATTTGAATTTCAATATCATGATCATCACTTTCACTATCACTGCTGCTACTCATGATTGTTTCTTAAATTCAAAGAGCTGCAAGTTGAAAAAAAATAAAAAATAAACCCACAATGCCCTTTTTATGTGTTGAAAAACTTTTAAAAATCTTGCAAAAATTAAAAAGAAATAGCAAATACAAAAAAAAAGATGAAAAACATACCTCTAATATGCTGAAATGATGCCCTAAGCTCCTCTCCAACCTGTTGTTTTCTCCTTCACTCAGCTACTCCTCTTTTGCTTTCCTTCACTTCACAATAGAAAAGTAAAAATGAGTTACTTTTTCTCATTTTGAAGCTTAAATGTCACTTACATTAGGTCAAGTGTGATGGGGCATCCCTTGTGGGCCCGCCCATAGCTTTATTTTTATTAAAAAAACTTTGACTTTTTTTTAAAAAAGCGTTTTTTTTTTTTGCTGGGCTGTAGGGTACTGCTAGTCGTACCCGGTACGATCGGGGTATGGTTAGGCAGTACCGGGTACTGCTAGCAGTACCCAAGTCCCCTATTTTCTGGCAAAAAGTCCCCTAAAAGTACCCGAGTCCCCGAATTTTTGGCAAACCGTCCCCTAGAAGTACTGGGTACTTGGAGGGCAAAGGGACACAGCCAAGGTACGTTTCCTAGCCGTACCCGCGTCCCCGTTTCGTACCCGATACAGGAAACGGGTAAAAACCATAGGGGACACGTTCCCGTGGAGCATAGATTTTTAGCCATCCTAGAGTTTTTTTCAACATTTTCTAAAAGTTGTCTGAACATACCCGACTTTACAATCAAAAATCCAGATTTTCAAAATGCAATTCAACCCCATAGATTACAAAGCCAAATCGGTCTTGGTTCACGACTTTTTGAAAACTGTCGATACAAACTTGGGTCATGTATTTCCAGTGGTCAATCTAAGCACGTTGGAAGGCACTAGCAGCACCATAGTCAAAAATCTTGAGCATTCCAAGTTGCTAGCAGCAGTGTCTATTCCTATCACGGTTTTCGATCTCGAGTTTGTGATTGCTTGCATTAAGCATTACAACTCATCCACAAGACAAATCAGATCAGTCGATGGGAGAATCATTTGCAGCCTCAAGCCGAGGGACGTTGAGAAGTGCTTTGTTATTCCTCCTCGCTCAGGCAATTTTGCAATGGCCATTCCATATTGCGACAAGATATGGGAAGAGGACAAAGAAAGATCACAAAGAAAAGTTGCTCAGAGATGGTTGAAAATTCAGAAAACCAACATGCCGAAGAAGGTTGGGCGTGGTGAGTTCAAGGATGAGGTTGCTATCTTAATAACTTTGCTCAACCAGGTTACAGGTCAGGAGGAAGCAAATATTTTCCAACCGTGGATGTTCTATATCATCTCTCGGATTATCGACAACAAGGAACACTTTGACTGGGCGATGTTAATCAACGAGTGTCTTCACCAACAAATCACAAAGTTCCTCAAAATCCACGAGTTTCACATGGTGTCTTTTTTGGTCTACTTAATTGCGTTTCAAGGCAATTTTAGAACTTTGAAAACCAATGGAGCTCTTGGCATTCAACGTGTTCACCAATATTACTCACAGTTGGAGTTTTCAAAGGCTGAACAGGATTTCAAGGCGGTGAATGATCACTTTCTCATGAAGGCAGTCAGAGATCTCAATAATGAGATGCATATCAAGATTTCACCAGAGGAAAAATCAGTAATGGAGAGTTGGGCGGATTGGTTCATTCAATTCCCTACTTTCCTATATATCTGACTGTATGGTTACACAGGAGAACCTCTGATGCTACCGAGGTACCTGTTGTGACCTTTTTCACACATCACCCCATCAAGATGGGGACCCCCTAAATTTTGCTCCATTCTGGTCTTTTGGCTTTGGTTCGCTCTCTCTCTGGTCTCTGGTCCTTCCGGGGATGTCCTGTCGTTTGACCCAGGTTAAAGTATTGGTTAAGTCTGTGTAATTAGGGTTTTCATCCTTCAGGCTTATTAAAGGTCAAATTGAGTTATAAAATTGAAATCTAAGCTTAGTGCAGCAGTCAGAAGACTTCCAGCAGAGTCCCCCTAAATTTTCACTGTATTCCGGCAACTTACTATTTTTAGTAAGTATTCAATTTGGGACTATTTTATTGAGATTTTGGAATTCTGTCAGTTCCACTGCATCCGGGTAACATCAAGCTGCCTACACGTAAATTTTGAGCCAGATCAGACGACTTGCTATTTTTGGCAGTTCAGGCTTCAAGAGCCATTTTCAGGGTTTCCACATGAGCTTTTCAGATGCATGTCTGGAGAATCCTTCTGGGTTTTCCAAAACCTTCGCAGTGATGTAACATGCAAACCGAGACGACCACTTTCAGAGTTCAGCCTTCGGAGGCTATTTTTAGGGTTCGCATGCAGTGTTTTTCAACGCATGTCGGGTTTTTCTTTATGGGTTTTTCGAGAGCTTCGCAACAAGAGTGACATGCAAGCGGAGAAGATCGAGTTTTGAGGACTTACTATTTTTAGCCAGTGCATGCATGCGGACCAGTTTTCTGGGTTTTTCTGGGTTTTTTGAGATCCCACGGGCAATATGACATGCGAAACCATCCGGCAGTGGATGAGTCACTTTTCAGGCAGTTTCTATTTTTAGCAGGTACACTCTGGCAGCCGCCCAACACTCCAGTTCAGCAAGCAGAACGGCATGCAGAAGGAACGAGGACAAATGGAGACCGTTCGGGATACATGCAAGTCAAATTAGGGTTTCCACTTTTATAAGGGGTAAAATCCAAAAATAGCCGGAACGAAGTACCCCACCCATGTCAGCACACTTCAAGGTACCTGCTGGCAAAATTTGAGCGAAATCGGAGAACTCACTAATTTTAGTAAGTCGGGGCACGGCTATAAATAGCAGGTCTGCACCCGAGGTTGGCATCAGAGTAACACTCAAGCTATCAAGATCAAGCGTTGCAACTTTCAGGCAAAACGGAGCTATTGAAGTCAGAAAGTCAGAACTTACTATAAATAACAGGTGGCTATAAATAGCAGGTCAGGGCAGAGGACTGGCAAAACAGGTTCACAAGGTGAAGAAGATCATATGATGAAATTTTCAGGCAAAACGGAGCCTTAGAGGTTGAAAATCAAGGGACTTGCTAAAAATAGCACAACTTGCTAAAAATAGAATGCGTAAACAAAGACAGGCAGAGGCACGGAAAATATTCTAAGTGTGGGAAAATGAAAGTATCCCCTTCAAAATGCGCCCACCTTGATTGAAGCCTTGAAAGTTTCTAAGGCATAAAACAAAAGCTCATACCCCAAAATGCGCCCTCACCTTGGAGAAAATGATGCTTGGTAAAAACGCCTAAAGCACACAAATGAAAGTTTCAAGGGTGAAATGCGCCCTCCAGAGAAAGTGAAAGCTCACCTCATAAAATGCGCCCTCAGCTTGGAGCTCACCTAGTGAAATGCGCCCTCACCTTGAGAAGGATAATGGAGGCCGAAATTCTTCTAAGACATAAAATGAAAGTAGAGAGGTCAAAATGCGCCCTCAAGAAGATAAAGTGGCTAGGACTTGGAGAAATTTCTAAGTCAAGAAAATGAAAGCTCAAGACCCCATATGCGCCCAAGGAGGAATGGAAGTCTAGAAATTTCCTAAGGCAACGAAATGAAAGTGGAACCTATGAAATGCGCCCTCACCTTGAAAGGATATTCTAAGTGTTTGAAAATTTTCTAAGTGTAAAGTGAAAGCTTGGCCTAGCAAATGCGCCCATGAGCTGAAGGTGAGTAAAGATGGGAGAATTCTCTAAGGCGTGTGAAAGTAAAAGCTTGCATATGTAAATGCGCCCACCTTGGAGTAAGAATGTTGAGGAAATTTCCTAAGTGTTAAAGAAAGCTTCCCCCCTCAAATGCGCCTGAGGTGTAAACTAAAAAAAAATTTTAAGTGAAATAAAATTTCACTAGGTAAAGTGCGCCCAAGAAGAAAACAAGTGAAGAATTCCTAAGGCGTGGGAATTAAAATTTAAATTTGAAAGAAATAGGCCCTTGAAGAGGGATTTAAATTTTAATTCATAAGGCATGGAGATTTTTTTTTTTCAGAAAAAAATTATACCAAGGGAAATACGCCAAGAGACAAAATGTTAGAAAATTTTTCTAAGTGAGATAGCATTTCACTAGGGAAAAATACGCCCTTGGCATGGAAGGATGATTTGATGAGTTTTAAAATTTTCCAAAGGCAGTTGAAAGTTGACGAATATTTTTCAAGGGGAAGATTTGATATCGATGAATATTTTCCATGGGTCAAGTGAAAATCAAATGAACCCGTTTAAAATGCACCCATGAGTTAACAGAGTTTGAAAATTAATTTCCTAAGGGAAATTTTAATATTTTCAGAGGAAATTCGTTTTGCCTAGATTATTTTCCTGACGGAAGTTAAATCTCAAAGGATGAATTATTTCGAGCACGCAAATAATTTTTAATCACCCGGAGTTGAACATTTTAATGAGAGAATTTAAAATGTCTAAGGCAAATTTTATGAAATCGAGGATTTAAATGACAGACATTTTAAAAGTTGGAAATAAATTTACAACTCCCACGAAATTTTTCGAGTTGAATTTATTTAAACACTGCGAGATTTTAAAATGGAATTTTAAATCAAGTCAAGTGATTGTTTTTCTCGCGAGTTGTTTAAATCGCCAAGAGTTAACTGGCAGACTAAGAGGAAAATTCGAATTTTTACAAGGAAGGAATCATTATTAATGGCAACTGCCATAATGACCGGCTGACGACTAGCCCACTACTGCGCTTGAATTAGAAGATTCCGAACGAAGAGAGTGGAAAATTGATGAAGGTGCTAAAAATAGCCCCAGCACTACTTAGCAGGATTCTCCGAGAAGAGTTATTTAAACAATCTCTTCTCTCATTTCTCCTCACATTGTTTCGAAGTTGAAGTTGCTGAAGAAGTTCTTGAGAGATTGAAATATTTTCGAAGTGGTTGAGGAGAGAAATTCTTTGAGAGTTTATTTTATTTCGGAGTGTTGAGTTGCTGAAAGTACGAAGTGCTGGAGAAATTTTCATTTGCCGAGACTCTTTCTTTCGAAAAGCTGAGAGTGGAGTTGCTGCAAAGTTCGAAGTTGTATGCTGGAGAGCTAAGATTTTTATTTCTAGATTGTTGAAGTCGCTGCAGATTTGCGAAGTTGTAGAAGATTTCTTTTCTCTGGAGATCTTTATTTTCAAGCTACTGAAAGTCGAAGTGTTGAAGAAGTTTAAACGTTGAGAAGTTGAGGAAGTTGAAATTTCATATTGCTGGCAACTCTTTATTCCTCTAACTGCTGAAGTTGACAAAGTGAAGTCAAGGTTCGAACTATTTGTGCTGGAGAAATTAGCTACATTGCTGAAAGTTATTAGCTTGCTGCGTTTTTTCTTCACCAGTCAGAAGTGCAGTTGCTGAGAGTTGTCTCTAAACTCAGAGATTTTTATATAGTTTGAGGTTTGGAGTTAGAAATTTATGCTGAGGAATTTTATTTTCAAAGCTAACTCCGTATTCGCAGCCATCTCGGGAATTGTTTTATTTTATTAAAAATCTGCAGTCTAGCTTATTATTCTATTTTATTTTTACAGATGGCCGGAGCAAAAGATGTTGCAGGAACAAGCAGAGCCGCAGGCAGAGCTGCAAACACTGAAGCAGGCAAGGCTGGCTCATCCCGGCAGGCAATGATTAAAAGGCTCGCTAAGCCATTTCTCCCAAAGTCAGCAATAGTTTCAAAGTTGGCAGGATTAAATGACACCAACCTTGGTTCATTTAATCTAAATGCACTCAAATCGAGGATGTTCGGGCTAGGGGGCCATCAACCATCAGTCACGGCACATAATATAATGAAGAGTGGAATCTACGCAGCTGCTAGTTTTCCGCTAGCAATTCAGTGTCCGGAGCTAATTATGGAGTGCGCCAATCACTACAAGCCAGAACGTAGGACGATTGTCTCTCCGGATGGTAAACTGCTCGCCAACTTCACACCGGATGCCATCGGAGAGGCATTTGGGATTCCAACTGCTGAGGAGATGTTATACAGGACAAATAAGAGGGCAGATAAGATGTACTCTTCCTCTTTCGAAAGAGTCACTGCAGTCATCAACAGAGTTTGGATGCAGAAGCCGAGGCCACCCCGCACTAAGCTCCCAAAGCAGATAATTGCCGAGGACGTGAAACAAGAATACTGTGATTTGATAATGATGTTGAGCCGGGTGAATGGGAGTGCACAGGCTTACATTTTCGAGCCTTGGATGTTCTACTTCATCGAGATCATCTTGGAAGGAAAAGAGTGTGTCGATTGGGCTAGGATGATTAGCAACCACATCGATGAGCAATTCAGGAGCTTGAAGGTGACGAAGACTTTCTACATGAGCTCATATGTAATTTACATGTTGGCCAGAATGACTAAGTACAGAGGGATTTCGTACAAAGAGCCAATCGGCTGTGCCCCTGGTCAATTCAAAATCCATGAAGCCTGCACACAGCTACATTTAGCTAACATTGCCAACTATAAACGGGCAAATGATGCATTCACAATGCACATTGCGAGGACACTTCAGCAGAGGACGCAGCAGAGAATATCTAAAGAAGCACAGACACTGATTGAGGAATATGGGTATTGGCTCATCCAATTCCCGAAATTCACATATATTAGGCTGCAGGGGTTCACTTCGTATCCGTATCGGTTACCACGATACCCCACTGATCACATAGTAATGCTTGAGGTATCTAGGCAATTGATTGCCTACGATAAGATTCAGAAAAGGAAAAAGAAGGGTGGACTTGATTTCCCTATCACCATGGGAAATTCCATTGAGGTGTGTCCCTCTTTACAGGCAGCCCGACAGGCAGAGGACGAGCTGCAATCTTATCATTTGTCATATCACACAGGCAGGCAGGATTTCGATCCTTACAGGAACATCCGGATGATACAGAACGTTGAATACCGGCACAGAGCTCATCTGGAGGACTTTTGGGCAAATGCAGTGGATGAGGCTGAGATAAGAAGAAGGATGTTTTCCAGACTTCCTCTCAAGTTGATTAGAGAATGTGAGATTATTCAAGTTCCCGACCAGGTGGAAGAGGATGTCAACGTCATGCAACCCGACTATGGGTCAGTTAGGGATACTCCTGTCCCACCACCTGATTGGTCCGAGCCAGAGATCATGGACTTGGACACTCTTTCTATCCCGGTGATGACTTTTACCAGGACTTGGGTCGACAGACATGTATGCAGACTTAAGAGCAAGTCAATCGCCCTTACTTATAGCTTGATGGGTGACCCAAGGCCGTTATCAGTAAAAAGGGGGAAACAAATTGCTCAGATATCGAGGGCACAAGTGGAAGTGCCAACCCAACCGATACCGTTGAGGATAGAACAAGCATCACCGGTGCACTCACAAACTCAGTCTTCGAGTTTGAGAGTGGTTTCATTATTTGCCGTCGGCGAGTTAGAGGAAGCCGAGGGGACTTGAGGAGGTAAGTCAATGGCAGGAATGACTAGTGTCCAGTCTATCGAGCCAACATGAGGAGGAAAAGAGGAAACAATAGCGACGCATTTTCCTTGAGATGTTTGGACGGCTTTGGAAGAAGAAAACACGAGCGAGACCCAAGGGTCGGGAGATACCCGGCTTATAGAGGAGGATGAGCCTGAGCAAACCAGTGCAAGAAGAGAGGAAGTGCACGAGATGGAGGCAACAGAAGAACAGCCCCTTGTCATTTGTAATCCACAGCAGACAGTGCCTGATTGGCTTTCCGACAGAATGAGGAGAGAACCCGAGGATGACACGGATCCGGCCATTGAGATGGAGGAGTTCCTCAGGAGGATCAGTGCGCCACCAGAGAAAAAAAGGGCCCGAAAGTTTTCAAAGATCTCGACCGACGAGTCAGGCTCTCGCACGCTTCAGGTGGCTATTTCGAGGGAAGATTGTGATCGAACCGAGGAGAGGCCTGAAAATTACGTGATCACCACAGTAGAGTTGGGTCGTCCTACGGGAGCCCAAGTTATCGAGGAGTTCGATAACTCCTATCAGGCATTGAAGGATCAGTTGCTCCGCACGGAGGGGAAGTATAAGAAATTGAAGAAGGAGCACAAAACCTTGATAGGATACATGCAAAATCTAGCACGTCCAGGTGAACCAGCAAACCCAGCAGTGGAACGTCCATCAGAGCTTCCGAAGGAGTCAGTTGTTGCCTTAGAGGATTTGAAGAAAATGGAAACGGAGGCAGACAAGTGGGTTAGCCGTGTTCATACTGAGACAGGGAAATTCATGGAGGACCTCGCCGATGCTTATCGACAGGCCTCAAGTATTTTGGCACGGATGGATATAGTAGATCAGGCCTGGGGTGATACTCGCATCTATCAAACGAAGACTGTACTTCGTTTGGGGGCTTTGATGCATATACCTCTAGAAACCTTGGTGGATGGAGGTGTAATTCAGAGAGGTGATAGGTATGATTTCACCAGTTGGTACTCCTCGGTGGTCACAGGCCGTGGATTTCACGACGCAGCAAGGGCAGATTCAGCTAAAGTGAGGAAAGCAATGGGCAACATCTTGGGGGGAGTCCTCAATACATTAGAAGCCATATTTGCTAGAAAGTTGGTCCCAGAGGAGATAACTGCTGATGGCTTGAAAAGTAGACTGCCTCCATTCTTCTCAGCTGCGAGGTCACTTGTCCTGGATGACTTTGAGAATGTCTCCACATTCTCTAGTATAATTCAGCATACCCAGGACGCCTTAGTGACATGGAGGAAATCTTACACCAGATACGGACAGACGGTAGCAGTCTTGGAGTTCCAGCTCAACCATATTCCACCGATCTCTACACAGGAGGTTGAAGCAGTATTGGCCCGGTTGATCGAGTTTGCTATCCGGGAGAAGGCCAGTGGGAACGCGCTGCTTGATGAGGATCTTCTTGATGATGGTAGTGGGCATTAATTGCTCATTATGATTCCTGCAGGGGAGTGGAGAATATTCTGTGCATTCATTGCCCACTCCTCTCTGTGGCGGTTTTTAGGGCAGAAACCCTAATCAGGGCATAGGTGGCTCGATTTGAGCCCTTCATTGTAATTTGATCTGAACCGTCCACTGAATTGGACTTATTATAAAAGGGGCATCCCCCCTCATTTGTAAACTATTAGAATTAGAATTAGAGATTAGATCAAGAGTTGAATCAGAGCTAGAGAGTGGAAGGCATTTAGCTTAGAAGTTAGCTTTAGATTGAGGAGGGAAGAAAACTTTCCTTTGAAAGTTTTGTAAAAGGTTGTTGTGAACACTTTTCATAATATAAAGAGTTTCATTGCTTGGTGATTTCTTCTTTGTTATGAGTAGCTAGCAAGGCCATTTCGTCTTTCCAATTCAAGGTAGATAGAGTAAAGTAGATTTCCATTTCATGCAAGTAGTTGTTAATTGTGGAGTGTGGCGTTGTGATTTAAGCATATCTTCTTTCATCCATACCACTAGCGGGCTTACTGATGGTAAGTTCGCCTTGCGTGGTCAACTGGAGTATCAGCACTTAACTTCGATTATGGTTCATATGTTTGTATGCGTCGTATTGACGGTATGAACATGTTGCGTCATAGTTTGAACACTTTTCTCATCCTTTGAAGATTGCACCAACTTTGTCGGAGTTGTTCGAAAGGAGACAAAGCAAAGTTTGGTTTGAAGATTGTTTAAGTCGATCCTCGTCCTCCACCCTTTAGAAGTAGATTTGTAGAATCCCTATCCCTATCCCCTTTAAATTCTGCATTTTCCGAGTCAGTCTAGATACCAGAACATATTGCCAAATCATTCATGTCCTAATTGCTTCACAGAGTCGAACAACTACGTAAGTCCCCTTGAAATAACCAGCAAAACACATCAACCAACTGAGTCTATTCGCGATAAAAGGAACCTTGGAGTCGAACACATGAACTTTCAAGCAATCTTAGCATGTGGGACACTTTGATCAAGAGAGAATAGAGTGACCGTTGGGCAACTTTATTCTGTGCTGGCGCTGTCATAAAAGGCACGTCAACAGTACCTATCAAACAAGGTCCTATTCATGGAGTTTATGAGACAAGCTCAAGAAGTTCACTCTTTCCTTCATAATCGACACAAGTCAGCATTCACCTTTCCGTTTGGATTTGGGCATATACAAGTGCAAGTTTGCTGCTGATTGCAAGTTAATGACGAACAAGTTAGAGAAACTCCAGCGCAAGTATCTCACTCAGAGGCGTACTTATGATCCTTTGGGTCATTACCCAGCATGGTTGGAGCATAGTAATTCACACAAGGCAGCACTTGAGGACTTTTGGGTCGACTGTGAAGATGAATTTGAGGTGCGCCGACGTCATTAATGCAGACTTACTCTTCCACAGCTTGTTGATTTCCTGACAAAAGATGTTGAGGGTTTGTCAAATGATGATGGAGAGGTGCTTCTTAATTCATTTGTTAAAGACTAAGTTGCTCGCCAGCCACTTTGCCAACTTGATTGGTATGTCAAGGAGAATACTTCAATTGAAGACCTGTCGAAATCAGTTATTAAGACAAGCATATACTTCTTGGAGAGCAAGAGGAAGCAAAGGGTAGTTCCAGTTTTAGAGCCGCCAGTAGGGTTTTCTTCACTACCTTCCACTTCTAGGTTGAGGTCTCAAGTTAAAGTTATCTTGAAGCCGCCCGAAGGTGTCAAAGTTGGTGGGAATTCGAAGGGGAAAAGCATCACTAAGCGGAAAAAGGTTGAGAAAGCGCCAGAGGTCCCAGTTGAGCCAGTGGTACAAGCTAAGGACGATTCATCATCTCCTAGTCCACCATTTTCTCCACAATCATCTCCTATTGATATCGACTCAAAGCCAAAATTTCCAGTTCATGAGACTTTCATTCCAGTTGATCCACCAACGGTTGACGCAGCAAGAGCAATTTCTCCTCGAGAGGACAACATTGATCATTCATGTTGGCTCGAGAGGTCTTTGGGAAGACAGAGGCGTAGGCCTTCGTACCAGCTTGATTTATCTGAGTTTGGCAATCCGTATCAAGATAGGTCGAACAAGATAGTCAAGAAGCAGGTGCACATTGAGAAGACTCCTAAAGCGGAGATCGCCATTGAAGTTGCTACAACACCAGAGGGCAAGAGCCTAGATGAAGTTGAAGTTGGTGATTTCACATTTGTCAAAGCAAATCTTGGCAGGAGCACTCGACACGTGGATGTGAGCCTTTTCAAGGTCATCACGAGTAATCTGGAAGAGCGTGTCATGAAGGATGGAGAAGATAAGGCAGCCCTCAAGACTGAAATCAAGCAGCTCCAACAATGCATCTCAGATCTACTTCATGAAATCGTAGGACAAGCACATATGCTCCCACAACTTCGAGAGACACCTGCAGATCAATAAAGACTTGGTCATTTAGTCAATCACGGGAAGCTCTTGGACAATTGGATTGAAGATTTCATTGTTGCAGATCGATACCTCCTCACAGAGTTATATCAGTTGAGGTACGAGGCACATGATCTTCGTCAGAGGATTTAGCAACTCGAGATATTCATAGCAAAACGCAAGCCGAAAGACTTGATACTCATATCTCAGTTGGCAGTTGCACATGACGCCATTGTAGCAAAGGAAGATAAGAAGAAGGTTTTTGCTTGGAGACAACATCTTTTCAAAGTGGAAACGTATGATAGAATCTCTACAAAGATGGTTGCGCTCAAGGAGAATGTCGCTGCAACTCTCAGACTTATCAGTGAGTTCATCTCTCAAATCCCATGCCACTATCGTCGTGAGAATGGTACATGCGTTGAGTTGGATGCAGTACAGGCTAAGTTCGAGAAACTGGTTCGTGATAACCTAGGTGGAGATCCTGAGGCGTCCAAATTGGATCACTTCTCAGTGATGACTACCAGTTTCAACAAGGCGACTACAGCTATCAAAGAAAGTCAAAGTGCAATCAAGGATGGAGAGGAGTTGAAGAAGCAGTTCATCATTGTGGATAGCGTCAGAGTGCCAGAGGACGAGACCATTGACAAATTCTTGGACGAGGTGATAGATAGAGAGGGCTTGTAGAAGACAGTCGGTTAGAACTTGCAGTTATTTTCGAGGATAGAGTCAGAAGTAGCAGTTAACTCAATGTCATTTCTTGAGTTCTCATTGCTGATCTCATGCACGCCTATCTCATTCTTGGAGATATCTTCGTAAGAGGATGGAATTTCAGTTAGGATCCAGTTGACTGATGTTAGTTACCACTTTTATTTCAATAAGGACGTGCATGTTGCACTTTTCCATTTAGTCTAGTCTTGTTTCGGTTAATTGATGGTAGCTTTCCAGTTAACTATATAGTTTCATTTATTTAGACTTAGAGAATAAATTCTTGCATGCTTGCAAGACTAATTGTAAACTCAAGGTGATTTTAGGGTTTCCTACATCTTGGATTTCTATAAATAAGAGCACCCTTGCTCATTTGTAAATAACTTTTGCTTGATAGCGTACATGCTGAGCCAACTCTTGCCTGTAGTATTGCTATTTGTGTATCTATTGACGAACCATTCATTGGGATAGAGAGTTGTTGCATTGTCGGCAATATTCCTATGTTTAGTATCGGTTCACCTTTGAGCTTTTATTAGTAATAAACAAATTGTTGAGCCACCTTGTCGTGCAATGTTACTTGTAATGGTTCATCTTTGTTCAATATAATTATAGTTGATTGATTATTTGTGTGATAGGTCCTTCATACAATCTGTTGTCCTGGGTTATGTTTGTGATTAATAAATCTGTTTCATATCTACACCTCGAATAGGAGTCGTCTCCTCCTTCGGAATTTAGAAGTAGGTTTATCATGCCGTGTTGTGATTAATAGTCAGTGTTTCATATCTACACCTCGGATAGGAGTCGTCTCCTCCTTGGGAATCTTGACTTAAAGTTTATCGTCCAAATACTCCCTGCTCCTAAGTCCTCATGCTCTGTTTCTCTTGAGGAATAGGATAGATTAAAAGCATTTAGTTCATTGTAGTTAAGATCTGCAAAACCAGAGAAAAACCTTAGCTACAATGTTCTTGGTTTTCTTAACCTTGTGCCTCTTCCAACTGAGTCAAAAAGATAGGATTTAGATCATTTACTTCTTCACGCATATCAACAAAAGAGGGAGCTTCCCCTCCTAATTTGAAGAGCAATCATTACGAACCATGCATAGTTTTTCGTTGCCAATACGCACTCCAAAGGTGCGAATTGTAACGCCAACAGACATCAAACGGTAAATTAGTTCTCAGGATTCCTAAGGAGGCAGGACACCTATCCAAAGTGTAGGCTGAAAGTAACTTACTGGAAACAACACTTAGATGACAATCTCTATTTCTAAATTCCCAAGGAGGAGAGACTCCTATCCGTGGTGTAGATATGAAACAAAGATTATTAATAACATCACACGATAAACTTTATTTCTAAATTCCCAAGGAGGAGGGACTCCTATCCAAGGTGTAGATATGAAACAAGCTTATTAATCACAACAAGAATAAAACTGGGATAACAAATTGCATAACAACACACACACACAATGAATAATCAAACCAACATTATATTTAACTAAGTGAACAAATACAGAATAACAATATTTCACGGCAAAGCGGCTCAGCAATTTATTATTGCAGCAAAAGTTAAAGTACAAATGAGCAATGGTGCTCTTATTTATAGAAGCTCGGAGGAATAGGGAACCCTAAAATCTCCTCGAGTTTACACTTAGTCTTGCAAGCATGAAAGAGTTTATTCTCTAAGTCTAACTGTATGCAACCTAGCAGTTGACTGGAAAAACAACATCAGTTAACTGAACTAATACAAAATAAATGGACGTTTGCAACATGCAAGTCCTTATTGAATTGAAAGTCAACTAATAACTAACATCAGTTAACTAGATCCTAACTGAAAGTCCAACCTCCATGAAAGATATCCTCAAGATAGACATGCGATGATATGTGGAACAACGAGTTTAACTTGGAAAGAGGCATCAAGTTAACTGTTGTGTCTAATGTCTATCCTGAAAACTGTAAGATCCAACTGCCTGTCTACTCCAAGCCATCATGGGCTATCATCTCCTCCATGAATTCACTAACTGTCTCATCTTCTCGCACTCTGACGCTTTCCAAAATGATAAACTGTCTGCTCAACGCCTTCTCTTCATCCTTGATCATCTTTTGATGCACTTTGATCTCTTCAGCTAACTTGTCGAACTTCGTTGACATCACCAAGAAGTGATTCAACTTGGACTCCATATGATCACCATCAAGACCATCATGAACCAGATTCTGGAATTCAATTCGCACAACCTCGAGCTCAACATAGGTGCCATCCTCGTGAAGATAACGGCATGGGATCTGAGTGACAAATCTGCTCACAAGTTGGATGTCAACAACAACATCTTTGATCGTAGCCAACTTTGTAGAGATTCTCTCATATGTTTCCATTTTGAAGAGTGTTGTTCTCTCGAAGCGAAAAGCTTTCTTTTATCTTCATCTGCTACAGCGGCATCATATGCAACTGCCAACTGAGAAATGAGAATCAAATCCTTCGGTTTGCCCTCTACCATAGTCAATTCAAGCCGCTAGATTCCCTGACGAAGATCGTGTGCATCATACCTCAACTGATACAATTCTGTGAGAAGGTATTTGCTCGAAATAATGAAATCCTCGATCCAATTCTCCAAGAGCTTTCCACGATTGACTAACCGACCAAGCTTTTGTTGATCTGCAAGTGTCTCTCGAAGCTGTGGAAGAATGGGTGCCTTGCTTGCAGTCCCATGAAGAAGATCCAAGATGTACTGTCGGAGTTGTTTGTTCTCGGCCTTGAGGGCTGCCTTGTCTTCTCCGTCCTTTATGACATGCTCTTCAAGATTACTTGCAGCAACCTTGAAAAGGCTCACGTCCACGTGCTGAGTACTCCTGCCAAGATTTGCTTTAACGAAGGTGAAATCACCAACTTCAACTTCATCTAGACTCTTGCCTTCCAGCAGTGTAGCAACTTCAACAATGATCTCTGCTTAAGGATTCTTCTCTATATGCACCTGCTTCTTAATCTTCTTGTTTGACTTATCTTGATAGGGACTGCCAAACTCCGAGAGATCAAGCTAATATGAAGGCTTTCGCCTCCTTCTTCCCAAAGTCTTCTCGAGGTAACATGAGGGATCAATGTTTATTTCTCGAGGCTAAACTACTGCAGCTATGTTAACTTCTGGTGAACTAGTTCGTACTGAGGGTTCACGAACCGACAATTCTGGCTCTGAGTCAATTTGAATGGGAGGTGACTAAGGAGAAAATGGCACGCTAGGAGATGAAGACCTGACTTCAGCTTGCACCACTGGCTCTACTGGAACTTTAGGCACCTTCTCGATTTGTTCTTTGAACTCTTCATCATCCTCTTCATCTTTCCACTAACCCTAACACCTTTAGGTGGATACATTATGGCCTTCAATCGAGGTCTTGAACGTGAAGTGGAAGGTAGTGAAGAAAACTCTTAGCGGCTTTGTTACTAGAACTACCTTTCGCATTCTCTTTCTGTCCAAAATATACATGCTAGTCTTGATAACTCCCCTTGACAAGTCCTCAACTAATGTACTCGCTCTGGCGTACCAATCCGGTTGGCGAAGCGGCTGGCAAGCAACCTGATCCTTGACGAATGTGCTAAGTAACATTTCTCCGTCATCATCTGACATCCCTTCAACATCCTCTGATAAGAAGTCAGCAAGTTGAGGAAGAGTAAGTCTACAATAGTGACGCCTGCGTACTTCAAATTCATCTTTGCAGTTGACCCAAAAGTCTTCAAGTGTTGGCTTGTGTGAGTGACTTCGCTCCAACTGAGCTGCATAGTGACCCAAAGGATCATAGGAGCATTTCTCGCTGAGGTACTTGAGATGGAGTTTTGACAACTTGTTGGTCATCTACTTGCAATTGGTTGCCGATTTACACTTGTATATGCCTAGTCCACATGGAAAGGTGAACGCTTGCTTGTGTCGATTGCGAAGAAAAGTATGAATCTTGTGAGCCTATCTCAGGAACTCCATGAATAAGACCTTATCTGATAGATATTTCAGTAGCATCAAAGGTTCTCCGGTGTAACCATACACTCGAATATATGTGAAAGTGGGAAACTAGATAAACCAATCTGCCCAACTCTCCATTGTCGATTTCGCCTCTAGTGAAATTCTGATGTGCATCTCATTATCAAGGTCTTTGATTGTCTTCATTAGGAAGTGATCATTCACCTGTTTGAAATCCTGTTCAACCTTTGAGAACTCCAAAGGTGGGAAGTATTCGTGCACGTGCTGAACGCCAAGAGTTCCATTGTTTTTCAAAGTTCTAAAATTGCCTTGGAATGCAATTGAGTAGACTAGATAAGAAACCATGTGAAACTCGTGGATTTTAAGGAATCCTGTGATTTGTTGGTGAAGACACTTTTGAACATAGCCCAGTCAAAGTGTTCCTTATTATGGATAATCTGATTGATGACATAGAACATCCACGGTCAGAAAACATTAGCTTCCTCTTGACCTGTAAACTAGTTGAGCAAAGTAATCAAGATAGCAATCTCATCCTTGAACTCTCCACGCCAAACCTTCTTTGGCAAGTTGGTTTTTTGTTCTTTTAGCCATCTTTGAGCAACCTTTCTCTGAGATCTTTCCTTGTCTCCCTGCCATATCTTGTTGCATTCATCTATGACTATGACAAAATTGTCTGAACGAGGTGGAATGGAAAAGCACTTCTCAACGTCTCTCCCCTTGAGCCTGCAAATGACTTGCCCATCTGCAAATCGGATTTGTCATGTAGATGAGTCGTAATGTTTTATCCATGCAATGACGAAATCAGGATCAGCTATCGTGATGGGAATAGATGTTGCTTCCAACAATCCAGAACACTCAAGATTCTTGATTGTTGAGTCGTCAGTGCCTTCCAACGTGCTTAATTTAATCACTGGATAGACATGACCCAAGTCTGTGTCAGAAGTTATCAAAAAGTCGTGAACTAAGACCGATTTGGCCTTGTATTCTATTGGGTTGAATTGTATTTTCAAAATCTGGACTTTTGACTATAAAGTCGGATATGTTTGGGCAAACTTCAGAAAAAGCTAAAAATCACTCTGGATGAGGCTAAAAATAGCCAGTCGAGGGAAAAAATTTAGGAAATTTTCTGAAACATGGGTTTTGTAGACAAATAAATTCTAAGGAAACCCAAATTTTCAAAAACTCAAAAAAAAAGAATTTTACTAAGGCATGCAAAGGCTTTTTAGTCGAGAACTACAATGGCTGTAGGGGATACAGGGGCAATTTTTCCCGACAAAAATTGGCACACAGGTTTTGTAAGCGTTGATGAGCCGAACACACCCAAATTCCCCGTTTTTCAAAAAAATGAGTTTTAGGCCCACATGCAAAAAAATCTTCGAAAAAAAACACAGTACTTCAAAAATGGAAGCAGCGGGACAATTTTCTCGAAAAATTCTGGAACATGGGTTTTGCTACTAATGCTATGCTGAAAGAACCCAGATGACCAGATTCTGAATATTATGTCGTTTACTTTGACGTGCGAGAGAAAACCTAAGACAAGGATAGAAGAATTTTAGAGATAGAAAATAGAAGTTATTATTCTACCTCTGAAAAAAGACGCCTATGCCTTGAATTCCATTTGATCAAGTCTGAAATGCATGCACTTGAACAATGAAGTCTGGAAAATATTTCCTCTAAAAAATCTGGACCTGGCACTGCGAAGAACACTGAAAAATGTCACCAAAAGCACCTTCAAATCTTGCTTGCAAGAGAAAATATGTGTTTGCTTCCATCTGTGATGAGAATAATGGACGCCCAAATGCCTTAATAAATAAAATTTGTGAGTTAAGGCGTCACACTTGCATGCAAATCCCTAAAAATGGACACCAAAATACTATTGAACCTCCATATCAATTAACTAAATGAAATATTAGCCCTAAATTGAGTGCCACCTTCATGCACTTCAGTTATCTTCACATGCATGCAAAAATTAAGTCTTGTTGAAGTCGACTTGGAAGCAGAACTAGAGTTTTAATATTATCTTAAGTTGACTTCGAAAACTCCACCTTTGTGGGGCGGCCAACTCACTTGAGCTCAAAAAGTCAAACTTTGACTTTAGGCGCCTTTACTCCAGACTTAGAAATTTTCTTGGAAACTTCATTTGCAAACATCACCGGAGGCTATGTTCGATCACTGATTCTGATTGACTGATGTATCCAGAAGACTAGCTGACAATTTCATTGAAGAGCAAGATCAAAACTGATAAGAAACTCCTTGAGGTTGCAAACCCTAATTCTGACTTCTGAGGCTTCAAAAGTCAAGGCGCCCCTAGCCTCCAAGGGCGCTTTTTTGCTTCAGACTTAGTCAATTTTCATGCAGTTTCATCAATTTGAAGGTGATTCTAACCTTACTTCATCTCGCGTTCTCTGACAACTGACAAAACATTAGAGCTAGCTAACAAGCTCATTGCAGAGCTAGCTCAATTTTGAACACAATCTCTTCGAGAGCACTTTTCCTAAAAACATCTACTAGGTGAAAAACTTGGGCACCCCTGGCCTTCAGGGGCGCTTTTTCTCCCAAAGTTAGCCATGTTTCAAAATGGTTGAATCTCCACTTAGTCCCTGGCTACAGACTACTGACAAGTCTTCTGACCAGGCTGAGATATGCAACAGAAAGCTAGAAGCGTTTGATGCAGAGTGGGTCAACCAAGATGTGATTTGACACAGCTTCTCTCAAATATGCCCACTAGGACATCAACATTCACTTGACTCAACAGGGTAACTCAACTACCCAACCATGGAATCTATCAAACCAGACATGACCAAAACTTGGAGTAGACTTGGAAACCTCCCAACATGACCAAATCAACTCAACACAACTCACCTTATTCTTGGGAACAACCTCTAGCCTATCGCTTCCAAACTAGCCCTCCTATTCCTTGCAGCCTATCCAACTAGGACAGTCAACACAAGAGCCACTCAAAAGGACTTAACCAGACCAAGGACACTGGTTTTAAGCATCTTACACCAATCTCTACAAGACCTCAAAGCCCCATGTCTTGACAACAAAAGACAAAGCCATGACAGATCAAAAACAGAATGCTACAAGGTAGGCCTAATTAGGCTACTCCACACAAGGAATCAAGTATCTTGGCTCACCCCAACACCCCTCAGCCACAATCAGGTTCTTACAACATTATCCAACAAATATCAAATGCTCCCAAGCACCCTTATCACAAAACACTCATGAAACAATCAAGAATCAGACTTTTACACAAAACCAAGCCTCACATAGAGATGCCAGGCCTAAAATGCCAAAGATCTCCCTCCAACCTTCAAGTCGTTCTCTGAAACCAACATGGAATCAAAATACACATGATACTCTTCCATTCCACCCAGATCCAGCCTTAGTACATGGTGGAGATGGAAGATATGAGGAAATTCCACTCAAAACCCTAGTTTTTGAGGGTTTCAGACCACTTACAGAAAAACGGTAAGAACTTCTTTGTTCCTTTATGGTTTTGAACCAACGCACCGCCAAAGAAGGCCAACTCAGCCCTCTTTCAATCCATATCAGCCTTGGAATCATACAGGAAAGCTATAGGTCGAACCAAGTAAGGGATCAGCAGGTATACACAAAAAATCAGAAAAATAGAGTATTGCTTGTATTAGATCTCCTTCAAAAGTTCAACAACCTTTTGCCTCGACCAAGAGAGGCCTTCTTAAACATTTCCAACCTCCTCCCAACGTCCCTCAACTGTTTTTTTGAAATAGAGGCCGTTGGAGGACTAACAAACTTAAATTCAAATCAAGTTGCCTAGTTAAGACAACTTAACACTACACACATGAACCCGAC
Source organism: Sequoiadendron giganteum (assembly GCA_007115665.2). Lineage (NCBI taxonomy): Eukaryota > Viridiplantae > Streptophyta > Pinopsida > Cupressales > Cupressaceae > Sequoiadendron > Sequoiadendron giganteum. The sequence goes on along the minus strand of CM021107.1, from coordinate 327,513,826 downwards.
TTCTTTACAAACTCAAAAGATGTCTAAGACACCTCAAAACTTGCCAAATCATCAAGGTAACTCCCCTCTATTACCTAGTTGCATCACGGCACCTTGTTTCTTTATTAGGCCTAGATGGACCAAGTTTACAAGGTGAGGAGGAGACCTAGTTCAAACACTAAAAACCCATTACAATGATGGAAACTCATTACAAACTACTGAGAATGGTCCTTTGGACCTTATTACACCGAAAACATCTTGGAAAACAAAACAAGATTCACCAAAGCCTCATGGAGGCATGTAGACCCCAAGGTGCCCTTACACCAGCGTCATAGACAGGATGAGTATCTGAGGCAACCCAAACAACTGAATTTAAGGCCCCAAAACCTTGGGCCAGGGGCGCTTTTGCTCTTTTCTGACATTTTTGACCATGATAAAACCTCATGTTTGACTCCTGATTCCGGCAATTCAGCAACTCAGATTAACCTGCAAACAGATTCGTTGCGAAGCCTGATCAAGTTTGAGACAAACATTCCAAGTATCAATTCATCAAAAAAGTTCATCTGGTACCTCAAAAATTTGCGCACCCTTGGCTAGTAGGGGCGCTTTTTGCTCCATTATTAGTCAAATTTTCATCTCCCTCATTTCTCGTTCAATCTCTAGTTTCAAGTGCTAGACAGATCTTTCAGACTAGCTGGTAGGATCATCGTGAAGCTAACAGTATTCCAAAGAAGTCTTCTTGGAAGTGACAAATCTCAAAAAGGTAATCTGGGCCTCTGAAATCTAGGGCGCCCCTGGCTAGCAGGTGCTCCTTTCATCCCAGATAGAACAATTTACAGCATCTCCTCGACGAAAATCCCCTCTGAGATGAATCATCATTTTGGACATAACTCGCCATAGAATCTTCACTGGAGCGTTTTAAGCTTAGATTTCGACACCTAGCACCTAGCCATCTGCCATTGACGACCTCGGAGGTCCTAACTTTTCTCCCGAAAAAGTGAAATAGACCCATCAGCGTTAAATTGACTTTTTTTATTCTGACTTCACCACTATGATTGTGAAGTGAAATAAGCCAATCAAAATAATTTTCAGCCAATTCTGACAAGATCCTATTTTTTAGGGTTTTGGGTTATTTTTAGGTTTTTTCACTATGTTTTAGGGTTTTTTGAAAAAGAAACTTTATGGGCATCCATTTCACAAAAAGCCCAAAAAAAACCCTAGATTTTAGGAAAGGAAACCTATTTTTTCCTAAAATTCAGGAAAACCTAAAAGGTTAAAACTGAAAAACTGAAATCTGGGTTCTGTAGATAACTTCAATCTGAACAAACCCAGATTGTCAGATTTTAAAGATTTTGAGTTCTTGACCCTCCTGCATGACATGCAAACTTCCACTTTTCCAAATTTCCAACTTCAGACAATTTTGAGATTTTGACTATTTTAAGCAAAATGCCTTAGTGAAGCAAAATATTTATTATGGGTACAACAAAATTGAATTGATGATAGATTAACATTCATTTACTTTGCTCCTTGCTATGTGATAGTTGTAGTATCACACAATACTCACTACCATCCATGAGGGTACAAACATAGCTTTATGCAATCATCTTTTATTTTGCAAGGAACGGCATATCATAATCCATTTGGCTCACCTTTGTCCCTACGCTTGGGGGGCAAGGGGTTAGGTAGCCTTGTCCTAGGTGCATTCCTTCTATCAAGGGATCCCTCTCTATTTCTCCTTAAAACATTAGTGTAGCAAGTACACTAACATTTTAAGGGGGGGGCATATGGTCCCCCGTTTACTATTTGCATGTGAAATGGTCCCTTCTTAGTGATGATAGCATACATCTCCTAGGAAGTGTGACCCTGTTAATCAAACTGTGGCCTTCTTGATCCATGTGAGTGTCTCTTTGGTGGTGATATTGGGCTTGATGTCCTCTAAGAGTGTGACCGTTCTGAGCATATGGCGTTCCCCTTGGTGGTAATGCTATGGCTAGTATTCCCTATGGTGTGAATTCTTCTATTCCATGACTTGTCCTCTTCCTTGGTGGTGATTTCATGTGTGATGTTCCCTAAGGTGTGACCTTTCATGTATTGAGCAAAGCCCCTTTGGTTTTTTTGTAAATCACCTCTTGTGGTGGTATTGTTATAGCACCCCTTGAGTTTTTAGCCTTACCGTATCGTAATTTATGCATCCCCTGAGATGAGTTTTGTCCGTCCCTCAAGATGTTAAACTTTATGCACCCCCTGAGGTGAGATTGGCATTTTTGCTTCACTTCATTCACATGCATTGAACTTAGTGTTGCATTGGCATAGCATCTTGATCATTTTGTAGCACCTTATCAGAGTTATCAGGGAGTATAACTCTTGGTATGATTGACATGGGTGCACACCTAGTGAATAGTGGACTTAACTAGACCTAGTGTGTTTCTCATTTTGCTACCTTGTCTTGGGGGCTCACCTAGTGAATACCGGACTTCATTAGCTCGTGCGCCTTTGTGTTTATGATTCACCTAGAAAATATCGAGCTTTGCTATTGTGTGAGCCATTAACGCCTTTGGTATGGATCCTTTTTTCATTTCATGTTGACATTGTATGTTTGTGTATGTTGTCTTGCTGCATATCATACATGTGTGTGTTTCTTTTGTGCTTATGTTGGTTTGTCATGGGATCTTGGATCTTGGGGGCTTGATCACCTCCCTAGATCCTTAGTCATCCTATCTCTTCAACATTTGGACAACTGGACCCCTCTTGACATAGATTTTCTACTTTAATGTGAGTCTAAGCGTAAGTTCATACTCTCACTAAAGTGGAGGCTAAATGTACTGTCGAAAACTATCACCCTTGACAATTTCACACTATGTTTTGCTCCCCCCTAAATTATTGAGCCTAATTAGGTCCCTAATTTCCTAAATTATGCATTCTATAGCCCTTTTGTACCACTTTTTGAAAAATTGCAAGCATTGAACAAATGTATTCAATTATTATTTTGCCCCCGACACTTAATGTCTTGGAAAATAGGGCCAGGACCCATGACCCATTCGCCCTAGGGCGTATGGGCCCCCCTATTTTGTTAGGCACCAATTTTTGATATGTCAATGTCAGCATTTTAACATTCACAATTCAAGTTGCAAATGTTGGCTATTAGGATTTAATTCTCAGGAAATTAGAGAAATGCCTATAAATACCTAGTTATTACATCATTTGAAATCTAATTGAAATCATCTAGAAAACTATTGGCAAATTTGAAATTTATGATCAAGAGCATTATCAAGCAAGTCAAGAGCGGCATTTCAAAGCTTTATTGTAGCGATTCAAGATCCTAACATCATGTCAAATCCTATGTGAGTTTGTGTATGTTCATGTTATCATTGTTTTGTGAAGGTTAACACTTTTGTAGGTCTCCAAAGCATTCAAGCAATCAAGCAAGAAAGATCCAAGACCTTGAAGTGATATGCATGACTTTAGTCCTTCAAAGAAGCCATTGAAGGGTGGTGAGTTGTAGCACTTTGTGATTTCATCATTCCTTCCTATCCATTATCATTTTATCACTGGCATTGCCATTGTGGAAGTGGAAACACTTACACGAGGTTTGACCAAGGCAAGCCCCTAAATGGCACAACATCGCTTCTCTTTGTGAATGTGCAAATCTTAGGTTTGAAGAGGATTGAAAGCAGTTTGAAGAAAAATTGTTCATTGTTGTATTTCAAGCCCTACATCTTGTCAACTCACAGAAACTCACTTCTCTACACCGGGAATCAAAAGTTCAAATCTGTCATCAGAGGACCTTAAAAGCAAAGCAGAAGTGACCTACAGGGACCCATAAGCCCTTGGGCGAATTAGTCCTCCTATGCGCACTAAAACCAACTTTTCTGGGAAGGTACACAGTCCTCTGCACTTCCCAGATTTGCCTGCAAGTTACTGTTTCAGTCTATTGTTTGTCGGATTATTGCGTTTTACATATTAGGGCACATAGTTTAATTAGGATAATCATAGCAAATCAATCCTAAATCATTCCAAGACCCTAAAAAATGCAAATCCATATCCAATTGGCTCACCTTCATGGTTGAAAGTCAATCTAAACACCTTGTCATGTCCATCTTAATGATACATAAAGAAAATAACCCAAAAAATAACACACCACAAACTTTGAATCCTAGGTTTACACATTAGACCTGAGGTTCCTATTTTTCTTTCTTTCACAATCAATGAATTGAAGTTTGAAATACAAAAATGTTCTCCACACCAATGCCTAAGCTACCTGATCTTCAACTACCAATTTAGATTGAGACTTGTGCATCTGAAAATGCACTTGGAGAAATCCTAAGTTTAATCTTATAGTTTCTTACTATAGTGATACATTCACTGCCTTATTAAGAAAATATCAGCCATAATACTTAGAGCTTAATGTCACTGTCCAGGCATATGAGCATTAGAAAAATTACACGTGGGGAAAGCAACCTATCATCCACATGGATCACAAACTGTTGAAATTTTTGCAAGCATAAAACAAATTGCAAAAAGAGCAGCATCAAAAAAGGTCTTCATATCTTCCACAGTTCCACTTGAACATCAAGCTTAAGAAGGGAAGTTCCAATCCAAAAACCATATTATTTGAGCACAGTTGCAGCCCAAGTTCTCCCCTCTATGCCTAACACATGGACATGAGACTAACAACTAGTCACAACACAAATTAGATCCAGATTTTGCAAATATTTATCAGGCCTTGCATAGTGTGAAGTCAATTTTAGATTAATACTTGCAGGAAGAAATCTTGTATCATCTAGGATGCTTATATGTACTGCATAAGGTAGGCCACCAAAAGTTAATATGGGAGGCTCATTTTGGCAAGGTTGATACTCATTTTGAAGTTGAAAACACACTACTGGACTTAATGAGATATTTCTTTTGTTCTCAGCTAAGGGAGGATGTTGTCTAATACATTAAATCATGTACCACCTTGTACTATATCCAAGCCAACCAATAAGAAGTAGTGAATGTACACTCCTTTGTTAGGTAACGAACAAGCCTTGGGAATTAATTTCTGTTGATTTCCATTTATGTTTACCCATATTGTAATGGACACCCCTGAATGCCCAAAAGACTAAACCAACTGCTGAAAGGAATTATGACAAACAGTTTGCATCCAACTTCTTATTTCTCCGTTTAATGTTTAATTCCCTTATGACTTCCGGAAATGAGACATTTGTTTGTTTGTTTTATGTTTTGGCATAAACTTGAAAACACACAACATGAACAAGAAGGAAACTACAATAATATGCAATCTGGAAACTGACTACTGCTGGTAAAATATTATTTCAATAAGAAGCAAATACATGGCAAGTTATCAACTCACGAACTTCTACAGCATTATAATGTTTCATCAAATGTTTACAAAATCTGCTGCTACAGTGGTATGAATAGTACCCGTGAATAGTGCCATGAATAGTGTCGCGTTACAGCAGCATGAATAGTGCCGTGCTACAGTAACATGAATAGTGCTGCGCTACAGTACTGTTATAATCTGCCCTCAAACGGTTCAATATCTTCTTGAAATCAATCCCTCAAAGTGACATAAGCATCGAACAAGTAGAGAGGAAGATAAGAACGAAACCCCCAATCTGCCTGTAGCTGAAAATGCACCCAATCTGCCTGTTAATGGAGCTGATAGCAATAGATTCCAAAGGCCAAACCCCAAGGGAATGACGTCTAGAATGTCACAAGAGAGGATAGACGTCCTCTAATGCCAAGAACGGATCTGCAACTCACACACCAATTTCTTCTCATATTCAACATATCTAATGAAGCCACAAACGCTTCCTTTTATTCTATTTCCAAGGGTCGACTCAACTCTCATGGGCAATGTGGGATAAAAGATGTGCAATATAAACATATATTAAAATATCCCCTTATGTCTCCCTTGGGTACACATCCCCATAAAATAAATATTAAAGTAACACTTTAATATTTTACAATTAAATTAAATGTTACTTTAATAAAACTTCAGGCATTAAAATGTATTAGCAATCGGACTCCGAATAATGCGAGTGATAGCTCGTCGGAAAGCTCTCACCGAGGAGTATCAAATCCAATCACCAAAACTGGTCTCCACTGTGTCTTGCTGACTTACTAAAAATAGTAAGTATGCCTGAAACTGAGTAAATCAACTTCGTTTTGGCCCAAACTGGAAATGACTAGGCCAAAACACTCTAGGATCCCCTTAAACCCTTCGTTAGCCCTCGGGACCATGTAGAACAAGGCTAACGCACACACACTTGGTCAACTGCTAAAGTGGGGACATTACATCTATTAAGCATAGTAATGATTGTGTGTATGTAGAAGTTGACAAATTTTCAAAGATACAATTCTCACAGCTTGTAAAAGGTCAGATCAGCTCTATAAACAACTCGACAATACACATTACACATTACACAATGGTATTCAGATATAGATATTAAACTGTGAAAATCTAAAATCTTTTACTTAATACAACTTCCACAATGTCTGGGTTCACTTTCGATTGACATCCACCATCACATCTAATAAAGATAAGATTCTTGAGCTATTTATAGAAAGCAATTTGGTCAATTATATACACAAAGTTAAACAAGTCTACCACTTACCATCCTCATACTGATAGACAAACAAAAGTGATGAATAGTATGATCATGCACCTTCTCAATGTACGCAATTACAAGAAGCATCACACTTAGAATGAGTATCTTTATTTCATACATCATAACTACAACAAAGATTTTCTAAACTCTAGTTAATACAGCCTGTTTCAAGCTTTCTTGAGTTTCCAACCGTTGGCATCCATTAATGTAGCTTATTCTGTGCCACCATCAAGAATAGTAACTCCAACTCAGAAGGAAGTTGATAAAGCTGCCAAGTTTATTGAACACATCCAACACATTCAATAGCAACTGCAACCATTCTGCCAAAGTTCAATGCTAAATACAAGAAATGTTATGATCAACATTGACTGCCACACATCTTCAAGGTTGCCAATAGGAAAGACTTATATAACTATATTGAAAGACCTGTCCACTTTGATATGGCCCAGACACCATCACTAAGAACATGGAGGTAATGCCTTGGAGGTAATACGTTAAAACAATTCAAAATTCATGTGCAATTAATTTCCACCTTTGTTGGATACACTCGATGTTGCAAAAAAACTTCTATCGCCAGAGATCAATCCTAATTGCAACATCCCAAAAAAAGTGAATCAAGCCATTAACACAAAGATCAAACACAAGGAACTAAGGTATTCCTCTCTACCATAGTGTCAATACAAGTCAAGTTCATTCCCAAGGGAAGCCCAAGTTGCCAGCACTTTCAGCACCTTCTTCAGCCGGTTTCTTCAATTGGGACCATTACTTCTCAAGGAGGGGCAACTAATCCAGGTGGTTTGACACTTTGATCATCTTTTGGTACAACAGTGACACTCCATATAGCATTTTTTCCACAACGTTTAGGACCTTCAAAATCACCTGTGATCATACCATAAAGTCTTAACTCCTCTTATTCTATGTCACACAGCTCTGATAGTGTTAGCCATGTTCAGCACAACTGTTCTGCATTGTTTCTAGAAAACAACATAACTGAGGATATGATCAATCAAAAGGTGAGAAATTGCATTTCTTGTAACTATCATGACCTACCTCCAGCTTCCACATTTGTATATTAATGTATCATAGATTCATAACTAATCTCTGAAAAGACATGAACAAGCATGAAGAAAACATAGGCATAGACATCTTGTAGGATACATCCAACATCCTAGATCTTGTTTTGTATATTGCATAATACAACTTTGCACTTACAACTCTAGCATGTTCTTTTGTTGCTCGCATATTCCCTTTGTCCAAGCACACTAATTTGATATTTGTGCTCTCTGATTCTTTCATTTGCTTCTGTTCATAATATATTGAATTTGTTTCGGTGTGTTGTCCTCAGAGCACCATTGGGTCCTGAATTAGTTTCTGGCAAAGGTTATTTCTGTAATCTTTTATGGGTAGCTGGAATGACAAAGTAGCAGGATTAGTACCAGGTCTAGAAATGTTGAAATATTTGCTCTTTGGTAGTATAATTGTTTGAAATGTATGGTTGTAAGCTAGGCAACTTCAATCCTAATATTTATAGGCATATTCACCTGTAATTTCTGAAATTATAGAATATATAACTTTTAATCTTTGACAAAATAAGTCTAAGATCAAAGCAATATTCCACAGATATGCTATGAAATAGATACGATAAACACCTTGTAACCTCCTATGTATTCATTCTCCTAGTTCTTAAAAAAAAATGGTAAGCTTTGTTAAATGTGTTGTGGAAAATCTCAGGAATTTCAATAGCTCTACCAATTTGTATGTGGTATATGATATGAAAAACAGTTAAAGATACAATGCAAATTCTAAACACCATATTACTCTAAAGCTGGAAGCTAACTGTCCTATATTTGTAGAATAAGGTTCAGTAATATGTAGCATAAATGTTGTAAAAGAATTTTTAAACCTTCTAGGTTAACTTCCCCCCAATTGCGTCCACTTATAGAGAGATGCTTCTCTTCTGGAGTTACCCCCATGGTATTTGTCATGTAGCTTGTCAAATTACTCACATCCTGCAAAATTCCAGATGAGATTAACTTCAAACATTCCTAGAATAAAATCATTTAATGCAGATAAAAGAACAAATAGCCATATAATAAATTTGAAAAGATAAAAAGAAGCTCCTTATGGTAATAAGCATCACACTTTCTGATGTTCATATCCAGGACGTGACACATATAATCAAATTAGATTTATTGTACCAATCCAGCGTTCATATAAACATAAAAAAACTTTTCTATGACTAAGACTATGAAACAAAATCAATGTTTTGTAAAAAAACCCATTTTCCAACTGTATAGATAATGACACTCCATATAGTGATATGCATCATACTTTTAAGCATTCCTATGGAGAACACAGACATCTCCAAACATAATCATGTTACATTTATCATTTATGCCAAAAGATTATATTCTCTCCATAACAAGAAATGTAGTTTATATGTCTTGGACTTCTAAATGGAACATGCTCAATATTTTGTAAATCAGAACATGTTTGATATGTAATCAAAAGAAACTAACAATTTGCATAAACTGGCCTATTGTTCTAAACGAAACAAACACCATCACCTACAACTCAATACAACTATTCATAATTCTGTGTGTAAAAATCTCTCACTACAGATAGTTCTAGATCCCTTGATAATGACAGATTAAAAACAAAAAACTATATTTTTTTTCTCAGAAGATGGTGTTTACCCCTTATAAATTTAAAATCAATTTTTCTTGCAAATCACCAGTTAGTTTCATAGAAAGAAATATCTACATCAATAAGGCTAAGCAGTTATCAGATCTAAGATATTTTGCCTAACAATGCATTGGTACTTCAAAAATTAGTCTCAATGGTAAATAGTGTGCATCTGCCTAGGACCTAACAAAGTAGCACGGTAAATCAACAACTAAATCGAAAGCAGTATTGTTAAAATAGTAATCAATGGTTTTTTCAAGATTATGCATGACACGACATACCACATTTTGTTTGACAGTCTACAGCACCTTCTTATATGTTTGAAATTGTCTTAAAGGATAGGGATTTTACAACTACATCCCTATTTTGTTTAATGGTGACCTAGGTCATGAGCACCAAAATAAACAATAAACTTTCAAAAGGAGAATATCAGACAAGCACAATGCAAATTGCTAAACAGCATTGCATATAGTACCAAAATATGCTAAACAATTTATAAGTTCAAAGGTTATATGATGAACATAATATCTACATATGGTACTGTTAAATATCTCTATCAAATAAGCAATTGAATTTGAGCCCTTAAAGTCCTTTTCCATGCATCAGTTAATGTTTTTGAGCTCTTATGTTCATAGGCATCTAAGCCATATGAACCCTTCATGAACTGTTGCACCAAGGCCTATTGAAGCATTTAGGTAGGTATTAATATTATTTTGTGCCTAAAACTTGTTACAATAAAATATTTTAAGTGTAATAAACTCTCATGCTGAGCTTCAAGCTCATTGTGCCTAAATTCCCTACAATACAATATTTGATGTACTCATCCAACTCAAATTGGGCTTAATATTCAACCTTATCAAGTACTATTGTGCCTTTGGGTTATTCATGACTATCGAAGTGCTTTACGTCCAAATGTTCAAAAAGTATAAAAAATTGATGTTCTACAAGGATGCATCCCCCCTCGAAAAATAGGTTGTTTCTAGGACGAGGATGTCCTCAAGATGTAGGATGGGAACATGACAATCCCCCATTGCCAGCTGCAAGAGGGAACATCCCAAGAAAACCTACAAATCGAGGGATATCCCTACGATGTTCCCCTTCCAAGGGACAACCAAGGGACTCCTTATCGTCCCCAAGACTACCAAGGGAAGTTGGGCATCCCTCAACCATCTCGGGGATGGCAACCCTACCCCAACAAGTCACATTTCAGTTATTTTAAACACTTTAAAAGAAAAAACTAACCTACAAAACCTAACCCTATTATGCAAGAGGGTCCACCAACAACCCACAGCCCTAAATTAACGATAAAAAGTAGCTCACCCTCAATTGAAATCACCATAAACAATTTGGTATTTGCAATAACCAAGAGCAAGAGGAAGAGGAAGTGTCTCCATCCAATTAAATCATATTAGTCAATCATCATTCATCAAGCCTTCAAATTCAAGGCAACTTTAGAACTGAATGGATTGCAATAGGAATATTCAAGAAAATAAAATTTAAATGTCAATGAACAAATCCTGTTGCTGGTTTTATTTTTTTCAAATTTTTGAGTTAAAAAAAAATTGTTTTAGAGTTTCAAATTCAATATTATATAAGCTGTTCTTAGTAGGGTTTATAAATGTTATTTTAGAGTTTTTTAATGTTGTTTTAGAGTTTTAATTTTTTTAAGTTTATTTGCATAATGAGAAATTAGAGGGCTGATTATCATTTAACTTTCGTGTTTCCTCTACTTCTATGCCTCGTACAATTTTATGTAAAAAAAGGGTGAAATAAAAATAAATTGAAAATTGGAAATTGTCTTTTAGTTTTAAACTTTTTAACTATTTAGCTTTTTAAGCTTTAAATGTTCAAATTATAACTATTGTCATTTTAGTTTTATTACTCAAATAGTCAAATAAGGATTGCATCTTTTGTGTATCATCTACTTCTATGCTTTGTATGACCTTAAGTAAAAAAACCAAAAGTGAAATTCTTGTTTTAAGAACTAATTGATTATAATTTTGTTAGCATTTTAATTTGTTTGTTGTCAAACAACACATACAGTAGAACCAATTTTTAATTGTAAGGGAAGCTCCCTGAGACCTAACTAAACCTAAAACAAAATTATAAACAGAATTTACAAGTATACACACTGTATATGATTTTAAGTAAATATCTAATTAACTATGTTAATGACCTGGATGCAAGCACCAACCTATCAACAGTCAAGACCTGCAACGAGATTTTCAGATCTAAAGGAGGGTAATATATCAAGCACAAATGATAAACTCAACTTCTTACTAGCTAAATTACAGACCAATATTCTGTTGTAAACAAATATTGAGAGGAAAATGCAAATGAATGCTAATTATTGGCTAAATCAAAGACCAACAACTCTACATCAGAAAGAAAGAATTATATGGATGAGTATCACAAGATTTCAGTAAATAAATTGTTAAGTGATATGCAAAGTTACTACTTAATGAATAACGAGCATCAATTCAAAGCTTGATAAAGTTGCTCAATTCAACTTAATTAACAGAATACAAACATAGGATTAATAACCTCAGCATAAGCTTCTACAACATAAGATTAGCATTAATTCAGATTCAATCACTTTCACAAAAACACAATATCTTCACTTCAAAGTTTGAATGAAAATTTCTGCAACATAAGTCTGACATTAAGTCTCATTTACAATTTGTGCTTAAAGAACCTCATTTAGAAGCTCTCAAGGGTAGCCTTTAGGGATTTGAAATAATAATTAAATATTCCCAAAATGTGCCGTTTTGAATCTATTCTATCCCTATCTGCAAAAAAGAAGAAATAAAACACTTTAACGAAAACTAATTCTTAAACAATTAATAAAATGAAGGCCTAATAATAGGCTCATCTCTATCTTCCAGAATAGCCACTATTGCCAAATGCTACTATGTTGGAAAAATAGAAACTTTTCGTACTTAGTGATTTTTAAAAACTAAAGCAACTTTTGACTTGCAAACTTTGTCAAATCCTCTAAGACATGGTGAACTTTATTTAGAGCCTATGAAATTTATTGAAAACTCATGAACATAAAACTAATGAATACATCTCCACTATCACTTGACAAACTGAAACTGGAACCTTGACCATGATGGATCCACTAATACCCTACCATGCTAATATGTCAATCTTTCTATATTTGGAACCATCAATCTTGACAACACTTAAATCTTTTCATAGATCTCGCTAGAACCCTAGGTCAGGTATTATGCCAATTCTTTGCACTTGAAACCTTTCTTCATCAAAAAATTGATCCATTTTTTTGTGATGATGACTAGAGACCTGGAAACAGCTTCCCCTTCATTGTATGAATTTGACAATGTGTGCCAGGGTTTTGGTATGCAAATCTTGATCCACTCAACCTGCTGAAAGGAAATGCAGCTGTTCCAAAAGCCTTCCAAAATGATACTGAAAACTCTTTAAGAGACTTGCAAAAATAATGAAAAAGCAGCCCTATTTCTCCTGTATACAGAAGCAATGAATTGCTTATGAAGTTGATCATTGAACTGCCTTTATTTAGGCATCAAGTCTTTCTCCCATGCTTTAAAACTCTTTTTGTTTTCTACTTTCCAGCAACTAAAGATAGAAAGACAGAATTTTGGTGGAGCTGAGCCCACAAAAAGGTGTGGTTGGATGAGTTTCTTGATGGTTTAGCCATCACAATTGTGCACTTCTGTTCTAAATGCTGTTCAAAGGCTGAGCACTGATCATTAAAATCCTTACCACTTTTTAATAGCTGGGCAGAGTTTTGGCACCATTACCTGCAGATAAGACACTGGCCAAGATTTTTACAAGAAATTTTTACGTCCTCCTATGGCCCAAGTTTGTCCCATGGTCCTTAGGAAGAGCTAATTGTTGTAACCCTGCCGGAATTTTCCTTAAAAAAATCATGTGAAATCCAAAATCTTAGTCGAGCTTCTTTTTAGGCCTAAAAAGGACCAACCTGATTTGATTTAAAACACTGAAATATTCATGTATTTAGAAACTAGACTTGTCATTCATTTCATAAATCATCTACAATAGTCTTTCAAAACAGGTGGCAGCAGAAAAGAGTGATTTGAAGAGCAGAATGAGATGATGCATAGAAGTGTCCTGTTAGTTACAAATCAGGGGCTTGTGCAGAAATTTAAAGGCAGTAACAGCATAGACAGAGTGAACACCAGTTCTGAAGGGTAAATACAACAGATTTGAACCTAAGTGCACATAACACGTGACTATGCCACTGCCAAAGATATAAAACTCCTCTTCTAACAGCAAGGTGCACCTTTTAGAGGTCATTGCCATCAACTCTTACTACCAGCCAACAAAGGGATTATTTACAAGTTAGGTGCATTTTTATGTGGCATAAACCAGCAAGATCTCCACCCAAAGTAGGGCTAAAACATCAGGAAATCTCGCACGAGGAAGAAAGGAGGTTAATTGTCAAAAATGAATACTGAGTACTGTTTTGAGGTGGCAATGCCACAGACAAATTCCGCCCAGTAAGTTAAAAGTAGCTAAATCCTTTTGAAGCTCTGCCTAAAGGGAAAGAGGAAATGATCCAAGTTTGGGCGCCCAATTAAGGTGGCTATGCCATCCCAAATCCATGCCAAGAATCCTTGAGAATGGGCAGAAAGGTTAGTGATCAGCACTTAAGGCAAATGGCAAAGTATTAAATGATCCATGCCTAGTATAGGGAAAGGAACAATCATTCAGTGTGGTCCACATTTTGAGTGGCAAAGCCACTAGCAAGCTCTACCAAGCATATGACAAGATGGGTATAGGTTAAGTGATCACATCATATGAAAGAAAAAAACATTATAACATTACAAACACATGAAAGAACAACACTTACCAAGCTACAAATAGAAAAAAACACACTGACTAAACAAAGCCGTTAAGAGGCTGGCAAAAATAACCACCCCTTCACTTAAGTTAAGGTTCTAACTATGGCAACTTATATCATAAAAGCCTTTGCAGAAATTTCTCTAAGATCCATGGTTTTTGTGGGCAGGAATGGTCATGAAACAAAAAAATAGCACAAATTAATTCGTGTGCATTGGTTTTGGATGGACTTCATCCATAAGGAAAAACTTCTCCATACTCTACCTCCTTTTGAAGGTGTCTAGCATGACCCTGCAATTGTAGCACCTCTATAGGGATAGTGATCACCACATATCTGATTTGATCCTGTTCACCGGTCACTTTGGCATGCTCAACTTTGAACTCAGTCAAAGCATTATCCTCTAGGAAAGGCTAAAGTTGTTGAAGAAAAATTTCTATCACCTACTTTTGACTCTCTGAATTCACAATGGGAATCAACTGTACAACTTTTGCTGGAAATATTTCGACATCTTCTTCATCAGTTAAATCTTCATAAAATAACATGTTCAAGTCAAAATCTTGAAGCATTAGATCCTTATCAAAATATACATGTTGAAAAAAGCAATCATTCTTTGGGGACAAACTTTGCCACCCATCATCCCATAGAGGCAGGCCTTGGACAACTAGGTTTCTTTAGCTTTATCAGTGCAGTCAACTTCAAAGAATATGTCCTTAAGTGAGAGGAAACAATTAGACTCTTTACCATTACTTTTGCAGCCACTATCTCCAATTATCAACCATTTTTCTTCTTCAGGCATACCCAAACCTGGCATCAGCACACTGACTAATATCGAATGCTCAATTCCTAGTTCTTAAACTTTATCTTGTGCAAGTTCGTCAACTCAAGGTAGATAAGAATTCTTCTAATGCATCTTCCTCTGTCATGCTGTCAATATCTTGTTGCCTCGTGAAAGTAGCTAGATTCTCATCATGCTCTACAGACACTCGGTAGATTTTATCTTCTACAAACAAGTGATATGCAGCTTCTTCTAACACAAAAGCTTGTTCTTCCCCATAGCAAATAGGCATGGCTTGAGAGGCAAACAGGAAATCTAACACTTGCTCCTAACTTACGAATTAAGGAACAAAGACATGCTCTTGGAAACAAGACCCCAACAATGACTTCTCCCATAGATATTCCTCATGTACTCTAATCTCTTCAAATCTTTCATGATTTCTTGATTCCATGGACATGAAGAATCATTAAATGTACCTTTCTAGCACAAAGTAGTCCATTTTGAAGATATCATGTCATACAATCACCATCAAGCTCATCATAAAGATGTTGAAGGTTGCCAAAGACCTTTGATTATTTGATTTGGATGAAGCTATGAGTTGCATCATGTGGAGCATCTCTAGACAATTTATGGCACCACAATCTTGTCACATGAAAGGAGCAAAAGGTGTTCAATTTGGCTTCAAAAGGTGCCTCCAATGCAAGTTTTCTAGGTGGAGAAGGTAAATCTAAAATGATTGTTTTTTGTCATTCATTTGAAGCTTCCCCTAATACTGCTATGTTCAACCATTCTACTAATTGCCTTTTAATGTTTGTCATATCAATCATTACTTGTTGTACAAGAGGATCAACAGAAGTTGGAATCATGGCCTTAATGAAGTCTTCTAATTTCGCCGATATTGATCATGTCATCTTCGATCTTGATTGCTCGTGCCTGGGCTTCATGTAACTCATTGATTGCATAGGTTTTGATTAGGAATGCAATCTTTGATGGAAAAGCATCGATAAAACAACTTTTAAAAAATTGTGGAGATGGTCTTAAAGAATTATTGATACTTCCAACAAGTTGATTGAATCGTGCAACAAACTCCCTCATTGGCTCATCATTATCCTTCTTTGCATTTGAGAGTTGAGAAAAAAGAAAGTGACCATCCTCAATCGATTTAAAGCTTAATAGAAATTTATCCCTCACGATTTCACAATTTGGGATGCAACTTGGAGCAAGATGATGAAACCATTTTGTTGTTACTCCAACCAAGCTTTCAACAAAAAGTCTAACTAAAACATCTTCATGTGCCACTCCTAGAATGCTACAAGTAGTGAATGTTGAAATATGTTCGTCAAGATGCTGCATTTTGTCACCATGGAAATTCAGAAAATTCCTTATTGAGTATGATGGAAAACCATGTTGAATTGTAAGTGCCATAACGACTGATGATGGCTCCCCATGACAATGGAATGGAGGATTGTTATCGTGGTCATTATCACCCATTGCCTAAAATGATTCTTTATCTAGATTTGGATTTCCTACAAAAATAAATGATCCCTTTCTATGTTAGACTAACAAGAAGACTCAATAAATTTTGCAAAATGGACTCCAATACAAAAAACATTGAAGGGGTTAGATAGGACCATAAGACACTAGGTACAAGGAGAGTCCAATAATACAGTGGTATGTAGACCCAAGGAGCCAATGCAAATTGATGAGGATCATGCTGCACAAGCAAGGTTGGCTGGTGTCCATTTGGAGGAGGTTCAGCTAGATGGGTTCACTTCCAACAGTTCTAGCGATGACAAGTATGCCATGGCATTTGGGAAGGATATGATTAGATCCCCAAGCCACTGGCTCATTATACTTGAATCAAATCATCATATTGAATATAATAATATATTGATATAAAGAAATTTCAATGACTTGTTGATTCAATTGATTCATTGTGTTTACAGTTTAACTTTACATTAAAAGAAGAATTGCAATTTCTTAATATTTTTATAACTAATTTTTCAATTACTTTATTACATTTGTGCCACCATCCCTAAATTTTGGTATAGTCCTCACATCCCCAAAACCCACCCCAATGTCTGCCCACTCCAAAACTTCATGGAACATAGAAGAAAAGAGAATAAAAAATTTCAAATTATTATTGCACATACAAATTCTGAATAGCCAAGGAAAATACAGACAAAACAATTTATTTAAGAATATGAATGCAATGTGTGCAACAAGAGATTTTGGTGAGCAGCAGTGCAGCACATCAATGGCAGAAAGAGAAGCAGCAAAGGACAAGGGAAGATGGTGGATGCGGCAAAACATAAGAACACATGACAACAAACACTCTGAAGAATGACGCAGTTGGGACAAAGGGCAACCTCAAGCAAGGATTTTATTGCCTTCCCAAGTACCCGCCACAAATGAAACAGATCAGATGCTCCACGTCACTTTTCAAGCCCTGAAATCTACAAGGAATGCAAAAATTCACTCAACCCATTCCATGGTTGCAATGATTTTTGTTGGAGAAAATCTTGTTGGCCAACCCCAATATTTCTTAATAGTTGAGGGACAAATGTTTGGTGGATGGTGACTGGAATAGATTTTTCAACAAATGTGGAGACCAGCATACCAAATTTAAATCTCTGTACCTCTCCTCCACAGGCTACCAAAACCATAGCTCTATCTCGGGGTGTGACATGGAGGTGACTCTAGCAATGGATTCCTTGGACTTTCATGTTTTTGATGATTGCATTAATGCAATACCAGAAAGTACAGGCAATAGGTCTTTAGTTTTCAGAAGCCTAGGCAAGTGCCCCCAACATGGATGAATTCATTTCATGAACCAAAGCCATCTAGAGGTCTTGGAACAAAACTTCTTCCTATTGAAATTATTTTCGGCTGAAAATTGCAGGTATGTTCAAGAGCATGGCCTTGACTTTTGGGAATAGTAGCCTATTCATGGCACCATGGGCTTCTTTTTCCAATCCAAGAAAGACAATCATATCAAAAAAAATTGACTTGGCTGCAGCTGCACAACCTCCCTTTGGTAATGAAGGACATTAAAGTCATTCAAAATCTGATCAACCAAGTTGGTGAGTTTGAAAATGGATGCCAAGTTAGAGGATTCAAAAAATAGGTTTGTAAGTGTTTGTATATAGATTGATATGTCTAAACCAATCCCACACACTGTCCAGATGCATTCATCACCAGGCATCTAGATTTGGTATTTAAATTTTGAAGGCTTACCTACAAGATGTTTCAAATGCAACATGACTGGACATAAAATTTCAAGATGCTCTACCAAACTCACTGCTAGTTCCCTATTTGTTAATCTAAAAAAAGGGCAAGGAAAGTTGGTAGCCCAAATTCAAACTTCATTTGGCACTGTTGGCGTTACAATTCGTACCTTTGGAGTGCGTATTGGCAACGGACAGCTATGCACAGTATTAACTACTCTTCAAATTAGGAGGGGAAGCTCCCTCTTTTGCTAATATGCATGAAAAAGTAAAGTATTCTAAAATCCTATCTTTTTGACTCAGCTGGTAGAGGCACAAGGTTAAGAAACCCAACACATTGCAGCTAAGGTTTTTCTCTAGTTTCCGCAGATCTTAACTACAACTAGGCTAACACTAAAACTGTCCTATCTCCTCTAGATAAACAAAGCAAGAGGAATTAGGAGCAAGGAATTGGTATACGATAAACTTTAAATCAAGATTCCCAAGGAGGTAAAATACTCTATCTGAGGTGTAGGCTGAAATAAAGGTTATTGAAAACAACATCCAACGGTAAACTAGTTCTCAGAATTCCCGAGGAGGTAAAATACTCTATCCAAGGTGTAGGCTGAAAGTAGGTTACTGGAAACAAACATTTAAACGACAATCTTCATTTTATAATTCCCAAGGAGGAGAAACCCCTATCCAAGGTGTAGATATGAAAGAAAGATTATTATCAACAACATCAAACGATAAACTTTATTTCTAAATTCCCAAGTAGGAGAAAACCCTATCCAAGGTGTAGATATGAAACAAGCTTTATTGAAAACAAATAAATTTGGGACAGCAAATTGCATGAAGGACCTATCACACAATGAACGGTCAAGCAACTTTATATTAAACAAAGTGAACAAGTACAGAATAGCAATATTGCATGGCAAGGTGGGCACAGCAATTTTTTATCACAGCAAAAGTTCAAATACAAATGAGCAAGGGTCCTCTTATTTATAGAACTTCAAGGAGTAGGGAACCCTAAAATCTCCTTGAGTTTATACTTAGTCTTGCAAGCATGCAAGAGTTTATTCTTAAGTCTAAATGTATGCAACCTAACAGTTAACTAGAAAAACATCAATTAACTAATTTTGAACTATACTAAATGGATGTTGCAACACACAAGTCCTTATTGAAATGAAAGTCAACTGATAACTAACATCAGTTAACTAGATCCTAACTGAAAGTCCAACCTCCTCCAAAGATATTCCCGAAGATGAGATAAACATGCATGAACTCAGCAATCAAAACTCAAGAGTGATGTTGAGTTGACTGTTGCTTGTGACTCTATCCTCAAGAACACTATGGGATCCATCTGTCTGCCTACTCCAAGCCGTCATGGGCTATCATCTCCTGCAAGAATTCATTAACTGTCTCATCTTCAAGCACTTTGACGCTATCCAAAATGATAGACTATTTGTTCAACGCCTTCTCTCCATCCTTGATCATTTTCTGATACTCTTTGACCTATTCAGCTACTTTGTCGAACCTCGTTGACATCACCAAGAAATGATTCAACTTGGATGCCACAAGATCACCATCAAGACCGTCATGAACCAAACTCTGGAATTCAGTTTGCACAACATCGAGATCAGTGTAGGTACCAACTTCACGAACATAATGGCACGAGATCTGGGTGACAAATCCGCTTACAAGTTTGAGAGCACCGGCAACATCTTCTTTGATCATCGCCAACTTTTCAGAGATTCTTTCATAAGTTTCTACTTTGAAGAGGTGTTGTTCTCTCCAAGCAAAATGTTTTCTTTTATCTTCATCTACTACAACAGCATCGTATGCAACCACCAACTAAGAAATGAGGATCAAATCTTTTGGTTTGCCTTCTACCATGGTCAATTCAAGTTGCTGGATTCCTTGACGAAGATCATGAGCATCATACCTCAATTGATACAACTCTGTGAGAAGGTATCTGCCTACAATAATGAAATCTTCAACCTAGCTCTCCAAAAGTTTTCCATGATTAACTAACCGACCAAGCTTTTGTTGATCTACAACTGTCTCTTGAAGTTGTGGAAGAATAGCTACCTTGCTTGAGGTCCCATGAAGAAGATCCGATATGTACTGTCACAGTTGCTTGTTCTCAACCTTGAGGGCTGCCTTGTCTTCTCCATCCTTCATCACCCACTCTTCAAGATTACTTGCAGCAACCTTAAAGAGGCTCACGTCCACGTGTCGAGTGCTCCTGCCAAGATTAGCTTTGACGAAGGTGAAATCACCAACTTCAACTTCATCCAAACTCTTGCCCTCCGGTGATGTGGCAACTTCAACAACAATCTCTCCCTTAGGAGTCTTTTCTATGTGTACTTGCTTCTTAATCTTCTTGTTTGACTTGGAAGTTGAACTGGAGTTTAAATATTATTTTAAGTTAAGTTCATAAAGTCCTCCATTATAGGGCGGCCAAGTTCACTTTAGTTCAAAAAGTCAAAGTTTGACTTTAGGTGCCAACTCCAGACTTAGAAACTTTTTTGAAAATTTCATTTGCAAAAGGTCACCGGAGGCTATGTTTGACCACTGATTTTGATTGACTGATGTGTCCAATAGACTAGCTGACAGTTTCATTGAAGAGCAAGATCTAAACTGAAAAGGAGCTCCTTGAGGTTGATAACCCTAATTTTGACTTCTAAGCCTTCAAAATTATGGGTGCCCCTGACCTCCAAGGGCGCTTTTGCTTCCAGACAGTCAAATTTCCATCAATTTGAACTTGATTTCGACCCCACTTTAGCTTACAACTCCCGACACTTGACAAAACTTCAAAGCTAGCTAACAGGCTCACTGCAGAGCTGACTCAATTCTGAACATGATCTCCTAGAGAGCATAATCCCTAAACCCTTCATCTGACAAGTCAAAAACTTGGGCGCCCTTGGCTAGCAGGTGCTCTTTTTCTCTCAGACAGCCATTTTCACAATGTGTTGATTCTCCACTCAATCTCTGACTGTCAGCTACTGACAAGTCTTTTGAACTGGCTAAGATATGCAACAGAAAGTTGGAAGCATCAAGGACAAGATGAGCATTTGAGCTAAACCAAACAACTACATTTGAGGGTTCAAAACCTTGGGCGCCCCTAGACTCCAAGGCGCTTTTGCTCTGGACTGACATTTTTAACCATGATAAAAACCTTACATTTGACTCCTGATTTTCGTAGTTCAACAACTCAGATTAATCCATTGACAGATTTGTTGCGAAGCTTGATCTAGTCTGAGACAAACATCCTAGGTGACATTTGATCAAAAAGTTTCATCTAGTGCCTCAAAAAGTTAGGCGCCCCTGGCCTCCAAAGGCGCTTTTCTTCCCAGTGTAAGTCAAATTTTCATCTCCTTCGTTCTTCGTTCAATCTTCAATTTCAGGTGCTAGACAGATCTTTAGGACTGGCTAGTAGGCTCATCGCGAAGCTAACAAGACTCCAGAGAATTTTTCTTGGAAGTGACAAATCTCAAAAAGATAATTTGGGCCTCTGAAATCTAGGGCACCCCTGGCTAGCAGGTGCTCTTTTCTTCCCAGACAAAATTTTGATGATTTTCACCTCAACGAAAAATCCCCTCCAAGACGAAGCATCATTTTGAACATATCTCGCCATAGAATCTTCACTAGAGCATTTTAAGCTTAGTTTTCAACACCTAGCATCTAGCCATCTGCCATTGACAACCTCAAAGGCCCTGACTTTTCTCCTGAAAAAATGAAAACTACCCACTAGCCTTAAATTGACTTTTTCTTGATTCTAACTTCACCACTATGATCGTGAAGTGAAATAAACCAATCAAAATAATTTTCAATCAATTCTGACAAGATCCTATTTTTAGGGTTTCTCCTAAAAAATAGGGGTCCGAATTTTCAAAATTTTCAAAATTTTCAAATTTTGCCAGTATCTTCTAGACAGAAAACCCACAAAAAGCCCATACTTCATTTTCCCAAAAACTAACTTTTGACGACAATTTTACAAGGTTTAGACTATTTTAAGCAAAATGCCTTAATGAAGCAAAAAAATTGTTTTGGGTGCAACAGGCACAACCATGGAATTTTTTTCGATTAGTCTTTGCCTCCCATCTTGAAGTTCCAAGATGGGGTTGGTGGACATAATTATTTGTCCAAGCCTACAAAAGCTTGGCCCCAACTAGTGCCTTCTACAACTACACTCTGTGTGACAGCTCTTGAGTTTCCTAGACCATGTTTGCCTCCTTTTGTTAAGGATAATGCTACACAAATTTGTCGTCCAAAGATGAATTTTGTTGGCACCATAGTTTGCATACTCGGCAAATCACTAAGTACTCACATTTTTTTTCACCCATGAGTTTTATCAGTGTTTATTTCCCAAGTTATTTTTTCAATTTTTTTAAAAAACTTGTTGAGATTTTGGTGAGTAGTCACCAAGACTCACCAAAAAATCAGCAAGTTTTTCCATTTAACTCAGCAACATGTCAAAATTGAGAAAAAAAACATGGCTTAGAAACTGCAAAAACTCTATTATTCTTTTGGTTTTATAAGCATTGGTTTTTGCCTTTTAAAAATTTATGAAATTGGAGTGCACCATGAAGATTTGTGTGGTTTTGAAGGACTTCATTTGGGCTTGGTGGCGAGAGCTTCACCCCCTATATTGCGATAGGGAATGCGCCAAGAGCACTACCCTCAGAACACGCAAGGGGCATTGCCCCCAGACCCCTATGAGGGGCGCTACCCCTAGACCCTCACAAGAGGTGTTTCCCCTCAACCCCACTACAAGCATTGTCCCTAGACCCCCACCAGACTCATTTGATACATTTGGTATCTAAATTTTGCATAAAATTTATACTTTTTCAAACAAACAAAAAAATTTTACAAAATATTGAGTATTTTTTAAGGTGTCGAGTTTAGCCGAGTTTTTTCAAGTACTCTCTAATCAATTTTTTGGCTTGCCGAGTACTCTCCAAGTCCAAGTTTGCAAACTATGGTTGGCACTATATGGATCAAATTGTTGAGGATGAAGACTACTTCCCACAAGAACTCACAAAAGAGTAGGTAAATGAGATGCTGGAGTTCCTTGAAAACAATGATGAAAGGGTTAATTTTCCTAGTATAACAACCATTTCCCAAACTACAAGTAAGATTACCAAACCAAACCACAACTCAACGAGCAACCAAAAAGGAAGGAAAAAAGAAGCTGAAAATTTGTAAATGGAAGCTTGGATTCAATTGAGGATGGCATACAATAGACCACATATGCTCTCCTCAGTAGAAGCAAGAGGAAACAAACCTCAAAACACTCATGAGGTAATCCAACTTTACGAAATTTATTGTTTCTCAGGTATGATTAGTCCCTAAGGCTTTGGTTGTTTTAGATATGGTTAGCTTTTTGTATCAATTCTTTCTACTTAGTTTTTTGGATAGTCTTATAGGTCAGTTTCTTTAGGTTCCCTTATAGATTTTACTTTGCAAAGGACTATGTCCTCTCAAAATTCTTAATTTTTATGATTTAATATATGGGAGAGGGCCCTTTCCCTCAATTTATTGATAAAAAAAAATTAATGTGATGCTTTGATAATAAAAAGGAATATCCTTGTAAGGTCCCCATTTTCCGGCTCACCAAACTGATAATAATTTATTTAATTAATTTAAATATTTACTATTGCCTGGCACAAGTATATTAAAAAGGGGTAATATTAAATATTAAAATTACAATGTTATTATAAAGTGATGTGCAGGAAATATTTAAAAGATATTTAATAAAGTCACTTTATAATAAAGTGCAAATAAGTTTTGGTGGGAAAATTAAAAGGAGTTATAAAAAGGATGCAAGAGCTAATTTGTGCATATGTTGGATTATTATTATTTTTGTTTGGTCTGTGGTGGAGCTCTTCAGAGTTTGAAACCCTAGGTGGGAATTCCTATGGGTATCTAGTTTTGGTAGTGAAAGATTCCAGCCTAGCTGGGTTCAAGCGGATTCATTCAAGATTCGCACTTGCACGATAACACTTGGTTTCGAAATTTGTAAAAGTCTTCTTCAAAGACAAATTTCTAGGTTTGTCAGAGAATCAAGGTTCATAAAGAATTGTGGTTTGAGTAAACGGGAATATTATATATATATATATATATATATATATATATATATATATATATATATATCCATTTGAATATTGTGCAATGTCTGGTATGTTATTTTTTGGGAACTTCAGGGTTCATGAATATCTAATATTATAATGTGGTAACAAACATTGTGAGCAGCCAGGCATACACCTCAGCAATCGTAGCTTTTAATGAAAGAATATCATATTAATATCGCTGGCTTTGGGTTCATAAATATCTAACATTTTATTGTAGCAACCAGGCATTCACCTCATGCAGCCGTACCACTTTATGAAAGGACATCATATAAATATTGCCGACTTTGGAAAGGTGTGAAAAGGTATCGGGTCACCAGCTCTTATTTAGATAAGACAAGAAATTAAAGTGCAGAAAAGACAAAAATAAATGAAGGGCAGACAAGACAAATTACGGTGAATTTTCCTTGAAGTCTATAACTCAGCGCTGCTTCTTGGGGATCCTCTAGGGTGACGTGGCATCAGCTGCAGCAGTCAGAGGGAGACTACACCAGCTGTAACCTCCTACGCCAGTCTTTAATCTGCAGCAGCAATCTTTTTAAGGAGCCGTCACTTCCCAAAAGCTCTATATTTTACAGTGAATGCTCAGAACTGTAAATTTGAGGGCTGTGAATCATGCTAAGACCATTTCCAGGTCAGATATAATTTATTTATATAAGGGTTCCTGATTTCTGATATATGTGAATGAATATTGCTCATTTAAAAAAGTATATCAGATACATATATTAGCATGAAATAAAAATACTTGTGGGAACAATTATACTTCAAGTATTTTGCATGAACTTTATTCACCTACCTGGAAACTAGCTGGAAACAAACCCGAAGCAATGGTATGAAAACTGTTTGACGAAATGTCTATCAGCACAACAACATGAAAAGTGTTTGACGAAATACACATTCATAGTAGAAGGGTAAAGTGGAAAATTTTATATGCCAATTTGGTTCGGGACTTTACAATCCTATACTTAAAGACAAAAAACACCACCAAGAATGGCATAGCTACAAGCTCTTGATGTTGACTCCCTAAAACATTCTTAACCACATATTTGCTCTTTAATCAAAGCTTCATTAGAAATAATTAAATTTAAGTTGTCAAAAAGTAAATTGACGTTATATTTTTAAAAAGCAACTTATATTTAAATTTTTTGAAAAGGTTGTTATAAGTGTAGTTAAAAAGTGTCACTAAAAACAAGGTCTTAAAGTGATTATTTTAAAAAAAGACACTTATATTTTATAACTTTGAGGGGAAAATAAAATAAAAGACTATAATATTATATTATTTTCCCTCAAAAAGTTACAAAAGGAGGATTGGATACAAAGAAGAGAATTCTTGCTCATTTTATGATTTTTTCTCCATAGAATGAAAATGAGTTCTTCTATTGCCTGAGGATGAAAACCCTCCTAGCCATTTGAGTAATTCCATTCAGGGATTACCTAAGTGCTGAATGTATACAATTTTCAGTTTGTTGGTTGTGAAGTTAATTGTGCTAAATAGTTGCAATATTATTTCTAGATGTTTGGTGTGTCTAGTTTTGATTATGGTTTATAGTTTAGAATTTGTGAAGTTTCAATTTGTTTCAACAAATCTAATCACCATATTTGAAGAATTCATGCTAGACATGACAATGTGTAATCTTACAATAGGTCGTACATCCCAAACCTATTGTAATATCTCATAGCAGTGGTTTTACATGAAATACTAAAGTTATTTCTGATTTTTAGTGAATATTGGCAGCTAATCATTGTTGAATCCTTCTCTACATTGGCTGCTCCAATCTGGGTATGCAATTCTTCATTTTTAATCAGATTTAAGTACTGTTGTTATTGCTGCTATAGCTGATCACACATTGGGTTGGGATTTGAAATAACATTCATGATTCAACAGCCTATTTTAATATACGGCAAAGAGTTTTAACTGTTTAATATTCAGTTGCATGACAATATTAACAATTGCATGTCAATTTTGGATGGTATTCTTCATCGCAGCAGTTGCATATTGGTGTTGGATATTAGAATTAACAATTGCATGTCAGTTTTGGATAGTGTTCTTCATCGCAGCAGTTGCATATTGGTGTTGCATGTTAGAATTAACAATTGCATGTCAGTTTTGGATGGTATCCTTCATCGCAGCAATGGCATATTGCTGTCTTTCAACAGTTAACGCAATTGCATGTTGAAGTTTCAATATTTATCATTCAAAGGTTTAGAATTGATTTTCAGATCGTACAGTTGAGTATTTTCAATTGTTTGAACAGCATCATCGACAATCTTTTGGAGTTTCAACACTGATATTACATTCTAAGGTTTGCATCATTCCATTTCATCACTTCAAATATAATTAAAACTGATATTGTTTCCTGAAGGTGATTGTTTATTTTAAGTTTTTAATTTTTCATTATCATTAAAATTAGACTAGGAATACTGATAATTTAGGTGATTATTTCTACATCATTAATCAAAATTTTCATGTTTATTATTTATATTGTTAAAGATCCTGGATGGTTTACTGCTAGATCCATGCTATTATTGTGTAAAGATCTTGGACAGTTCAAAACCCCTTTAATTTGCATGTCACTATCCGCCATTTTGGCATTGATCCAAAATCGGATGATATAGTCTACCATTTTGGCATTGACAAATTTCCACTTGTTATCTGTCACTTTGGCATAAACAGAATTTGCATCTGCGAATTTGGCATTGATCAATTATGTCAATTTGATATTGTTTGTAATTTGGTCAGCTAGCTGCCAATAAGTTGCTTATTGTGTTAATTGTCCTCATTCTAGTCTCTATATGCTCTAACCTTGCCCACATCAAGATCTTGGTGATCAAAAAGAGCTCGAATTTGAATTGATCGTAAAAATTTGGTGGATTTGAGCTAACCATCCTGCCAGGGACATTACACTTCACTTAGGTCTTCAACTAGATCTTTGTTTAATACTCCAAAACATATCTCAAATTTTTCAAGTTAAGTCTTAATTCTTCTAGATAAAAAAATAACTTAGTGTTCCTTTTTCCTTATATCCTCCCTTACCTTGACCCCACACACAATTATTGCCAATTTTGCCTAGTATCAAAATATTAAGCGAAGGAAAGGGTAAGGTCACAACCTAAAAGAGGTACCGGTTGCTATTCACTACCAAGAACAACTCATTTAATGGATTAATCCAATGATTTTGCAAAGTTTTTCTACCATTTATTGTTGTTATTGTGATTTTATTACCCCAACCATTTCTATACTTGGTATCCTATTTATTTCTAGGAATACCCTTCAATCCCCCTCCTATATGCCCTACAAATACTTCCAATTTGTGTTGTCAAGGTTGTAGATCCAAGTTGTGTCTTCCTTCCTTAGATTAGTGTGGTGGTCATATAATTCATATCCTACTCCAATTTATGATCCATATCATCCAAGTTCATTGTATTTGTTATAACATTTTGTTCCATCTTGGTTGTCAAGTCTACTATCTATGATTGAAGATGTTCCGCTATAGCTTTGGCATGGTTGTCAATCTACCCCTTTATACCAATCTTAACCCTCTAGTTCTAGATCATCTTCCACAAGGGTTTTCCTTGGTGTTGCAAAAGACTTACCCTTGCCTCTAGTGGAAGCATAGTTGGAAAACTCGGACTTAGTAAAAATTTGGCAGACCCAAAATTTGCGACTCAGCAAAAAACTCAGCAACTTAAAAAATTGCTTAAATTTCTTTAAAAATACTTTCTTTTTGCAAAATTCAAAGACAAAATATATCCAATAAATCCATAAATGAGTAGAAAAGTGTTTTCTATTAAATTTGACTCATTTGAATACAAATTGAGTACAAAACCACATCATCATGCGAAACCCTAATACAATAGTTACCTGACAACTATTATGAATTTATGATGATTGTCTTTGAAAATCATCGTCATAATTCATAAACTGCATATTACAACATTTGACATCTTCCTCTATCCAAGTCTAGTGAAAACTTGGGGAGAGGTTCTAATCTTTGCATACCGTTGTAGTCTAGTGAAAACTTGGAGAGAGGTTCTAATCTTTGCATACCGTTGTAGTCTAGTGAAGACTTGGGGAGAAGTTCTAATCAATGATATTATGATAGTGATAAAGATAATTGTCTAAGTTGTCGATTCTAGTCTTCACTCCCAAATCCCCTCATTGTAATCAAATTTCTTATATGAGAAAAGATCCCAATAACTAGTGTGGGTCTAGGAGTGGAGATCTCAATGGGGTTGAGGGACGACCCATTTTGGTATGTTATTACTTTCATTCTAGGCCAAAACAAAAGGTTTGATGAAAGTAATGCTAAAGCTATCACTTTGACACAATAGTTATAATGACATCTATGACCTAAAACCCAAATTATTTCAAAATTCTTACAACTAGCCAAAGTCAAAAAATTGGGTTTCCAACTATATAGTTTTGATCATTTCAATAAGACAAATCCAACAAATGCTATCTACACAAGGGTACAAAAAACTAAACCTAGAATTCTTTATTTTTCCTTATTACCCTAGTATACCTAGTGCAAATAAAAACCCTAATTTATCCCTAGATAGTAGGTTTTCAATTGGACCTTAGGGTTTCATCTAGTAGCCACCAAACCATAGTAGAAAATTCCTAGCCAATCTATAGTAGATCTAAGAAATGAAATAAAATAAGCATTTGCAAAAAAATCATTTCAAACAGAATATTCATTTTTTATCACCTCCTTACACGCATTGTAGATGCACAACCCAAATAAAAGCTATAATACACTTATAATGAAATTATTATATAACATAAGCAATAGATAGATAGATAGATAGATAGATACACTTCACAAATCAATACAATGAGCAAACAAGATAGTGATAGTGAAATGAAAGACATAATGTTGAATATTAAATTGAGTTCACTTTGGGGGGGCAAGCTCCACAGCCTTACAATCAAAACAAAAAACATAGCTATGATGCCAAATACTAAACCACCAGCTCTAATAGCATGATTAGACTATTGTGAACCATAAGCCCAATTCAGCTAACTACTATTATAATTTTTAAATGCCCAACTCAAAGTGTGTGTGTGTGTGCCACAAATTGGCCACACCATAGAAGATCACCCTTGGGAATAGAACCAAACATAGCATATAACTTGTGCAACCTTACACAAATATATTTTTTCTCATTTTGTCTTAAGCCTCAACACACCATTCCACATGGATATTAAGTTTCTTCAAAGTTTTACAAACTAGAATCTAGATTTCCTTTGTATGTAGTGAAAATGTGTATGCCAACAATATAGTTAATGTATGTCCCTTGCATAAAGATTATCACAATTTGACTAGGAATGCCACGCAAGGTATCATCTAACATGCTTACTTGAGCATCTTTCAAATAAAACTCTTCTTGCATCTACTCAAATTGAATTTACAAATCATTTATTCCATTATAGCACCATGGTCATCAATTACACAAACCAACTTTGCACACCCATCACTTATGGGTCTGGTGCTAGCAAATGTACCAACAACGTAAAGCAACATCTAAATTGTCACGCTATATGAAAGTGATATCCCAACTTAACAACTCCTCAATTGTGGCATTTATGTAATCATCTAATTGGATCGAGTTGCTATATGTTTTCCACTTTGCTATAAGAGATATCACCATCTTCATTCATTGTTTCCATGTAAGGGCTCCAAGTTCTAAATCCAATGAAATCATCTTTGCATTGCCCATAAAGAATAACATTTTGTCTTCAAGAATAACTATACCCTTTACATCATTTACCTATCTCATTCTCAATAATGTAGAGTAAAAATGGTTCTTTTGAAGCCATTCAATGACTGCAAATTCATTGTTTGCTCAACTTCAGCATTGAACAACAAGCCAATAGGGAAGATCTTATAAGATTTGGCCATTCCTAAGTATAACTAAGTTGTTGGTTCAGGATTGGGTTTATCAATATGATGATTTGCTTCCTAGGTTTGGTATAGTTGGGTTCAACTGTACAATATATATATAATATTAAAAATATATTAAAATAATGATAATTTGCAACAACAACAACAAAAATAGAATTGAAAATATAGCTAATGGTGATGAAGACAATTGATAATTCATTGTCAAATTTCAAATTAATACAAAATTACAATCAATAATAATCTTCATATTGCTTTTCAGCAAGATCATCAATGTCATCACTTGGTTCATTTGTATAGTAGCCTCCTCATCCTCTAAAGAAACTGTGGCGAGCCATGCAACAAAAGCATCCAAGTCAACACACTTAAGGGCTACGTTCCAATTCCTCACTGCCCCTCCCTTGTATTTGATTTGCTTATGTAACAAGCAGCACAAATTGGAATGCACATAGACCAATTCCTCTTCCTTTCTTGCAGCCAACCAATTACACTAAACTAAATGGATAAGAGTATGTACTCTAGCTCCCCTTAGCTAAAGAACTCACAACTTGTTAAGATCATAGTCAAAGTCAATACAACATTTGCAATTATAATATATAGCTTCCAAAAAAAAATATGAAAGCTAAAAAATTAAAAATGCATGCCTATGATAGAGCTACGATTGCAAAAGGCTGCAAAAAGACAAAGCCTTGGTCATGAAGATACCACCATGTATGATCAAGCTTCTTGTACTTGTCCCAAAGAGTGCTAAGAGTGTGATTCGTTGAAGCTATGAAACTTCCAAAATCACCCATGATTGTGCCCTCTACATCTAGATCTAGGAAGAGTATAGTGAATGTTGTTTTGTACCCATCACTAACTTTAACGTCTCTATTTGGTGCCACCCTCCTAGGCAAAGAAGTATCTTTTGTTAAGTTCTATGATCAGATTAGAGACACAGATTTTAATTCAAAAATAATCACACAACAACACAACAAATACCCTGGGAAAACCCTCCTCTTGAGGGAGAAAAACCCAACAACAATATATCACTTATTTATTGAATGTCACAAAGAATATCTCCTTTACAAAGGGCTGATAAGAAGGCCAATAAGAAGCACCCTGAACAGATGCAAAAACACAATAACAGAATGATGCAATCTGCATGTAGTATACTCGGACTTCTACAGAACCTCGAACTCCTCTTGATGACAAATTCGCACTTGTAATGAATATGTAATGGAATGTGTATTAGTGAATCATTGAACAAAGAAATATATCGAACATATATACAAGTGGAGGGAGAGAGTCGCATCCCTTGATGCTTCATGTCGGCCTCCAATCAAGAGATATAATCTCTAAATGAACGCATCTCTTCATAAATGAGGTCGGCCTCATATAATAGCAATTATTAATTGTCTCTCAATGAAATCGCATCCATTAACGTATATGAAGTCGGCCAAGGAGAGATCGCACCACTTCATTAAATCATGCCTTCAAAAGTCGTGCCATTTCAAGAAATGTAATCTCGCAATTCAAATAGCCATTAAGGCTATCATTTGAATTGCCTTAAGGAGACGAAGAGCGCTGGAAGTAGCAGCCCAACACTGCACTATAACATTAACACTCCCTCTCAGCTAGGGAAGATACTTCCAGTTGCATAAGACATATCACCTCATCGTGATGTCTACCACAATGGCTACACCTATATGTGGAAAGGAAAGATATCACCTCATCGTGATATCTACCACAATGGCTACAACCATATGTGGAAAAGATAGATATCACCTCATCGTGATATCAACCATAATGGCTACAACCATGTATGGTATGTACAAATGTTCATCACTTACGTGATGTTGTCACCTCAGCGTGACGTTCACCATGGTTCTCCTAGAGGGTGAAACACAAGTACAAGAAAATCATCACGAACTCTCTCTCGTGATACTGTCATGGAGTCACACACATGACATCCACCATGGCTCTCCCAGAGGGTGGAAACAAGGGCTTTCACCTTGATATTCTCTCATAGAAAGAATGCATTAACAAGGGCTTGCACCTCAAATCTCTCTAACAGAGAGAAATGCATTAACAAGGGCTTGCACCTCAAATCTCTCTCAAAGAGAAATGCATTAAAGAGGATCACTGATACTAAGACTCCTTCTCAATAAGGGCTTGATTCTCCACCATACCAAGCTTGTCTTGAAAGTACACAAGCTTTATCCTAGAGAGAAGCTTGGTGAGAATGTCCGTCGTCTGCTCATCAGTGTTGATATACCTCAATTGTATAGCTTTCCTCAATATCATATCTTTGATACAATGGTATTTGATCTCAACATGCTTGGTTCTATCATAAAACACAGGATTGACAGAAGGCTTCACACAGCTCTAGTTATCACAATGAATGATAGTAGGCTCATTGATTGTCCAAACAATCTTGCAAGGAGCTTTCAAAGCCACGCTGCTTCACGAGCTGCCACACAAGCTGCAATATACTCAGCCTCTGTTGTAATCAGTGCCACAGAAGACTGCTTCCTACTACACCGGGATATCATCGCAGACTTCAACTGAAACAACATCCAGAGGTGCTCTTCCGATCAGCAACACAACCATCTTCTTTAGGTTCAGTAGGCTCCCTCTAAATCTTCAAGCACTTGCATCAACCTCCTGACCTCATCGTCCAAGATTGCTTGCAATGCTTGCCTTAGAGAAATGGTTTCCAACGCACACCTCTAATACTGTAGAGAGTTCAGGATTGTCCTTCTCGACCTCATCTCAGATCACACTATTCTAAATAGGTTTGCGGAGCTGCCAAAATCAAATCCAAATGACTGTCTTGTGCAATTCTAATCTCAGCAGCTGAAGAGGTCTTCCAAGGATTTAACACTTGGCCTTGCAACACTACAACCTTCACTTCTTCTCAGTGAGTCACGGGACTCCCTCTTGATCCATGCTTCAGAGATTGCAAAGAAGACTTCTGGAAGTGAACTCCCTCTAACCATCAACTCAAACCTATGGCTGCAAGTTGTGACTTCATGCTTGATCATTTCTTTGGTTGGCGTGACTTCCTTACAAGATGCCTCAAGCTTTTCATCACTAAGTAATCTCTCATCACCTTCTTGCTCCTAGAAATGTCCTAAAAGCATTTTAGAGAGAGACTACTAACAATTTATAATTATCCAAAGAAATATCAAGGCTAGAATCATACAAGGTTTACTATCTCAGGTAATAGCATAAATACATATCAACCAATCACATTTGAGATTGTAGTTCTCTTTTCATCTCAGAGTCACGCTCAAAGATCTTCACAATTAGCATGAACATCTCATAATGAATGAAAGGTGACACCAAAGGATCTCATCCAGGGATCACAAATCAAGAGAAAGACAACACGATTTACTACACACAAGATCAAACAAACGATGTCAGATTTGCACAACTTAGCAGACTGATTTTTCAACTTAAGAGAAAAAGAATACAAGAGTACAAACAAAAGATACTTATCTCTTTCTGTTAGTACACCACAAACTTCACATTGCTCAAAAAAATTGTTTCTCCTCTCAAGAGCTCATCTTAACTCAAAGTAAGAGAAAAAAAAAAAAAATTAATTTTTTTTCAGCTCACAAGTCATAAATAAAAAAAATGAAATACTTATCTTGTTATTTGGTTGCAACCATTTTGCAACTTGATCACGTAGTTCGACCTGTCAACAGTTGAGCTCTTAATTGAAAGGTCGTAGGGATCATTGATGTCTATCATGACTGCAAGGACTTATATTGTTCTCCAGATTAAGCCAAACCACGCCAGCACTAAACTCTGCCAATAAGTCCGAATTTGCCAGATAATCATGTTCTTCATTTATGGACATAAAGCAAACACTCAAGCAGCACCACACTTCTTAGAAATACATGCATACTTCCGAACCTCCAATAATCATATGCTTGAAAATAAGCCTAGCTCCAAGGCGTTACCATCTTGAATATTGACCAACTAGACAGCAACTGATATATAATGATGTCATGTGCAATTTAAGAATGACGATGTCCATATTGAGCTCCACCCTTTCAGTGGCGTCGTTCATAATCAAAAAAAAACTCCTAAAGACTCTACGCACAAAGCCTGGAAGATAAGATCGCCTACTCCCTTGGTCACATCACTCGGCTCACTTGGAATCGTCTGTAGTTGTGAATAAGCACGATGAAGTGAAGTGCGGACACCATGCGTCGCTCCATGCTCTTGTCACGAACTAGAGGGTAGTCACTTGTCTTTATGTGTGCGGCTGGCTTTGCAGATGATGATGGTGAACTCCCAGCCAGACGCTGGTCAGAGGATACTCAACTCAAGTCTAGAAGCCTTCAGACGTGTGCCCCTGAGACATCTCAAAACAATAACAATTAGTGACCGATCCACGCTAATATGTTTTCGAGATCACCACACTCTAGCGGATGGCATGTTTCTAGAATCATCATTGAATGCCAACCATTTAAGGTAGACACCAGCCGAAGATTATATTATTCTCAATACTCCTTCAACCAGACGAACGCCGAAACTTCATGGGAAAGATAAATAAAGATAGCCGTCCACAAATGAAATACCAGACAAGACAATGATATCTCATATATCCACTTGAAGGATCTGGGCAAATGAAGAAGAAGGTCCTTCCTTGGAGACTGAACAACATAAGAACATGACAACCCGTCCAACATTGAAGATGCGATTCTTAGTCCAATCTGATCAAGACTTTCCTTAACCTGCTCTGATACCATGCTAAGTTTTATGATCAGATTAGAGACACAAATTTTAATTCAAAAATAGTCACACAACAGATACCCTGGGAAAACCCTCCCCTTGAGGGAGAAAAACCCAGCAACAATATATCACTTATATATTGAATGTCACAAAGAATATCTCCTTTACAAAGGGCCGATAAGAAGGCCAATAAGAAGCACCCCGAACAAATGCAAAAACACAGTAACAGAATGATGCAATTTGCATGTAGTAGACTCAGACTTCTACAGAACCTCGAACTCCTCTTGATGACAAATTCGCACTTGTAATGAATATGGAATGGAATGTGTATTAGTGAATCATTGAACAAAGAAACATATCGAACATATATACAAGTGGAGGGAGAGAGTCGCATCCCTTGATGCTTCATGTCGGCCTCCAATCAAGAGATATAATCTCTAAATGAACACATCTCTTCATAAATGAGGTCGGCCTCATTTAATAGCAATTATTGTCTCTCAATGAAATCGCATCCATTAAAGTATATGAAGTCGGCCAAGGAGAGATCGCACCACTTCATTAAATCATGCCTTCAAAAGTCGTGCCATTTCAAGAAATGTAATCTCGCAATTCAAATAGCCGTTAAAGCTATCATTTGAATTGCCTTAAGGAGACGAAGAGAGCTGGAAGTAGCAGCCCGATGCTGCACTATAACATCAACATATTTGTGCTATAATCTTTGCGGGTCAAGGCAAACGCTTGAAGATACAAAGGTGTGGTCATCTTGTTCCACTATTCAACAATAAATATTTTTGCACTCCTTTGAAAAATGTTTTAGTGGTGTCATTCTCCTTAGCTGTTATTATGCCCCTTAATTTTTCTATCATGGAGCTAATGTTGTTGTATGTCTCACCCAAACATGGCTTAACCATGTCAGAAAAACTGATCAGAGTCATGAAAATCTCAATGAAACTCAAAAGATAGTCCACATAAGCCCAACAATCATCATTCAAGACCAATGCTTTGATCTTCCAAGCTCTCTCTATATTTGACTACCTCCATACATTTCAAAATGTTGATGACCATGGCACTAAATGCCTCTAGCACCTTCACAAATCGTCTCAAGGCGATTGTATGTGATTCAAATAAAGTCTTAGCAAATTAATATGATGTAAGAAAAAATAAAGCAAATTTAAAAAGCAGATGACATAATTAAAATTTTATACTAAACTTAAAGTAAATCAAAAAATAAAATATTGAAAGTTCATAAAAACTTGGATGACTTTAAGATGGCTTGTGACATAATGATTTGTCACACATTTGAATCTCCTCAACCTCGATGTAAATTTATTTGATCCACCAAATCTGTGTGCTAAGCTTATGCATCACCAAGTTGAATGAATGGACAACTCATGCTATTTAAAATATGTGCCTGTATCTTGCCTCCACCATTGAACCCATTTTCTTGCAATTTTTAGCACTGTATATTATGACTTCGATAACATGTTGAGACCCCACCATCTCAATCAACTCTATGAAAATGTTAACAGTGAAGTTTGCATCCTTCACTTAGCCCTCACAACCAATTACCCCTTTAAAGCACACAACAATGACATTAAGGACTTGTTTTTGCAATCTTTCCATCCATCAAAAATGATGTACACTCATTTCAACCCGTGAATCCTTGATTTGTTACAATTATGTCTCTTCAAAATCTTTCTCCTTTGCCATTAAGGTGATGCGCATGTTTTCATATCTAGGACCTATATAACCTATGAGTGTCTAACTAATTGTATTCTCACAAGGTTAGAAAGGAAGCCCATTAACATAATCCCATTAGCATAAATGCAACATGCAATGTGTTTGTCTACGATATCTCTTGCCTCAACCTAAAATGTTCTTTCTAATGGGTTGCACCCAAGCCATTCTTTTGCAAGAAAGAAAGGGGCTCTCATCTTCTTAGGAAGACAATGTCACAATGAAAGGATGTGTGCAACCACCATTGGAGAAGTGGAAGCTGGCCTTTCGGTAGCTCGTGCAATCCTTTCTTGGCCAAAGGATGGGATCTTGATTTTGCACTATCTAATTCTTCTTGCTCTCTAATATAAGCAAGAACTAGCTCCTTTGGCATCCCATGTTTGTTTGACCCACCGCATGCTATAATTCTTTGGCTAGTTATTGCACATAGATCAGCCTTATTTCAACAATGCAGGCTCTTATACTCAGTATGGGACTAGCTACAATGTCAAAGATAACAACTTGTCACAAGTTGCTCAATCATCATGACATGTTGCCAAAGAGGTGATACTTGGAAAATTTGGTAGGTCTATACATCCCTTGGCCCACTAAACTAGAACTAGCAACCATTATAAACTATACTTGCACCTACATGTTTTACAATAAACAAATATCAAGAATATCGAAGAAAAAAATGTAACCCTAGGCTACATGAACATAGAAAAAATTAAAAAATAACAATGTAACCCTATGATATGTTAAAAAGTGTAACAACTTGGAAAACAAAAATTATTTTAATTTTTTAAAACATAGGAAGCTTGGGAAAAAAATAAGAACTTTTAAAAAATTACCTTGAATGACAAATCTCCTTGACACGAGCTATTTGATCCCCATCACACCTATCAAACACACCTTTGCAATCCTTCAACACTCAAAAAAACCAGCAACCCTGAGCAATGACAAACAATGATTTTTAGAAATTCAAAATGATAGGTAGGAGTGTTTGTGATTTGTGTTTGTATGTCACTTTTTAGGTTTAGTTTTCAAATTTTAGGTTTATGTTTGCTTTTTCAAAATCTATTTTTAAAATTTTTTTTTAAGTGAAACATCACATTCTAGGGGGCAAGTGCCCCACGAGTAAGCCTAACTTCAACCAAGACATTCCCCAGATACCCCTCGAGTACATATGATGCATATGTGGGCCAATCAAGTCATTTGAGATGTGTCTTATGCGTGACAAGGGATACCAAGGCCCAAACCCAAACTCAAACTCTTTCTAGGCAAGTATGGGGATCAGATCTTGCATACCTAGTAACATATAAGTATAATGTTGAGTGTTGAAGCTTTGAACAACTCATTGACTCCCAAATCTCTTTAGCAATACGTTTAAGTCAAAATAACTTTTCTCCCATTTGAAATACTCTCTCACCATATGAGGGTCAAACTCTTTCCTACCCCCTTTATTTCAATCCTATACTTATGTGTAAACAAAGAATTTGGATGTACATTCCTTGATTGAAGATTATAGTCTTTAGCATACCAATCTAATGTGATAACTTTACCAACTAGCAATACTCCATCATGGAATCTCCATGTTTCTCTAAGTTTCCAAAACCCAAGATGGGGGATCATTTTTCGGGCTGGCAAAATGGTTCATGGATTTGAGAATGACGTTAAGGACATATGTCAACAATAGGGGCAAGGACTATAGGATGTCCCGACACAAGCAAAAGAAAAAGGGCACATATTGGGGGAGGTCCAAAAGCTTGGTGTTTCGAATGTCCAATAGGCTACTCTAGGTCTAAGAGTTTGTGAGAAATTCATCTTCTCTTCCTAATATTATTCCCACCCCTCGTCTTCTACATGGATTTGAAAAAATCTAGGGCAATTTTAATGAGTGGTCCTCCTCACCATGTCAACATTCCTCCTTTGACAACTTTTAGTTAGACAGTACTAAGTGCCCCAAGGTTCCATGTTTCCAGCATAGAATAGGTCTACAAGTTTTGCATCCAAATGGAGGTCTTAATCTTCCACCTAATCATACAAAACAAAGTCTCCATGTGGCTTCCTCTCAAACTCTTATCATGGCTCTACAT
This sequence comes from Sequoiadendron giganteum, assembly GCA_007115665.2. Lineage (NCBI taxonomy): Eukaryota > Viridiplantae > Streptophyta > Pinopsida > Cupressales > Cupressaceae > Sequoiadendron > Sequoiadendron giganteum. The sequence continues at coordinate 327,475,144 of CM021107.1, read as the reverse complement.
CCAAAAGTATCATGTATTAGAGTGTATGGCACACAAGTGTTGTGCCTTTATTCTTTCTGCACAATTTTATATCAGCTTATGTATTAATGTTTTGTACTCGTGTGATCACATTTTATATTGACATGACTATTGAGACATAAAAGATTATTGTGAGATTTAATTATATTGATCTCTTCAGTTCATTATTTCCATTATGACTATGGATGCTAGTTACTTTCATTTTAATGATTTGGTACTGATATTTGATGATAATTATATGTGATTTGATCATGATGTTTATTAATCGTTTTGATTATGAATGAGTAGATAATGAGTATTGTGACTTGATTATTATGTTATGAGATTTTGTGAGATATGTATCTTGCATGAGTATATTTGTGCTCATTGACTTTATATTGTGCTTTAGCTATCTGTGCCAGATAGGTTTGATGTGCTCTTGAGTGCACAGGATTACAAGTGAAAACCAACATCAGCCAATAAAAGAGAGGTAGCATGGATTTGTTTGATTGTATCTATCTTGCTCCATGATGAGGTGAAGAGATCTGACATGTGCTATAGCTATAAAACACATCTGTCCTAATCATATGCAATTCAAGACCCCTTTGTGATGAAATCCATAAAGTGTGAGTATTCTAAATGCTTCCATTGATTTCCTTGTATGCATAAAGAGTTTTCTTATGTTTAGAATTTAATTAAGTGCTTTTAGGAAATTTTAAAACCCACTTGAAAAGGTCACTATACTTGCTCCCCTTTTGGTTAATTAAGCACCAAGGTAGAGTGTTCCTTCTTACTCATCTCATTTTTCATAGTGCCAAGGTGTTATGTTCTTTATTTAAGATTTATGACTCCAAGATTCGCCTTTTGGATAATTAAGTACCAAGATGGATAACCACTCCATGCATGCCTTAGACTACTAATGTCATCCTTCTTCCTGGAATCATATGTGGTTTCTCATGTGTTGAGAAAACCATGACCAAGCGTGAATTGTATGTTGCCACTTGAATGCTTTGTTTGTGTATGCTATCCATGTTGCCTACCTCCTAATCAAGGTGGGAGTGTACCTCTAGGATCCATGTGGTCAAGTGGCACACTTACCCACCTTTGGTTTACAAATCAGAAGCTATGAGGATCTCATCAATGTTAGTTTTATGATCAGATGTAATGCACAGAAAATTAATTCAAATATCAGACACAAGAACACAGCAGATACCCTGGGAAAACCCTCCTCTTGAGGGAGAAAAACCCAGCAACAATATATCTCTTATATATTGAATCAATACAATAATGATCTCCTTACAAGAGGCCAATATGCAGGCCCAAATACAAGCATCAATGAGTGATGCAGCACAGCAATACAAGAAGGTAATTCGCTGATGAAAAACTCAGCCTCTAATAATATCGAACTGCCTTGAGAAGAACTCGCACATGTGATGGAGAGCGAACTAGGATGAAATCTGAATGAATAAAACAATGAGACTTTTTCAATTATATATACACCATGATGAGAGGATACGTGTCCTTTCAAAGACACAAGTCAGCCCAGCAAGAAGGATGCGCCCCTCCAAAGAAATCGCATCTATACAAGAGGTCGGCCTCTTTTAGAAATTTGTGCCTCTTCATTTAATTTCATTAATTAAATATAATAATCAAACATTGTGCCTCTTCAATTAAATTGATATCATATAAATTAAATAGCCATAGGCTATAATTTAATTTATCACAAGTAAGGAGATCGCTAGAAGAAGCAACCCAATGCTACTAATAACATCAACACTCCCTCTCAGCTAGGGATGATACTTCCAACTACACAAGACATATCACCTCATCGTGATGTTTGCCACAATGGCTACAACCATATGTGGAAAAGAAGAATATCACCTCATCGTGATATCAGATATCACCTCAACGTGATATCAAGTTCAACCATAATGGCTACAACCATGTATGGTATGTACAAGTGTTCATCACTTGCGTGATGGTGTCACCTCAACATGACTTTCACCATGGCTCTCCCAGAGGGTGAAAACACAAGTACAAAAATCATCACGGACTCTCTCACGTGATGTTGTCATGGAGTCACACACATGACATCCACCATGGCTCTCCCAGAGGGTGGAATCAAGGGATTTCACCTCGAACTTCTCTTATAGAGAAGAACTCATTAACAAGGGATTTCACCTCGAACTTCTCTCACAGAGAAGAACTCATTAAAGAGGATCACTGATACTGAGACTCCTTCTCAGTTAAGGCTGTATTCTCCACCATACCAAGCTTATCTCGAAAGTACACAAACTTTATCCTGGAGAGAGGCTTGGTGAGAATGTCTATCGTCTGCTCATCAATGTTGATATACCTCAACTGTATAGCTTTCCTCAATACCATATCTTTGATATAATGGTATTTGATTTCAACATGCTTGGTTCTGTCATGAAACACAGGATTGACAGAAAGCTTCACACAGCTTTGGTTATCACGATAAATGATAGTAGGCTCCATTGATTGTCCAAACAATCTTGCAAGGAGCTTACGAAGCCACACTGCTTCGCGAGCTGCCACACACGCTGCAATATACTTTGCCTCTGTTGTACTCAATGCTACAGATGATTGTTTCCTACTGCACCAGGAAATCATAGCAGATCCCAAACTGAAGCAACATCCAGAGGTGCTCTTTCAATCAGTAACACTCCCTGCCCAATCAAAATCAGTGAAACCATGCAGCTCCAAGTCCACATCTGAAGAATATCTCAACCCATATCCAACTGTGCCTCACAAGTATCTCAGGATATGTTTTGTTGTAACAAGATGTATCTGTCTCGGTTCACACATGAACTAACTAAGTGCACTCACAGCATAACAGATATTTGGTCTAGTGTTAACTAGATACATCAAGGACCCAATTAACTGCCTGTACATCGTAGGATCCACCAAGTCTGAACTAGCTACAGCCTCCTTCAACTTATGTAGGTTGGTCTCCATAGGTGTAGACATGGATTTGCAATCCATCATACCAAACCTCTTAAGTATATCAATGGTGTACTTCCCTTAACTTAGAATCATCTCATCTGGCTTTTGCCAAACTTCTAAGCCAAGGAAGTAATGCATGAGCCCAAGGTCCTTCATTTCAAACTCAAAAGCCAACTCCTTCTTACATTTGAGAATAAAGTGATCTTCTCCAGTAAGAATCAAATCATCAATATACAAAACCAAAATCAATGCTTCACCATCAATTACCTTAAAGTAGAGATTTGAGTCTGCATCATTCTTAGAGAAGCCCAAGCTTGACAAGTAGCGATCAATCCTTTCGTACCATGCACGAGGAGCCTGCTTAAAGCCATACAAGGCCTTCTTCAGCCTACAAACATGAGACTCCTTCCCATGTACCTTGAATCCATCAGGTTGCTCAATATAAACTTCTTCCTCAATCACACCATTCAGAAAAGATGTCTTCACATCGATCTGATGAATCTTCCATCCACTAGATGCGACAATGGCAATAATGGTTCTGACAGAAGTGTAGCGAGCAACATGAGCAAATGTTTCTTCATAGTCAACTCCCTCTTTTTGTGAGAACCCTCTAGCCACAAATCTTGCCTTGTACTTCTCAATGCTCCCATCAGCCGCATGCTTGATCTTGAAGAGCCATTTTGAAGATACCACAGATTTGCCTTCGGGTCTAGGAACGATGTCCCAGACATCATTCTTGAGAATTGACTGATACTCATTCATAGCATCTTTCCAAACTTGTTGACTAGAAGCTTCCGCAACACTGGAAGGCTCAGACTCAATAATCTGACTCATCAAAGCAACATAACAGGAAAACTTATGTGGCCTTTTGCTTTCTCTGAAGGTACCTCTCAGAGTTGCAAACCTTTTTGCCTCTTGCATAGTTTGCCTAGCCCAAAGAGGTCTTTTTCTTCTAATCACAATATCGGTAGGCCCATTAGTAGGTTCCAAGGGCTCAACTGGATCAATATCTTCCTTTGGATCTGAAATCTCCCTTTGAATCTCAGGAGTATGGTCAACTTCCATATCCTAAGGAGACTTTTCATTATCGATCTCCATATGAGTACCCTTGGATCTCCTGAATGCAATATCTTCCTCAAATGTGACATCCCTATTGATCTTGATCAATTTCTGACCTGGAATGTATATCCTGTAGGCTTTTGATGTCTCACTGTAGCCCACAAATATTCCCTTCTTGCCAAAAGGCTCCAACTTTGTTCTCTTTTCCTTTGGAATATGAACATAAACTAGACATCCAAAGATCCTCAAATGACTCACCTCTGGCTTCTTTCCAGTAAAGGCTTCTTCAGGAGTCATGCTTTCCAAGATTCTATGAGGACTTCTATTCTGAACATAGACTGCAGTCCTAGAAGTTTTTGCAAATCCTGGTCATGGATCATGGCTTTTGCTACTTCCATGATCGATCTGTTCTTTCTCTCTACAACACCATTTTGTTGAGGATTATAGGGAACACAAAACTCCCTCTTAATCCCAAACCTCAACACAGAAATTCCGAAAGCTACCAAAAGTCTATTCTCCTCCATTATCAGATCTTAGGACTTCGATTCTTTTCCTGGAAAGGTTCTCTACCTGAGCTTTGAACTCCTTGAACCTTTCTAACACTTCCTCAGACTCTTTAGTTTTCAAAAAATAAATCCAAGCCTTTCTAGAGCAGTCATCAATAAAAAGAATGTAATACAAGAAACCACTCGAAGAAAGAACAGACATTGAACCACATAAATCAAAATGAATGAGATCTAGAATACATTTAGATTTACTTTCTTTACTATGAAATGGAGCTTTTGTATTCTTACCCATTGCACAACCTTTGCAAGTACCTTCATGCTCCTGGTTGAACTTTGGAAGGCCTATAACCATCTTCTCCATGATAGGTAAAGCTCAGAAGTGAAGGTGAGCCAATCTTTGATGCCAAAGATCACACAAGCTTGAAGTATCATGAACTAATGCCTGAAGTGGACAAGTGCATAGCCTATAGAGGCTCTCATGTCTAACACCAATTACTTGAGCAGTCTTGAAGTTGGAATTCTTCGTCCACACAAGTACTTTGCCTTTGGAGAAGGCAACTTGATATCCTTTATCTTCTAAAGCTGAAATGGAGATAAGATTACGCTTGATTCCTGGAACATAAAGGACATCAAATAATTGTAGTGTAATGCCGGAATCCAAATGGAGAGTAGAGGTCCCAATCCCTTTCACGGAGTAGCTAGCATCATCTCCAATAATGACTTGTTCAGAAGAATCTCTCTCCACCAAGCTTGATAAATGCTCCTCAAAACCAGTGATGTGTCAAGAAGCACCACTATCGATCAGCCAAGTGTTGGTGTCTATAGGAACATTGCTTGACAATGTTGAATAGAACAAGTATTCACAAGAGTCCTTCTGAGGGGAGACACCATCAACATCCCCAATGGTGGCCTGCTGCTTAGGCCTAGATGGACAATGCTTAGCAAAGTGACCATACTTGTCACACCTGAAGCATTGGACTTTGGATACGTCTCTCTTCTTCTTAAATGTTGGAGCACCATCATTTCCTTTATCTCGATTCCTCTTGAAGAATCCTTTCTTCCCATCTTTTCCTTTCTTCTTCGAAGAGTGAGAGGCGAGAACATGAATATCTCCATTAGTTGAACTTTGACCAACGCCTCTAGCCACCAACCTTGACTCCTCTTGAATGCAGTCGGCCCTCAAACGATCAAACTTAGGAAGTTTGGATCTTGCACTGATTCCTTGAATGTAGGACTCCCATGATAAAGGAAGACCATTGAGAGCAAGCATGGTCAAGTCCTTATCATCAATCACATGACCAATTGTAGAGAGTTGATCTCTCAATTCTAAAATCCTCATGAAATAGGCAATCATTGTTTCTCCTTTCGCCATCTTTACATGGTGTAGTTGTTACTTTAGTGCAAGTGCCCGACTAGTGTTGTTGATTTCGTACATCTCCTCCAATGTTTTGAACATGTCCCTTGCTGTCTTCAACTTAGAGACAATCGGAACAATATGATTTTTAACGGAATCAACCAACATCTTCTTTGCCTTGATGTCTTTCTTCCTCCACTGCAACTTCTCTTCTTCCTCCTCTGGTTAGGGAACTTTGGTCTCCACAAATTCAGCCAAATCATTTTCTTCCAAGGTGAGCATGATTCTGAACCTCCAAGATGTGTAGTTGGATGCTCCCTCGAGTCTATCCTCAATTTTAAGACCATTCACCATCTTGACAATGATAGAGATAGACAAAGATATGAAAAAGAGAATAGAGAGTATCGCTGTAATAACAAATCTGATCACGGTCTTCTCCAAACCCGCTCTGATACCATGTTAGTTTTATGATCAGATGTAATGCACAGAAAATTAATTCAAAAATCAAACACAAGAACACAGCAAATACCCTGGGAAAACCCTCCTCTTGAGGGAGAAAAACCCAGCAACAATATATCTCTTATATATTGAATCAATACAATAATGATCTCCTTACAAGAGGCCAATATGCAGGCCCAAATACAAGCATCAATGAATGATGCAACACAGAAATACAAGAAGGTAATTCGCTAATGAAAAACTCAGCCTCTAATAATATCGAACTGCCTTGAGAAGAACTCGCACATGTGATGAAGAGCGAACTAGGATGAAATCTGAATGAATAAAACAATGAGATTTCTTCAAGTATTTATACACCATGATGAGAGGAGAAGTGTCCTTTCAAAGACACAAGTCGGCCCAGTAAGAAGGATGCGCCCCTCCAAAGAAATAGCGTCTATACAAGAGGTCGGCCTCTTTTAGAAATTCATGCCTCTTCATTTAATTCCATTAATTAAATATAATAATCAAACATTGTGCCTCTTCAATTAAATCGATATCATATAAATTAAATAGCCATAGGCTATAATTTAATTTATCACAAGTAAGGAGATCGCTGGAAGAAGCAGCCCGACGCTGCTAATAACATCAACAATCGATGCTATGGAGATCTCACATGGGGCTTAGATGAGTTCCTAGCTTTTATTTATTCATTTGTACATTTTGTTTAGTTGAGCAAAATTGTAAAATGGTAATAATTGTTGTTGGATTCAAATTATTTATTGAGGATTGACGCTATTAGTTAGCAACAGCCATTGTAATAATTAGTTGAGTAAAATTTAATTGGAAATGGATTCATGGACTTTGCATGAAAGAGGGAATATTATTGTTTAAATTTGAAAGTTGTTATTTTACAATTCTAAGGGTTGGGCCTTGTTGGGTATTGCATTTGTGATTCAACATGCTATAAGGTAGATCCATAGGACTTCCCTGTCACTTTTAAACCTCAGTTGCAGGTTTTAGATCATTCTTGAGTGAATTGGAGCCTTGGGAAACATAGAAGGGTCAACAGGTCCTTCTACTATTTTAGTAGTTCTTTTTGACCATAGAGAACTCATTATTTCTCTGTGTCAATTTGGGAAGCTAGGGAAATGTGTTAGTCATCCCTGTGTAAAGTCTCATCTTCAGAAAAGGTGATTTCATGAATTTTTCCCAAATTTCCTTTAGTAGCCAGAGGCATCCTAGGCATGGAATTTTCAGATTAGACTTTTTATGTCTATTTCATATAATCTCGGTTTCCTGTTTCTATGATCAATTTCCAAAATAGATATTTAGCAGAGTTTTGTGTAAAACTTCAATGTGCAATTACCACATTGATATGTATGCTGTGACAAATATTGTTGATGTTACAGCAGCCGCAGGCCTCTTACTTCCAGGCACGAATGTCTATGAAGACAATAAATTAAATATAGACTAAAGGCTATTTAATTTATACATGATCGATATCTTATGTGAAGAGATGCTTCTCTAACAAACAATAAAATAAACATTAATTATTGTTAATAATTAATTTTATGGGGCTGACTTGAAGAGACACGAATTTCTAGAGAGGCCGACTTGCATCATGAAGAGATGTGTCCTTTCTATAGATGGGTATATATGAGAGATCATTAACATCCATTTGATCATCAAGTTCATTCATTGTAATTCGCATATTCCTGAAGAAGTTCGCGCCTAGCAGCAAGTCGTCATTTCTGTAGCAGCAGATCGATCTCAAGAAGATATTTAATATTTTGTAGCAGCAGATCGATCTCAAGGAGAAACATATCATTTGTATTTAGCATCTAGTAGAGGTGCTATTATCCATTGTATCAAAATTGGCATTGAGTTGTGCCTGAGTTGTAAGCATATTTCTGCTCTTATTGCTTCAATATATAAGAGATATAATTGTTGGGTTTTTCTCCCTCAAGAGGAGGGTTTTCCCAGGATATATTGTTGTGTTCATTGTCTTAAGTGCTGCATTTTCTGATTGCTTTCAATTTCATATATCTAATCATTAAAAACTAACATGGTATCAGAGTGGGTCTAAGGAAAGATCTGATCAGATTTATATAAGCAGTGTTATCCTCCATTATTGTTCTCATCTTTGATTGCATCTATCATTTCATCAAGATGGTGAACGGGCTTGTTGACGTGCTTTTTATGACAGCGCCAGCACAGAATAAAGTTGCCCAACGGTCACTCTATTCTCTCTTGATCAAAGTGTCCCACATGCTAAGATTGCTTGAAAGTTCATGTGTTCGACTCCAAGGTTCCTTTTATCGCGAATAGACTCAGTTGGTTGATGTGTTTTGCTGGTTATTTCAAGGGGACTTACGTAGTTGTTCGACTCTGTGAAGCAATTAGGACATGAATGATTTGGCAATATTGTTCTGGTATCTAGACTGACTCGGAAAATGCAGAATTTAAAGGGGATAGGGATAGGGATTCTACAAATCTACTTCTAAAAGGGTGGAGGACGAGGATCGACTTAAACAATCTTCAAACCAAACTTTGCTTTGTCTCCTTTCGAACAACTCCGACAAAGTTGGTGCAATCTTCAAAGGATGAGAAAAGTGTTCAAACTATGACGCAACACGTTCATACCGTCAATACGACGCATACAAACATATGAACCATAATCGAAGTTAAGTGCTGATACTCCAGTTGACCACGCAAGGCGAACTTACCATCAGTAAGCCCGCTAGTGGTATGGATGAAAGAAGATATGCTTAAATCACAACGCCACACTCCACAATTAACAACTACTTGCATGAAATAGAAATCTACTTTACTCTATCTACCTTGAATTGGAAAGACGAAATGGCCTTGCTAGCTACTCATAACAAAGAAGAAATCACCAAGCAATGAAACTCTTTGTATTATGAAAAGTGTTCACAACAACCTTTTACAAAACTTTCAAAGGAAAGTTTTCTTCCCTCCTCAATCTAAAGCTAACTTCTAAGCTAAATGCCTTCTACTCTCTAGCTCTGATCCAATTCCAATTCTAATCTCTATCTAATAGATTACAAATGAGGGGGGATGCCCCTTTTATAATAAGTCCAATTCAGTGGACGGTTCAAGATCAAATTACAATGAAGGGCTCAAATCGAGCCACCTATGCCCTGATTAGGGTTTCTGCCCTAAAAACCGCCACAGAGAGGAGTGGGCAATGAATGCACAGAATATTCTCCACTCCCCTGCAGGAATCATAATGAGCAATTAATGCCCACTACCATCATCAAGAAGATCCTCATCAAGCAGCGCGTTCCCACTGGCCTTCTCCCGGATAGCAAACTCGATCAATCGGGCAATACTGCTTCAACCTCCTGTGTAGAGATCGGTGGAATATGGTTGAGCTGGAACTCCAAGACTGCTACCGTCTGTCCGTATCTGGTGTAAGATTTCCTCCATGTCACCAAGGCGTCCTGGGTATGCTGAATTATACTAGAGAACGTGGAGACATTCTCAAAGTCATCCAGGACAAGTGACCTCGCAGCTGAGAAGAATGGAGGCAGTCTACTTTTCAAGCCATCAGCAGTTATCTCCTCTGGGACCAACTTTCTAGCAAATATGGCTTCTAATGTATTGAGGACTCCCCCCAAGATGTTGCCCATTGCTTTCCTCACTTTAGCTGAATCTGCCCTTGCTGCGTCGTGAAATCCACGGCCTGTGACCACCGAGGAGTACCAACTGGTGAAATCATACCTATCACCTCTCTGAATTACACCTCCATCCACCAAGGTTTCTAGAGGTATATGCATCAAAGCCCCCAAACGAAGTACAGTCTTCGTTTGATAGATGCGAGTATCACCCCAGGCCTGATCTACTATATCCATCCGTGCCAAAATATTTGAGGCCTGTCGATAAGCATCGGCGAGGTCCTCCATGAATTTCCCTGTCTCAGTATGAACACGGCTAACCCACTTGTCCGCCTCCGTTTCCATTTTCTTCAAATCCTCTAAGGCAACAACTGACTCCTTCGGAAGCTCTGATGGACGTTCCACTGCTGGGTTTGCTGGTTCACCTGGATGTGCTAGATTTTGTACGTATCCTATCAAAGTTTTGTGCTCCTTCTTCAATTTCTTATACTTCCCCTCCGTGCGGAGCAACTGATCCTTCAATGCCTGATAGGAGTTATCGAACTCCTCGATAACTTGGGCTCCCGTAGGACGACCCAACTCTACTGTGGTGATCACGTAATTTTCAGGCCTCTCCTCGGTTCGATCACAATCTTCCCTCGGAATAGCCACCTGAAGCGTGCGAGAGCCTGACTCGTCAGTCGAGATCTTTGAAAACTTTCGGGCCCTTTTCTTCTCTGGTGGCGCACTGATCCTCCTAAGGAACTCCTCCATCTCAATGGCCGGATCCGTATCATCCTCGGGTTCTCTCCTCATTCTGTCGGAAAGCCAATCAGGCACTGTCTGCTGTGGATTACAAACGACAAGGGGCTGTTCTTCTGTTGCCTCCATCTCGTGCACTTCCTCTCTTCTTGCACTGGTCTGCTCAGGCTCATCCTCCTCTATAATCTGGGTATCTCCCGACCCTTGGGTCCCTTGTTCTGTGTTTTCCTCTTCTTCCAAAGCTGTGTCCAACATCTGCTGAAAATGGGTGTCGGCCATTGTTTCCTCTTCCTCCTCATGTTGGCCGCCCCTGGATAAACTGACACTAGCTGATTCCCGGGCGTTGGGCTGATCTACCTCCTCAAGTCCCCGCTCTTCCTCTAATCCTGCCCTCTGATCGGCAAATAATGAAACCACTCTCAAACTCGAAGACTGAGTTTGTGAGTGCACGGGTGATGCTTGTTCTATCCTCAACGGTATCGGTTGGGTTGGCACTTCCACTTGTGCCCTCGATGTCTGAGCAATTTGTTTCCCCTCTTTTTACCGATAACGGCCTTGGGTCACCCATCAAGCTATAAGTAAGGGCGATCGACTTGCTCTTGAGTCTGCATACATGTCTGTCGACCCAAGTCCTGGTAAAAGTCATCACCGGGATAGAAAGAGTGTCCAAGTCCATGATCTCTGGCTCGGACCAATCAGGTGGTGGGACAGGAGTATCCCTAACTGACCCATAGTCGGGTTGCATGACGTTGACATCCTCCTCCACCTGGTCGGGAACTGGAATAATCTCACATTCTCTAATCAACTTGAGAGGAAGTCTGGAAAACATCCTTCTTCTTATCTCAGCCTCATCCACTGCATTTGCCCAAAAGTCCTCCAGATGAGCTCTGTGCCGGTATTCAATGTTCTGTATCATCCGGATGTTCCTGTAAGGATCGAAATCTTGCCTGCCTGTGTGATATGACAAATGATAAGATTGCAGCTCGTCCTCTGCCTCTCGGGCTGCCTGCAAAGAGGGACACACCTCAATGGAATTTCCCATGGTGATAGGGAAATCAAGTCCACCCTTCTTTTTCCTTTTCTGAATCTTATCGTAGGCAATCAATTGCCTAGATACCTCAAGCATTACTATGTGATCAGTGGGGTATCGTGGTAACCGATACGGATACGAAGTGAACCCCTGCAGCCTAATATATGTGAATTTCGGGAATTGGATGAGCCAATACCCATATTCCTCAATCAATGTCTGTGCTTCTTTAGATATTCTCTGCTGCGTCCTCTGCTGAAGTGTCCTCGCAATGTGCATTGTGAATGCATCATTTGCCCGTTTATAGTTGGCAATGTTAGCCAAATGTAGCTGTGTGCAGGCTTCATGGATTTTGAATTGACCAGGGGCACAGCCGATTGGCTCCTTGTACGAAATCCCTCTGTACTTAGTCATCCTGGCCAACATGTAAATTACATATGAGCTCATGTAGAAAGTCTTCGTCACCTTCAAGCTCCTGAATTGCTCATCGATGTGGTTGCTAATCATCCTAGCCCAATCGACACACTCCTTTCCCTCCAAGATGATCTCGATGAAGTAGAACATCCAAGGCTCGAAAATGTAAGCCTGTGCACTCCCATTTACCCGGCTCAACATCATTATCAAATCACAGTATTCTTGTTTCACGTCCTCGGCAATTATCTGCTTTGGGAGCTTAGTGCGGGGTGGCCTCGGCTTCTGCATCCAAACTCTGTTGATGACTGCAGTGACTCTTTCGAAAGAGGAAGAGTACATCTTATCTGCCCTTTTGTTTGTTCTGTATAACATCTCCTCAGCAGTTGGAATCCCAAATGCCTCTCCGATGGCATCCGGCGTGAAGTTGGCGAGCAGTTTACCATCCGGAGAGACAATCGTCCTACGTTCTGGCTTGTAGTGATTGGCGCACTCCATAATTAGCTCTGGACACTGAATTGCTGGCGGAAAACTAGCAGCTGCGTAGATTCCACTCTTCATTATATTATGTGCCGTGACTGATGGTTGATGGCCCCCTAGCCCGAACATCCTCGATTTGAGTGCATTTAGATTAAATGAACCAAGGTTGGTGTCATTTAATCCCGCCAACTTTGAAACTATTGCTGACTTTGGGAGAAATGGCTTAGCGAGCCTTTTAATCATTGCCTGCCGGGATGAGCTAGCCTTGCCTGCTTCAGTGTTTGCAGCTCTGCCTGCGGCTCTGCTTGTTCCTGCAACATCCTTTGCTCCGGCCATCTGCAAAATAAAATAGAATAGCAATAAGCTAGGCTGCAGATTTTTTAAATAAAATGAAGTAACCTCCGAGACGGCTGCGAACGTGGAGTTAGCTTTTTGAAAATAAAAACTCTCAGCATAAATTACTAACTCCAAACCTCGTACTGTATAAAAAAACTTCAAGCTTATAAAGAAGCTTTCAACGACTGCACTTCCGACTGGCGAAGAAAATTGCAGCCAACTACCAACTTTCAGCAATGTGGATACTTTCTCAGCACAAAGCGAATTAAATCCTTTGTCTTGACTTCGTCAACCTCAGCAACTTTCAACTTCTAGCAGCTTGAATAAGTAAAATCTGCAGCAAGCTTCAACTTTCGTGCAACTTCAATACTCAGCAATTTCGAAATAAATCCCCAGCACAATATAAATTTCTGCAACTCAACACTCTGCAGCAACTTCAACAAATAAATCTTCCAGCAACTCCGGAAAACAACTTCAACCTTCAACTTCGAAATTGCAGCAACACACTTTCAGCTTTTCGAAAGAAAGAGTCTCGGCAAATGAAAATTTCTCCAGCACTTCGTACTTTCAGCAACTCAACACTCCGAAATAAAATAAACTCTCAAAGAATTTCTCTCCTCAACCACTTCGAAAATATTTCAATCTCTCAAGAACTTCTTCAGCAACTTCAACTTCGAAACAATGTGAGGAGAAATGAGAGAAGAGATTGTTTAAATAACTCTTCTCGGAGAATCCTGCTAAGTAGTGCTGGGGCTATTTTTAGCACCTTCATCAATTTTCCACTCTCTTCGTTCGGAATCTTCTAATTCAAGCGCAGTAGTGGGCTAGTCGTCAGCCGGTCATTATGGCAGTTGCCATTAATAATGATTCCTTCCTTGTAAAAATTCGAATCCTTCCTCTCTAGTCTGCCAGTTAACTCTTGGCGATTTAAACAACTCGCGAGAAAAACAATCACTTGACTTGATTTAAAATTCCATTTTAAAATCTCGCAGTGTTTAAATAAATTCAACTCGAAAAATTTCGTGGGAGTTGTAAATTTATTTCCAACTTTTAAAATGTCTGTCATTTAAATCCTCGATTTCATAAAATTTGCCTTAGACATTTTAAATTCTCTCATTAAAATGTTCAACTCCGGGTGATTAAAAATTATTCGCCTGCTCGAAATAATTCATCCTTTGAGATTTAACTTCCGTCAGGAAAATAATCTAGGCAAAACGAATTTCCTCTGAAAATATTAAAATTTCCCTTAGGAAATTAATTTTCAAACTCTGTTAACTCATGGGTGCATTTTAAACGGGTTCATTTGATTTTCACTTGACCCATGGAAAATATTCATCGATAGCAAATCTTCCCCTTGAAAAATATTCGTCAACCTTCAACTGCCTTTGGAAAATTTTAAAACTCATCAAATCATCCTTCCATGCCAAGGGCGTATTTTTCCCATTTAACTTTTAATTCCCACGCCTTAGGAATTCTTCACTTGTTTTCTTCTTGGGCGCACTTTACCTAGTGAAATTTTATTTCACTTAGGAAAATTTCTTTATTTTACACTTCAGGCGCATTTGAGGGGGGAAGCTTTCTTTAACACTTAGGAAATTTCCTCAACATTCTTACTCCAAGGTGGGCGCATTTACATATGCAAGCTTTTACTTTCACACGCCTTAGAGAATTCTCCCATCTTTACTCACCTTCAGCTCATGGGCGCATTTGATACTCTCAACTTTTGCTTTTAATGCCTTAGAAATTTTCTCAAGCTCACTTTACACCTTGGGCGCATATGACCTAGTGAGGTTTTATTTCACACGCCTTAGAAAAATAATCCTCAACTCCTCTTCATCATGGGCGCATTTGCTAGGCCAAGCTTTCACTTTCAAAGACTTAGAAACTTTGCATGCCATTCTTCATCTTCTTGAGCGCATTTCACATGGGGAGCTTTCATGTTGAGGGCGCATTTAGGAGTACTTGCTTCCATTTTTATTACTTAGAGAAATTTTTTTATATCACCCCCTTGGGCGCATTTTAGACTGGGTGCTTTTGCTTTCATACTTAAAATTTTTTTATGCTTTATCCTTGCTTCAAGGTGAGGGCGCATTTTGACCTTGAAGCTTTTGTTTTGATGCCTTAGGCGTTTTTTCTCTAGCATTTTCAATGTCTTGAAGGTGGGCGCATTTTGAAGGGTCTACTTTCATTTCCTGCCTTAGTTTATTTTTCACCTTTTCCTTCTTGAGGGCGCATTTGATGTGCCATGCTTCCATTCAAACACTTAGGCGTTTTTTTTCAACCACCTTGACCCCTTGGGCGCAAATACTACCTCAAGCTTTCATTTTATGCCTTAGAAGAATTTCGGCCTCAATTATCCTTCTCAAGGTGAGGGCGCATTTCACTAGGTGAGCTCCTATTTTCAATGCCTTAGAATATTTTTGAAGTCCCCACCTCTCCTTGGGCGCATTTTGAGGTATGAGCTTTTGTTTCATGCCTTAGAAACTTTCAAGGCTTCCATCAAGGTGGGCGCATTTGCTATGCTCAACTTTGAATTCTGCCTTAGACAATTTTCAAGCTATCAATCTGTGAGGTGGGCGCATTTTGAAGGGGATACTTTCATTTTCCCACACTTAGAATATTTTCCATGCCTCTGCCTGTCTTTGTTTACGCATTCTATTTTTAGCAAGTTGTGCTATTTTTAGCAAGTCCCTTGATTTTCAACCTCTAAGGCTCCGTTTTGCCTGAAAATTTCATCATATGATCTTCTTCACCTTGTGAACCTGTTTTGCCAGTCCTCTGCCCTGACCTGCTATTTATAGCCACCTGCTATTTATAGTAAGTTTTGACTTTCTGACTTCAGTAGCTCCGTTTTGCCTGAAAGTTGCAACGCTTGATCTTGATAGCTTGAGGGTCACTCTGATGCCAACCTCGGGTGCAGACCTGCTATTTATAGCCGTGCCCTGACTTACTAAAAATAGTAAGTTCTCCGATTTCGCTCAAATTTTGCCAGCAGGTACCTTGAAGTGTGTTGACATGGGTGGGGTACTTCGTTTCGGCTATTTTTGGATTTTACCCCCTATAAAAGTGGAAACCCTAATTTGACTTGCATGTATCCCGAACGGTCTCCGTTTGTCCTCGTTCCTTCTGCATGTCGTTCTGCTTGCTGAACTGGAGTGTTGGGCGGCTGCCAGAGTGTACCTGCTAAAAATAGAAACTGTCTGAAAAGTGACTCATCCACTGCCGGATGGTTTTGCATGTCATATTGCCCGTGGGATCTCAAAAAACCCAGAAAAACCCAGAAAACTGGTCTGCATGCATGCACTGGCTAAAAATAGTAAGTCCTCAAAACTCGATCTTCTCCGCTTGCAAGTCACACCGTTGCGAAGCTCTCGAAAAACCCATAAAGAAAAACCCGACATGCGTTGAAAAACACTGCATGCGAACCCTAAAAATAGCCTCCGAAGGCTGAACTCTGAAAGTGGTCGTCTCGGTTTGCATGTTACATCACTGCGAAGGTTTTGGAAAACCCAGAAGGATTCTCCAGACATGCATCTGAAAAGCTCATGTGGAAACCCTGAAAATGGCTCTTGAAGCCTGAACTGCCAAAAATAGCAAGTCGTCTGATCTGGCTCAAAATTTACGTGTAGGCAGCTTGATGTTACCCGGATGCAGTGGAACTGACAGAATTCCAAAATCTCAATAAAATAGTCCCAAATTGAATACTTACTAAAAATAGTAAGTTGCCGGAATACAGTGAAAATTTAGGGGGACTCTGCTGGAAGTCTTCTGACTGCTGCACTAAGCTTAGATTTCAATTTTATAACTCAATTTGACCTTTAATAAGCCTGAAGGATGAAAACCCTAATAACACAGACTTAACCAATACTTTAACCTGGGTCAAACGACAGGACATCCCCGGAAGGACCAGAGACCAGAGAGAGAGCGAACCAAAGCCAAAAGACCAGAATGGAGCAAAATTTAGGGGGTCCCCATCTTGATGGGGTGATGTGTGAAAAAGGTCACAACAGGGCTCAAGGTCGAAGACAGACTTGAGGGTGATTCAAACTTCGCATCTTGGAAGTTTAGAGTGATGCTCGCTTTGGAGGAAAATGAGTTCGCTGAGTTGGTAGAGAACAAAGTTCCTGAACCAACCAAAGAGAATGAGAAGCCCCAATGGAAGAGAAATGGCACTAAGGCAAAAAAGATGTTAATTGATTCCGTGAAAGATCACATTGCGCCAATCATCTCCAAGTTGAAAACAGCAAGAGATATGTTCAAGACCTTAGAGGAGATGTATGAGATCAACAACACAAGTCGAGCTCTTGCATTAAAGCAGCAACTTCACCATATCAAGATGGCAAAAGGAGAATCCGTCATCTCATACTTCATGAAGATCACCGAGTTGAGAGATCATTTCTACCATTGGGCACATTGTTGATAGCAAGGATTTGATTATGTTGGCTCTCAATGGTCTTCCTAAATCTTGGGAGTCATACATTCAAGGAATCTATGTGAAATCAAAACTTCCTAAGTTTGATTGATTGAGAGCAGATTGTATTCAAGAAGACTCAAGGTTGGCTGCAAGAGGCATTGGTCAAAGCTCTACAAATGAAGTCATTCATGTTCTTTCCGCTCAATCCTCGAAGAAGAAAGGAAAAGGAGGAAAGAAAAGATACTTCAAGAGGAATAGAGATAAAGGGTCAGATGGCGCCCCTGCATTCAAGAAGAAGAAGGATCTATCCCACATTCAATGTTTTAGATGTGACGAGTTTGGTCACTATGCAAAGGATTGCCCAACCAAGCCTAAGCAGCATGCTTCATTTGCGGATGTGGATGAGATCTCTCCTCAAAAGGATTCAAGGGAATTCCTATTCTATTCAGCCTTATTAAGCAATGTTCCAATAGATAGCAACACTCGGTTGATTGATAGTGGCGCCTCTCGTCACATCACTGGGTTTAGAGAACATCTCTCAGATTTGGTGATGAGAGATTCAAGTGTTCAAGTCATAATTGGAGATGATGCATGTTATTCTATGAAAGGCGTTGGGACCTCCACTATTCACTTAGATTCAGGCATCACCTTGCAGTTGAGTGATGTACTATTTGTACCAAGCATCAAGAGGAACCTTGTCTCAATTTCAGCCTTAGAAGATAAGGGATATTAAGTAGCATTCTCTAAAGGAAAAGTTCTTGCATGGCCAAAGAACTCTAACATCAAGTCAGCCAGTGTGATTGGAGTTCGACAAGAATATCTCTACAGGCTCTCCACCTGTCCTTTACAAGCCTTGTTGCATGATGCTTCAAGTTCATGTGAGCTTTGGCATAGAAGATTTGCTCACATTCACTTTTGTGCTCTTCCAACCTTGGAGAAGATGGTCACCGGCATTCCTAAACTAAGCCAGGAGCACGAAGGTACTTGTTGAGGATGCGCACTAGGTAAGAACACTAAAAGACCCTTCCATAGTAGTGAAAATAGATCTAAATGTATTCTAGATCTTGTTCATTCTGATTTGTGTGGTCCAATGTATGTTACTTCTTTGAGTGGTTTCTTGTATTATGTAATTTTTATTAATGACTACTCTAAAAAGACTTGGATTTATTTCTTAAAGACTAAAGAATCTGAGGAAGTACTTGAGAGATTCAAGGAATTCAAAGCTCAAGTAGAAAACTTGTCCAGGAAAAGGATCAAAGTTTTGAGATCTGACAACGGAGGAGAATACATCTCTGGAAGCTTTCATAACTTCTGTATTGAAGCAGGAATTAAGAGGGAGTTTTGTGTGTTCTACAATCCACAACAAAACAGTGTAGCAGAAAGGAAGAACAGATCTATTGTAGAAGCAGCTAAGGCCATGATTCATGATCAGGATCTACAAATCTTCCTTTGGGCCGAAGCTTCTAGGACAGCTGTGTATGTTCTGAATCGAAGCCCTCATCGCATTTTGGAGAATATGACTCCTGAAGAAGCCTTCACAGGTGTAAAGCCTGAAGTCAGCCATTTGAGAATATTTGGTTGTCCTGTGTATATTCATATCCCTAAAGATAAAAGAACAAAATTGGAACCATCTGGCAAGAAGGGAATATTTGTGGGCTATAGTGAAACTTCAAAAGCCTATAGGATTTACATTCCAGGTCAGAAACTAATAGAGATCAGCAGAGATGTTACATTTGAAGAAGATGTTGCATTCAAGAGATCTAAAGGCTATCACATGGAGATAGACAATGAAGACCAAGAGTCTTCCCAAGATATGGAAGTTGACCATAAAACTGAGATTCAGAGGGAGTCTACTGATCCAAAAGAAGATGATGAACCAGTTAAGCCTTTGGAACCTATTGATGGGCCTACCGACATTGTTATTGGTAGAAAAAGACCTCTATGGGCTAGGAAAACAATGCAGGAGGCAAAAAAGTTTGCAGCCCCTGGAGGAACATTCAGAGAAAGCAAAAGGCCTCTTAAGTTTTTGAACTATGTTGCATTCATGAGTCAAATGATTGAGTCTGAGCCTTCCAGTGTTGAGGAAGATACAAGTCAACAAGTATGGAAAGATGCTATGACTGAGGAATATCACTCTATCCTCAAGAATGATGTTTGGGACATCGTACCTAGACCTGAAGGCAAATCTATGGTATCTTCTAAATGGCTCTTCAAGATCAAGCATGCGGCTGATGGGAGCATCGAGAAGTACAAGGCTACATTCGTGGCTAGAGGATTCTCTCAGAAAGAGGGAGTAGACTATGAGGAAACCTTTGCTCCAGTTGCTCGTTATACATCTGTCGAGACCATCATTGCTCTTGCAGCATCTAAGGGATGGAAGATACACCAGATGGACGTGAAGACAGCATTCCTAAATGGTGTAATTCAGGAAGAGGTATATATTGAGCAACCTAATGGCTTTGAGGTTCATGGGAAGGAGTCTCATGTTTGCAAGCTAAATAAGGCATTGTATGGCCTTAAGCAGGCTCCTCATTCTTGGTACGAAAGAATTGATCAATACTTGATGAGTTTGGGTTTTTCTAAGAATGATGTTGATTCAAACCTTTACTTCAAGGTAATTGATGGCGAAGCATTAATCTTATTTCTATATGTTGATGATCTAATTCTTACTAGAGAATAACACCTCATTTTCAAATGCAAGAAGGAGCTAGCTTCTGAATTTGAAATGAAGGATCTTGGTCTCATGCACTACTTTCTTGGCTTAGAAGCATGGCAAAAGCCGGATGAGATCATTCTGAGTCAAGGGAAGTATACAATTGACATCTTGAAGAGATTTGGTATGATGGATTGTAAATCCATGTCTACGCCTATGGAGACCAACTTTCAGAAACTTAAGGAGGCTGCAACTAGTTCAGATCTGTTGGATCCTACTATGTACAGGCAATTGATTGGATCGTTGATGTATCTAATCAATACTAGACCAGATATTTGCTATGCAATGAGTGCACTTAGTCAATTCATGTGTGAACCAAGGCAAAAACATCTAGTTGCAGCAAAGCATATCCTGAGATACTTGCGTGGCACAGTTGGATATGGCTTGAGATATTCTTCCGGTGTGGACTTGAAGCTACATGGTTATAAAAATTCTGATTGGGCAGGTTGTGTTGTTGATCGGAAGAGCACCTCTGGATGTTGTTTCAGTTTGGGGTCTACTATGATCTCCTAGTGTAGTAGGATGCAGTCTTCAGTGGCACTGAGTACCGTAGAGGCAGAGTATATTGCAGCATGTCTGGCATCTCGAGAAGCAATGTGGCTTTGAAAGCTCCTTACAGGATTGTTTGGAGTTTGGACAATCATTGGAGCCTACCATCATTCATTGTGATAATCCAAGTTGTGCGAAGCTTTCTGTCAATCCAGTGTTTCATGACAAAACCAAACATGTTGAGATCAAATACCACTATATTAGAGATATGGTATTGAGGAAAGCAATTCAGTTGAGATACATTAGCACTGATGAGCAGACGGCAGACATTCTCACCAAGCCCCTCTCTAGAGTAAAGTTTGTGTACTTCCAAGACAAGCTTGGTATTGTGGAGAATGAAGCCCTAGCTGAGAGGGAGTCTCAGCTTCAATGATCTTCTATGATTTGCTTTAATGCATTTCTCTCTATAAGAGAGATTTGAGGTGCAAGCCCTTGTTTCCACCCTCTGGGAGTAGCCAAGGTGGATGTCATGTGTGTGACTCCGTGACAACATCACGTGAGAGAATCCGTGATGATTTTCTTGTACTTGTGTATATTCACCCCCTGGGAGTATCTATGGTGAACGTCATGATGAGATGACGACATCACGTTGAGTGATGGGCACTTGTGTACATATACCATTCATGGGAGTAGCCATGATGGTTGATATCATGATGAGGTGATATGCTCTTTTCCACACATGGATGTAGCCATTGTGGTTGACATCACGATGAGGTGATATGTCTTGTACAGTTGGAAGTATTCCTCCCTAGCTAAGAGGGAGTGTTGATATTACGCAACCGCAGGCCTCTTACTTCCAGGCACGAATGTCTATGAAGACAATAAATTAAATATAGACTAAAGGCTATTTAATTTATTAATGATTGATATCTTATGTGAAGAGGTGCTTCTCTAACAAACAATAAAATAAACATTAATTATTATTAATAATTAATTTTATGGGGCAGAGCGGATGAAAAATAAATTGATGGTCGATGGCGCTGCTCGCTCTGCTCCTGTGTGAAGGGTCGATGCCTGCATGAGGGCTTTGCCTTCCTTGCATGTTATTTATCTCTCTCTGTTCCTGTTCTTTGTGCACTGTTTCAACAATGGGTGGGGTTTATCGTTCTTCGGGGGTCTTCGCTTTCTCTCTATCAGCTTCCTCTCCCTGGTGCGCGGGTTATCTTGGAGGTGGAGGCTTTTTCATCTCTTTCTTGCTGGTCTTCGCCTTTTCTCTTATCTGGTGGCTGTTTTGGGTGGCGTTTTTAGCCTGTTTTCTCTGCTGCGAGCCAGTGTGTGGGTGGTTGTTTGTGGCGTTCGGGGGTGTTGGTGTTTTTTTTTGGGGCTGGTTTCTTTGGCGTGTGGTGAGGGCTTTGGATCTGGTCGTCCCCATTTAGCTGCGAGCGTATCATTGTTGTGGCGTGTGCTCGGCGATGGGTAAGTTGCTTCCTGCTTCTGCCCTTTCTTCCTTGGGTTTGTGGGTGGTGAAGATCCCATGGATGCGAATGATGCTTTGGATGGGAGACCGGGAGATGATGCCATGACAGAGGCGGGGGACGGGGCTCCCACTCGGTCTTCTCCAAGTTTAAGCGTATCTAGGATTAGTGGATTTAAGGTTCAAAAGGTTAATGGCTGCTTGGAAAGGGCTCACGTACGCCCGGTGGTAGTGATTCAAAGGGAAGCAGTTGCGGAGGATGTAGAGTATTACAACCAGCATGTCTTAATCTGCAAGTTTTTGGGGACGAAGGTCTCTTTACCCTTCCTTGACCCTTGGATTCGAAAGACATGGAATCCGGAGGGGGATTTTGAGGTTCTGATAGCTGCAAATAATTTCTTCTTGGTGGATTTCTCTTGTATCTCTGATAGAAACAGGGATTTTGAGGGTGGTTCGTACTTTTATAATCAGGTTGGATTATTTATCAAACCATGGCATGCGAGTTTTAACTCGGTCGAAGAGATACCGTCCAAGGTCCCGGTGTGGGTACGCCTCCCTCGACTGCTGCTTGAATGTTGGAGGAGTGATATTCTACAGTCTATTGCCATGGCGCTAGGAAAGCCGATTGGCCCCTCTCAGCAGACCCTAGAGAAGAAGATTTTCTCCTATGCACGTGTTTGTGTGGAGATTGACCTGAGCCAACCTCTACCTGACTCCATTGATATGACAGTGGGATCTATTTCATGGACGTAACCACTTGATTATGAAACCTTGCCATTTAGATGTCGTTTATGTCGAGAGTATGGTCATCTTCAGAGGAGGTGCCCGCGAGCTACTGGTGCGGGGAAGTCAAGTAACAGGGTGGCTCCTTCAAATCCAAGATCTGAAAAAGGCAAAGGTTTGTGCCTGTGAGGCCACAAAATAAAGGTCGGGGGCAGAAGAGGACTTTTCGGGACCATCAGGAGGAGGGGGTTTTCAACAGGTTTGATGCGTTGAATGATTTAGTTCACGAGGAGGGGGTCTCCCCTGACATGCATGTAGATGCTACCGCAATTATTTCTCATAATCCTAAGCCCACAGCTCTTACGTCTTCGGCTTTTGGACCTATGGAGGCTCCTAGGGAAGTAAAAGACTCTTTCGTTTCTTCCCCTGAAGTAGGGCTTGGGGACCCATGTGCGGTGGCTGGTACTTCTTTGGCCTCTGTTGATATTGGTGCATGCTCTGTTGGGGGTTCGGGTTCGGGAGGCTCTGGCAAAAGTAAAGCTTCTACTTCCCCCTATATTTTGGGTGTGCATCAAAAGTCCTTGAAAAAGAGTGCTCTTGATAAGCCCCAAAAGGTGGGTAGGAAGAAGGATCAAGAGAAAGTTAAGTTGGCTGGTGAGACATTGGTTGAATCTGGGTCGGTGAAGACCCTGGATACTCATTTCTCTCAACCGTTGCGATGATTGTGCTCTCATGGAATGTGAGGGGTATGAATAGCATCCCTAGACAAAAGGCTATTCGGGATTTGGTCCGTGCTCATTCTCCAGATTTGGTTTTTCTCCAAGAGACGAAGTTATCTGTTGATAGCATGACGCAGAGTGCTTCTAAGATTTGGAATAGAGGATTATGTCAGTGTGTGGGTGCGCGAGGGAGCTCTGGAGGCCTTGCCTGCCTCTGGGATCCTCAGCGGATCTCTCCTGTTTGGTGGTTCTCCAGTAGGTTCTCCATTTCTCTTGTTGCGATGAGTTTGGAGACGGGGGAAAGAATTTTTCTGTCCAATATTTATGCTCCGACGGATGTCCCTGGTAAGATTCTTTTGTGGTCCCATTTAAATTTTTTGAGGTCTTTGGACCCCTTTCTCCCCTGGATTATGGCAGGTGATTTCAATGCAATTGTCTCTCTTGAGGAGAAAAGGGGGGGAGTGCCTCGTCTAGACCCCTCATCTGATCTTCTTAGGGAAAATCTGGCTCAACTTCGGCTTGTGGATATCAAACCTTTGAATGGCATGTTTACTTGGAATAGTAGGAGGCTTGGGGATGAAGCTATTTCTAAAAGATTGGGCAGGTTTGTTGTGTCCAATTTTTGGGTCAGTGACAAGTGGCTGACAAGCTCTAAAATCTTAGACTGGCGAGGATCAGATCATTGGCCGATCAAATTCTCTGCTCGTCTGGCTGACAGCTGTAAAAAGCAGACTTTTAAATTTCAGCTTATGTGGCTCAAGGAGGAGGGTCTTTTTGACTTAGTTTCTAAATGGTGGGCTGAAGGTCGTCTGGCTTTTGGTACTGCTATGTACACCTTTATGAAGAGGCTTCAATATGTGAAGTATAAGCTAAAGCTTTGGAATAAGCATCAGTTTGGCAATGTGTTTCAACAGAAAAGGGCTGCCCAAGAGGGCCTGGATTCTATTACCAGGCAAATTAGGGAGCATGGTTTAGATGCAGCCTTGAGCAGGTTCGAGGATGATGCGGTCAAAGATCTTGAGGAATGGGAGCTTCGCGAGGAAATTTTTTGGAAACAGAAGGCTCATATTGATTAGCTTCAGGAAGGGGACAAGAATACCTCTTTCTTCCATAACTCAGTAAAGGCCAGAAGACAGGGTAACATTATTTCTTCTCTCCGCTCTCCTGAGGGATCTGTTCTTTCTTCTTCTTTGGAAATATCTAATGAGGCGGTTCGTTTCTTCTCTGATCTTTTTTCCGAGGATACCCCGCCGGCTGTTGAGGAGGAAGACTCTATCTTAGCTTGCATCCCTCCCCTGGTGACAGTGGAAATGAATGTCTCTCTTCTCCAACCTATTTCTTTGAAGGAGTTAGACGATGTGGTATTTCAGCTGAAAAAGGGGAAGGCTCCTGGTCCTGATGGGTTCCCAGCCGAGTTCTTTCAGGAATTTTGGGAAGTGATCAATCTTGACTTGTTGGAGGTTGTACAGGAGTCTCTAAGGAACAAGCAAATGTTGAGAGCCATGAATGCCACGTTTCTTGCCCTTATTCCAAAGCATGAGAATGTTGACTCTCTGGATCTCTTTCGACCAATTGCTCTGTGTAACGTGGTGTATAAAATCATCACAAAACTTATTGTTGAGCGCCTGAAGCCTTGGCTAGATAAGCTAATCTCGGAGGAACAAGGTGGCTTCGTGGCGGGTAGACAGATTCTGGATGGAGTTGTTATTGCGGCAGAGACTATTCATTCCATGGCCTCTTCGAGGGAAAAGGCTATGTTCATAACGTTGGACATGACTAAGGCTTATGACAAAGTTAAGTGTGGTCTTCTGATCAAAATTCTTGGAGCCTTTGGATTCAGTAGTGAGTGGATTGACTGGGTCATGAGTTGTGTGAAGACGCCCTCCTTTTCTGTTCTCATAAATGGAGAGTCCTCTGGTTTGTTTGGTGCTTCTAGAGGTCTTCGGCAAGGGGATCCCTTATCACCATATCTTTTCATTTTGATGGCTGAAGGTTTGGGGAGGCTCATTAAGTCCCAGGTTGCGGTTGGGCTCATTCATGGATGGAACTAGAACAACTCCCTCTCTCCTCAAACCCATCTTCAGTTTGTGGATGATTCGGCCTTAATGGGGGCTGCTAAGGTGGCTGAAGCAGTCGCTTTTCGTCAAACTTTGGATTGTTACCTGGCTACCTCTGGACAAAGAATTAATGAAAGTAAGTCTTGCATTTATTTCTTCAATACTCCCAGGCTTATACAACAACGAATAGCTAGGATCTTAAGGTTTCAAGTGGGAAAGCTTCCCCTTACCTACCTGGGTATTCCTTTGGATGTACGCCCACCTCCTAGGCGTTTTTGGCAAGAGGTGATTGATAAATTTCGTGGACTAGTCTGTCACTGGACCTATAGATGGTTATCTACAACAGGTAGAGTCACTCTTCTAAAGTCTGTAGTGCAGGCTCTCCCTATTTACAGATGTTTTGTGATGACTGCTCCCTCAAGCTTTTTCAAAGATTTCGAAGGGCTTTGTAGGTAGTTTCTTTGGTCGAGTAATCTCCTCTCGAGGAAGTGGAGTTTAATTAGGTGGGAAGTTGTTTGTCGGTCGAAGCAGGATGGTGGCTTGGGATTGCGTAGATCGGATTGGAATGGGCAAGCTCTGGCGGCTAAGTTGTATTGGAGGTGGTGTTCACATCAGCATTAGATCTGGGCTAAGATCCTTACCTACAAGTATCTTGGGGAAGTGGATGGCGCTAAGGTTCCTCGCTTTTGTCTTTCAGGAAGGGGCTCTATGATCTGGGAAACTCTCAAGAGGGGAGCTCCACTAGTTAAACAGGGCTTGTTCTGGATCTGTAACAGAGGCTCCGATGCTCATTTTTAGCATGACTCTTGGGATGGCTTCCCGGCTATCCTCTCCTCACATCCTCACTTGGGGGACTTAGGTAGGATTTTTGTTCAAGCTGGTTGGAGCAGAGTGATGGACTTCAAAGCCCCTCAGGTTTTGGGGCAGACTATAATTTATCAGTGGAAGGACATGCAGGAGTGGCCCTTGGGTGGATCTTTGGAGGATAGGAGAGAGTTGTCCTCCATTATAGCTGATAGAGCCTGTTGTTCGCTTCCAAAAAGGGACGTGTTGGCTTGGGGTCCTAACCCTAAAGGGAAGTACTCTGTTGCATCAGGGTATCGTGTTCTGGACAGGCAGGCTTTAGGCAGTGCTGAGGCTCCTTGGTGGAAAAACATTTGGAACAATTTCTCCTGGCCAAAATGCAATTTTTTCTCATGGCTTGTGGTGTATGGCAGGTGTTTGACTTGGGACAACCTCTGCAAGCGGGGCTTTCAGGGTCCCTCTTTATGCTTCCTTTGTCTCAAAGATGTTGAGACTGTTTCTCATCTATTCTTTCAGTGCCCCTTTGCTAGGACTATTTGGCATTTCTGGTGGGGGGCATGGAAGTTGTGGTGTAGGCATCCTTCTTCTCTGGGTGAGCTCTGGAGGAATATTGGGCCTACTCCGGCAAAGACTTCGTTCTTGCATATGGCCTGGCTCATTGGCCCTAATCTAATTATTTGGCAGATTTGGTTGGAGCGCAACCGCAGGATCTTTCTGGACAAGAAACTTTTGGTGGGCCAAGTTTGGGCTCGCATTCTTGGGGCTTTACAAGAGACTTTGCATGCTAAATGTGATTTGTCAGTACTGGTGGACCCTAGGGATTCTAGAGTAATTTAAAATTTGGGGATTTCTGTTGGAGGTACTAGAAGGCCCAAGGTGGGACGGGGCAGGTGCTCTAGAGGGAAGGTGTTCAGGGGAGGGCATTGGCTGCTTCCTCCCACTGGGGTTTTGAAAATCAACACCGATGGGTCTACAAGAGGTAATCCTGGGCAAGCTGGTGTTGGTGGGGTGGGCAGAGATAGTTCTGGGGTGGTTGTGTTCTTTTTCTCGGAGTATAAGGGGCAGCACTCTAATAATCTCATGGAGGCTTTGGCAATTCTTTCGGCCTTGAAGAGGGCATATGCCCTCTGCTGGAATCAGATTATCTGTGAATCTGATTCTCAGGTGGTGATAGACTTGATAAATAGACGACATTTTGATGATGCTAGTTGGCAACTTGCGGTAGTGGCGAAACAAATTACTAGCCTTGGAGATTTACTGGAGTCAGTCACCTTCTCCCATATCCCTCGTGAATGGAATAAGGTGGCTGATGGGTTGGCTAAATGGGCTTCTGAGAAGAATGGGACTTGGTTGGTGGATGATTGGGACAGCCTGTCAAGGGACCTTGCCCAGGATCTGGAGGGTTCGTTTACTGAGGATGTGAAATGTTGCATTACTGATTCTTGATCTCTTGCTTTTTGTTTCTTGGCCCTTTCGGGTTTTCTTTCGCTTAATGCTCTGTACTTATCTTGTTGATTAATAAAAGTTTTTACCCCCTTTTATAAAAAAAAAAACAATTAATTTTATGGGGCCGACTTGAAGAGACGTGAATTTCTAGAGAGGCCGACTTGCATCATGAAGAGATGCGTCCTTTCTATAGATGGGTATATATGAGAGATCATTCACATCCATCCATTTGATCATCAAGTTCATTCATTGTAATTCGCATATTCCTAAAGAAGTTCGCACCTAGCAGCAAGTCATCATTTCTGTAGCAGCAGATCGATCTCAAGAAGATATATAATATTTTGTAGCAGCAGATCGATCTCAAGGAGAAACATATCATTTGTATTTAGCATCTAGTAGAGGTGCTATTATCCATTCACATTGTATCAAAATTGGCATTGAGTTGTGCCTGAGTTGTAAGCAGATTTCTGCTCTTATTGCTTCAATATATAAGAGATATAATTGCTGGGTTTTTCTCCCTCAAGAGGAGGGTTTTCCCAGGATATATTGATGTGTTCATTGTCTTAAGTGCTGCATTTTCTGATTGCTTTCAGTTTCATATATCTGATCATTAAAAACTAACAAATATCTCTGCATCGTTGGAAAGCTCTTGTCCTGCTTTAATTGTGTTTTGGGTGTTGGAAAGGTTTCGAGAATTTTTTCATGGTGTTTGGAACAATTCTTCATTTGCTCATTTCTTTATAAGAATTATGTTTATTGGTAAAGGAATTAACTAGATTAAATGATATATTGGACAAAGGTCTAATTCTAAGCTAGTATCTTAGAAAATGATAGATCTTGCTCTCATTTATTCACATCAATGCTAATGGAATTGGAATGAAGTGAATTAATGGATGTGGCTTAATTCATTTGCTTCCCCTTTTTATGTTCAACCTAAGAAGTTAGAGAATAAACAATATCTTTCCTTTTGGCACTAGTTTCTCATTTTTGAATGTCTAAGTGGTGGGCACAAGTACTTGATCACTAGTATAGGGGAATACCCCATCTCCCCTATTTGGTGCCATTGGTCTAGCTTGGCATACGTTGCTATTCCCTCTTGAACCGCAAGATGAGTTGCCTCACAATGGATAAGGTTTTTGCTATTGCATTGGTTTGTTGAAGTGTGCTGTACTGGAATGTGTGCTACATGTTTCTCCACCTGATGTATTGATTTCCATGAGGGATGACAATGTGTGTGTGTGTGAGCATGCATTGCACACTATTGTGTTGCAATTTTTAACATGAAAAATGTATTGGCCATGCTTTCTTCCATTTATTCCCTTGTGTGGTTTGGGGCATCATATAGAGACTGAAAAATATACACTACCACTACATCAACATTTTTTTATCTCTATAATATTGGACACAAGTAAATTTAACGTTGAAACATGAATCTGCAAACATTAAACCAAAGAGACATTACTCCTATCATATTTCCCGATTGACCTATCCTAGAATTTTGAATGGCATATAACACATGACGCAGAAATGGAGAGTTGTGTTGGGGCTTGTATTTGCACAAATGCCTATAAGAACATGGAGACCGTCATCTAGTTTGACATTGATGGAGTTTTAACACTATTTGGACTTGTAAGCAAGGGCACCTGTTTCTGGTATGAACCTTGATTTGATGCTTAGTGAATCAAATAAACCTTTCTCTAGTCCTTGTTCATTCAATGTTCATCGTGGACATCTCCAAAACAAGAGCTCTCAGCTCTAAGTTGAATGTAGATGACTTAAGAACTGCCAACAGCTAGCTCTGAACTCTCATGGTAATCTTTGCAGGTTGTCATTCTTTGTACCTCCATGTTCTTGTCTCCTTTAATATGCAATTTACCTATGTCTGTACTTCTGTTTTCTTCTCTTGTTAATTCTGTCATCTTTAAGAATTTTTAACACCCCCAAGGTGAAATTGAATAAGTAATGCATAATAGTTTTTAGTAAAGTTGGAAGGAGTCTACTAAGTCCACATACCAGTCGTGTAATTAGTTTTGCATTATCATTTATAATATAAAAATAGGATTGCATTATCCTGTATAATAAAAGATGGACAAAGAGTCTGGAAAAACAAAACCAATAGTCATGTAATTCCAAAAGTACGCAGTGACCATGATCTTCTTACACACACACAGAGGATAATGAGTTGGCAGTAATAGCACCTGTTCACGAAAGCCATTAAACTTGACATTCAATCCAGTTTTCGATTTGACAGCCAATTGGTAACCCTTGGGAATCCTGGTCCAACTCAAGCTGCCAATGTCGGGTTTTCCCACTTCCACCACCTTCCCTCCACCCTGCTTTCTCCATATTATGCCTCCTGAATGAATCCTCAGCTGACCTGGATTCTGCCATGGGCCACCCATACAAGCTAAAATCAGATAAGATGATTTAAAATTCATTTAGGCCGAAATGGTCTATATTACCTATCAAGCTGTATTTATAGTATTTGTTTCTGAGCTTATTTTTAAGATAAGTTCCCCAGGCTTTGTAAGAGTGTCTGTAAAACAATAGTAATATCAGAAATTGGTCGTACTGAATAAAACCCTAAACAATTTTGCAGTCTTAATCACAATGAGCGCAATTACTCGGCACGCAGTCATTTCAAGCGAAAGAAATAAAAAAATGAAAGGGTTCTGATGTATTGGGCATCTAGCTTAACAAGGAAAAAGAAAAGGGAACTCATAAATTTGTTCAGATTTTATATAACAAAGATTGCAAAAATTAAATCTTTACCATGCCACCTCTACCTCCGAGTAAAATATTGTTAAATTGATGGCCGTCTGCCATGACTGAGCAATATTTTTGATCTGATCCTGCAAATATAGGATTTGTTTTTTCGATTGATTGAAATCAATCACAAAATAAATAAAGTGATTGTTCTAATGCTCCGCCCAAACTAGTCATGGTTACAGTTGATGGGAATTGTTTTTCGCAGAGCGATTTAAAAATAAAAGAGATCATACGATTTCGGTTAAGACGAGGATCGTTGCAGGCAAGGTAGATTTGACGTTCTTCTATTTATAGAGGATAAAAGAGCAAGCTTCATACTTTTCCTCCATGGTTTTACGTCACCTTGTGGGCATGTTTTCTGTATCTGGGAATGTCATTTTCTGTATGTGGGGATGTCTTTTTCTGTATGTGGGTATTATTTTAGTATTTAATCTGCTTTTTTGGGGTTCTTTATTAAATTTAAATTTACTTTAAAAGTTAAATATTTGGTTACGTTAAAATTTTATTGACTTGATTTTTAAGGATTTAAGGAATTTTTTTAGATTAGATTGTATTCATCATTTTGTCCTCTTTCATTTCTAAATTCAAATTTCTTACTCTCAAATCTAATAAGTACGAGATATGATGATTAGCAAAAAATTTAAATTATAAGGTTGTATATTTATAGATATCATATTAAGATATTTTGATATTATGATAGACAGGGGAAAAAAATAAAAAGATTAAAGATTATCTAGTCTTACATAGAAAAACATATAGCAATCACAATTTTAATTCAAATGACATTAGATGCAACAATATATCAATCAACATTTATCATTTTTGAGTTTTATCTCTATTTCAACATTTGTTGTCATAGTATCACTAGATAATCAATTATGATATTCAATTTACATCAAACACAATGATCATCTAATCGATATCCATTGCCTTCTCTTATCTCTTTTTAAAAATTGTCAAATCAACTAAGGGTGCATAAGTATTGTAAGCATGGAAATAAAAAACTAGACATCAAATAAACTTGAAAGCACAAAGGGAAATGAAATTCTAATCTAGTCTAATAACTTCAATGTAAACCTCAAAAAGAAAGATGTTGTTTCACCTTGTTCAAAATGCGGATGCTAAATCTCAACAACATAACAGTAGATATGCTCGATGAATGATTTGGACAAAATGTAATTGCATAAGTGAATGTAAAGATGAAGAAATGATCTTATTTATAGACTTCTCAAAGGAAAAATCTACTAGGAGATGAAAATGAGGATGATGACTTGAATTAACTAGATAATCAATTATCATACTCAATTTGCATCAAACACAATGATCATCTAATTGATATCCATTGCCTTCTCTTATCTCTTTTTAAAAATTGTCAAATCAACATAAGGGTGCATAAGTATTGTAAGCATGGAAATCAAAAACTAGAATCAAACAAACTTGAAAGCACAAAGGGAAATGAAATTCTAATATAGTCTAATAACTTCAATGTAAACCTCAAAAAGAAAGATGTAGTTTCGCCTTGTTCAAAATGTGGATGCTAAATCTCAACAACATAACACAAGATATGATCGATGAATGATTTGGACATAATGTAATTGCATAAGTGAATGTAAAGATGAAGAAATGATCTTATTTATAGACTTCTGAAAGGAAAAATCTACTAGGAGATGAAGATGAGGACAATGACCTAAGTTAACTAGAGAATATGTGGAGTCAACTCAACTACAAAATGGAGATTCGTCATTCCAAGTCATGGAGAGGATAATATTGAATTATTTAATTTAATTAATGGATAATTATGCACATCAAGTTTCCATTCGAAGACTGAGTTGATTGATGAATGAAGATGAGGTTTCTAAAATGAGACCAAGTAAACTAAGGACTAAAGATTGAGCTTCTAAATGAAGATTGAGTTAGTTGATCAATAAAGATTGAGTTGACTGAATACAAAAGAGAAGTTAACTAATGTGAAGATAGAAGTTATTTAAAAGTGGATAATTAGTTCACATTTAATTAAATAATAAAATGTTGTGTAATTTAATGGATAGTTGAGAGGATTAATAAATGGTAAATTAATGACCTTGAGAATCAGAAACACAATTCTTCATTTTTTCGCTTTTAGGAGGCGTGTCTAGGGATTTCATCGCCCTAGAGGATGATCTCAACTCCAGTTTTTTGACGAAGCATAAATAGTGGGGGGTGAATTGAAAGAAATGCCTCTTGAAAGTTATGAATGTTTCATTTAGGCTAAGCCCCCAAGAAATTTATACCTTAGGTAAGTGAAGGAGAAGGGTGAGTTACCCTCTTCTCCCAACTATTTGACATATTTTCACTTTCAAATTCATGGATTAGGCCTCACATGCCTTTGTGGCATATCGAGGATTCACCTAGAAAGTGTGTATAGCCTAGCTTGAATCCTTTGCTTGTCTTTCAGTGTGGTGCAAAGGATGTGAATTATACCTTGAAGTTACTCACACATACTTCCATGTGGTGAGATAGAATTAACCAAGGTAAATATTTTAGCAACCTTTAATAATGGATTTCATGTGTATGTGGCTATTACTATCTATCCATCCACATGTAGATAACACCAATTGTGGACCCACACTAAGAGCCACTTCCATATAATTAATTTTAGGATTGTTCGTGTGTTCTTTATGTTTTTTATTGTTAGATTAAAACATCCTCCCTTGAAGCCAACCAGAGACCTTATCCATTTTGACCCTTGATCTTTTTAGTATTTTGCCTTTTCTTAGTATAGGATTTCAAAAACCAAAAAATCCAAAAAAAATGAAAAACCAAAAACCAAAAAATTATTTGATTGCTTGTTTATACCTTGCACTAGGGTTTACAACTCAACCATCCTTTGTAGCCAAACCCAAAAATTTCCAACTTATCCATCTAAATCATCCCACTATCCATCCTAATCCAAATTCATAACCATGCCTTCATCTTACCTTTATAATCTCCTTAGCCAAATCGAAAACCCCTTCTTTGATGATGATGATGAGAGTCCAATTGATCAATCAGATTATGACCCTTATGACAAACATGAGAGTCTTGTGGATCAACCAGAGTATATCACCTATGATGATCAAACCTTAGAGTATATTACCTTGAGAAAGTTTCATCCATCCATGCTCCATCAATACAAACAATCCATAATCCCTATTCAACAACCCATATACCATCTATACCAACAAACCACAAGCTCTAATCATTTGTCCATCAATCCTCAATACCAACAACCACTTTTCCAACAAAAACCACCTTTCCAACAACCTTTAAGCTCTAGTCATCAATCCATCTACCCTCAAATCCAAGAACTAGTTAACACAATCTATACCATTAATCCCTAACAAACATCCATTATTCATCCTCATCCTAACTTTGACAAGTGAAACCAATCGTCCATCCAAATCCATCCTCAAAACCAACCCATATCGCAAATTCTTATCTCACATGCATATCCCAAATCCTCACCCCCATCACCAAACCAAGAAAGTCTTATAGCCTACCCCTCCTATCCCAATCCTTTATTCACCAATCCATTTCAATGCACTCCATCCCAATCCAAATACTTATCTAATAAAAACACTTTTAGGGATTTTCTCCAAGGACTAATAGCAAAGGATCTTAAACTCAAATGTACAAACAAGTTGATTCCATCACATCACATCACTAGTCCTATCCCATCAAATATATTTCTACTATAAAAAATTTGAATCCATCACATACCTTAAATCCATTATGTCCAACATTCATAAGAATAGAATGTCCCCATCCAACCCATGTACACAACTCAAATATTCATTTCACATACTAATTGCTAGCAACCAAAAATACCAATATTACCTCATATCATCTAAATAAATTTGCATGTGTCAAGGACTTGGTCAAAAACATACCCAAATGTGCCCTACTTTAAATCGAGATCATGTCCATGAGCAAAAGACCTTAGATAAAACACCATTGTGTACCCCATCCAAAATCTTTGATGTCTGTAATAATCCAACCTTTGATCAAGATCTTTTATATGATGATGGAATTCATGATAATCTAGTCTTTGATCATGATCATGTAAGGGGAGAAAATGTACATGGATTACAACAATGAATTCAATCAAAATGAAATCAAAACAAGGATTAGGACCCACCTACTCATGAAATGTAATTGTCATAGCTATGAA
Organism: Sequoiadendron giganteum; assembly: GCA_007115665.2. Taxonomy (NCBI): domain Eukaryota; kingdom Viridiplantae; phylum Streptophyta; class Pinopsida; order Cupressales; family Cupressaceae; genus Sequoiadendron; species Sequoiadendron giganteum. The sequence continues at coordinate 327,440,390 of CM021107.1, read as the reverse complement.
TTCAAACAACAAGGTTAGCACAATCAAATTGAAACACAAATGAATTCAAAACTACACAATATTACCATCCCATGGTGGAGTGTATTTGTGTTGATTTGATATGTTGGATTTTCTTTCAACACAAAGCCTCCATGATTACAAAATCTTGATAATATGACCTAAAATTCAATGGTGTATGCTCAATTTGCTCAAGACTCATTTGGACATGATCTCTTCACAAATTCTCTAGATGAATTATGATAGGGGTGAGGGTTCTTTTATAGATTTGGAGACATTAGATCAAGGGATAGGATTGAATTTGAAAACCCACAAAGAAGGTTGAGATTGATCCTCAACACCCACAAAGGAGAGTGAATCAAGGGAGATGGATGAAGGAGATCAGTTAGAACTCAAGATTGCTCCACCATTTTAGGAAAATGGTTGAGATGTTTAAGATCAAGGGATGAGAATTGATTCCAAGATCAAGAGCTAGAAATGGTTGAGACAAGTTGGTTAAGATATTTTGAAATGGAATATTCCTCAAGAATATGCTTTATGGAGAGAAAATTAAATAATTAAATAATTAGGATTTATTTAATTCATGTGACAGGAAGATTAAAAGGTAGGATAATTAAATAATCAAAATTATTTAATCATGATGAGATTAGAAGAATATAAGATAATACTAATTAAATAATTAAGAATTATTCATAAGATGATAAAGGGGGAATATTAATGTTGGAAAGGATGAATTAATTAAACAATTCAGGATTATTTAATTAATAGAGAGAAATAGGGTTAGTTGGTGAAAATTATGTTAAAAGAGAATTAATGGTGCAAATGAAGTGAAATGCAAAGATGGGAATGAAAATGATGTCCAGATGATGGAAAAATGCGATTACAGATGTGTGATATGTGTTAAGGAATTTTGACATGTCTATAGATATTATGTTTGATCCCATACAAGAATCTCTTATAGATGATCATGATATCCAAGCTAATCTAATATTTGATCAAGATCTTGTTTATAACATCCATGTTAATCTAATATTTGATCAAGATCCTATCTCTAATCATGACATTCTAGATGAGCCAATGTTTGATCAAGATCCTATAATCGATCAAGAAATCCAATATGATCCCCTCATTCACCTTTATCCCATTCATGATCATAAAATTAAATTTGATCCTATCCATAGGCCAACCACTTCTATTTTTCAAGATGAGACACTTGTCTCCCTTCAATACATAGATAATTAGACAAATAAGATGGATCACATCAAATAAAAAGATAAATAAGAGCTACCAAAGATGATATTGAAATCCCAAATGGTCAAGAGGAACCAATAATGACTAGGGATAAAGCTCTAAAATCCTATAAATTAAGATTGTTTACTTTTATCAAAGTGGGATTTCTTATAGATGAGAAAATAGCAAACATTGATGGTTTTCATCTACAAAAATATAGGTTAGCATCTTGTTTCCAAAACAACAAATTCCCCATCATAAATAAAATATTTCAAAACATGCAATATCAAGGAAAAGGATTAGGCCTACATGAGTAAGGAATTCTAGAGCCAATATAATTTTGTATGAATATTAGACATCAAGGTCTCGACTATTCTTCAATCAACAAACATAATGATATTAGTGATACCTCCATGATGTTAGGGGTAACATCATCCAATACAACCATCAATATGGGGGCCATGTATAGTCTTTACGATAAGGTTGCTACCAGCATTCCTTCCATCCAAACCATAAACCATTACTCCAAAATCCTTAAATCCACTAATTAGAACCAACAAAAATAAGTCTTATAAAGCCAAAATTCAAAATCAAATTTCAAATTTCATTGAATCCAAAAATCTACATGAAAAAATTAAATCAAAATGGATCAAACAAAGCAAAGAATCTAAATCCAAAAATCAATTAAAATGGATCAAACAAAGCAAAGAATCTAAATCCAATAATCAATCAAAATGTGGATCCACAAGAAAAGAGGTCTCTTACATATAAAAACTACCACTTCCTTCAAAATGGTTATCAAGAAAGGCATATGCAAGTGTTAGTTCCAATCACAATCCTAAGTCTATAATCCATCATTCGCCATCCCATGTTTGGAAAATAAAAATTCCTCTATCTAAAATACAATAATCCCAATCTATGCAATCTTGCTATGCAATTTAGTGCATCATCCAAAATATTACCAAGTTTTGTTCTCATCCTTGCTACAAATCTTGATTCACGTTATTCACCTTATCATCACTGGGATATTTCTTTCCTAATCCTTATGTTTTCCTCAGGATGTGTCCTTCATATACCAACAATGTTATTATCATCATTATCAATCAATCAATTGATTTTCAACTTGACTAGGGGCAAGATCATGTCTTTCTTTATATCTTTGTGTATACTTTATTTTGTGTTTGTGTGTATCTTTTAGTAATTTTGATTTGTCATGGTCCCTACAGTATGTACCATCCTCAATATATCAAATCCATAAATAAAGGCAAAAAAAAGATAGATGTGTGCTTTAAAACATTCAAATAACACACTTGAAATATGCACTTCAATGTAAAACCTTGGAGATTGATGTCAACCTTGATAATTGTTGTACCCAAAATATTTTTTTGGCATTCTGCTTATATTGAGCTAAATCATATAAAAATGTCGCCAAAATTTTGTTTTAGGTCAAACCAAACGTAAGGTCTTTGTGGGTTTTTGTCAAGGAACCTATGGTTAAAATTCTAAAAAAATGAAAATTAGGGTTTCGTGCCCCTATTTTTAGGGAAACCCTCGAAAATAGGACCTTCCCGAAAATGATTGAAAATGATTTTAATAGGATTAATCGACTTCACGATCACACTGATCAAGTCAGAATCATCAAAAGACATTTTTTACTCTAGTGGGTTTATTTCTATTTTTTAGGAACAAAGTTAGGAGCTCTACAGCCATTAATGGCAGATTGGTCAATACCAGGTGTTGAAAGCTAAACTTCAAAAGCTTCAACGAAGAATCCATCGTGGAAAAGGTTGAAAAAAATGTTGTTCAATGAAGGATATTCTCAAAATGAAAAAAGCCAAAATTTGGCTAACTCTGGAAGTTGGACGTTTTGCTACCAAGGCAAAAATGAAGTCAACAGCTGAAAAGGCGCCCCTCTTGAAGAAAGGTGCCCTTGGATCTCAAAGGGCAAATAAAGTCACTTGACATCTTCAAAGAAGTCATCTTCTTCACGTTTGTGATGGGTAGACAACGAAACTATCAGCAAGATCATCTGATTTAGGGATCACTGGCAAAACGTCAATGAAGTATGGAGAGTCTGCAAGCAATGAACATGTCAAATCAGTGGACTCCATAGAAAAATTTTCCCTGGTGGCCAAGGAAACCCCTCAGTTCAAGGAATTTGATGAATCTATCAACAATTGCTCCATACATAACATCTTTTCAGCTCTCTCCCAGCTACGTGATCAAACTGACAACATGTTCATAGGACATGCCAAACGATCAGATGTTGAGATCAAGTAGAAAATGCCAAAGAAGAAGACTGAAAGGACATGCCAAGAAATTGGCTAAGTATAGAAGAAAAGCACCCCTCTTGAAGAAAGGTGCCCTTTCTTTGGAGCATGTTGATGTAACCTGATTGCTTACTACCCTCTAGGATGACCTTCTCAACTTTGATCAATATTGACAACAAGACTGTCAATGAAGGAATCTGAAAACTGAGTAATCTGATGATAGAGATCAAAGCATGCAATTTTCAAGCATGGAATTATCAGTCAAAAGGTCAAAAGTGCCCCTGCTGGCTAGGGGTGCCCTTGGATCTGAAGGGCATAAACTTACTGTCAAAAGTTGAGAAGTCAACCATCCTTTCCAGGATTGAGTTGGTTACCCGATGCACCATCAAGTAGATTTATTTGACTCGTCAATCAATGGGAACGTCATATCAAAGCACGAAGGGTCTAATAAGGCCAAAATAAAGAACAATCAATAAATTGACTAAGTGTTGGTCAAAAGAGCCCCAGCTGAAGAAAGGCACCCCTAATTTGAAGGCATCAAATTCAGTCTTTGAGCTTTGCAGCTCCCAGGCACACTTGATCAGGTTTGTCCTATCTCATCAGTGAATTAACCAGCATCAGCTCAAGATCAACTGAATGACTGAGAGCAAGGATCAAACGAAGCCACTTCAGCCTGTAAAAATGATGAAAAAGTGTTCAAACTCAAAAAGGATGCCTAAAAACTCAAAAGTGATTTGTTGACTTGAGTTAAGAGAATTTGGAGGCAAAAAGAGGCCAAACATTCCACAATCAGTGGAAATCAGCTTTTAGAACTCCAAATCAAGCTCAATCATGAGTTGGACGCCCAATTGATGCTTGCAATTACAAATTGACATATCAAGGAATCTAGGCATCCATTCTTCATTATTTCTTTGCAGGTTGAGGAGCTCAAGAACGAATATTTTTCTTCTCCGACATTTTTTAAAATCTGTTGCACAAAGGGACCACTTATCAAAGGTTGCATCGAAAGGCATAATTCTTCCAGATTGACAGCTGATAACTTTCAATCTTCTTCTTGTCTTTTTCCTCTTTCATTGTCTTAGATCTTCTTGCATTTCCAAGAAAACAACAAATAATCACAGATCTTACCAACTGGGTATGATCAACACAACTTTTTCAATAGAACCCACATGTTGGATTTTTCCAAAGACAAGTAGCTTTGTTGCCCCTATTTTTTAGGGTTTCTGAAAAAAGTCATAATTTTGAAAAATAGACAAATTGGGTTTGTTCAGCTTTGAAGCACGAACAAAACCCATGTGTTGGATTTTTTTCGCGAAAAATCATTTTCTAGTGCCTTGCTGCCTCTGCCACCGAATGGCTCTTGCATGTCATAGAAAAACTCAATTTTTCGAATTTCTGACGATTTGGATTTGTTTAGAAAATAATTCTCAACTAAACCCACATCTCATAATTTTTTGTAAAAAGTTGCCCCGACAAGGCTATTTTTAGTAGTTCCAGAAAAAGTTGTCCAAACAGCATCATGTGCACAGTCAATCTTCAAGGTTTTCATAATGCAATTCTCCCAAGATGAACACAAGGCCAAAATGGTCTTACTCCATGATCTTCTAAAAACGACTGGCACCGATTTGCGTCGAGCACACCCAAAGGTCGATTTGGACAGATTGACAAGCATCGACACAAGTCCATAGGTTCCATAATGGTTTCACCTCGTATATCTGATAGCCTTCCCAAGCTAGTTTAGAGGATTTTAATCGTTGGAATTTTGTGTATGCAGCAAGTTCATGTGCATTTCTCACGGTTGGAGTGTTAGCAGTCAAACTTCACGATTTCATCATCAAGCTTCATGGTTTCATCATACAATACTCTTTAGTTGAGAAAGTTCAAGGGAAATGTCAGAAACGTAAAGTTGCAAAAGAACATGGAAGGTAGTCATTCCCAATACATAGCTGCAATCGGTTAATACTACACTATCTTCCACGTCAAAATGGAAACACAGACAAAAAGACAAGGATTAATCCTCCTAAGGGAAACATAATGAAGGAGATACATACATCAAGTTGTTGACATTGACATATGAGGCATGTGACAATCTCCGTATAAAGAAGTCAACGACTGGTCAGAAGGATTGTTGACCAATGGTGATGAGGTGTGAAACACTCAAGAAGGATGTCCTACCCTCCAAAAAGACATTAACTATGACTGAAGTTAACTTGATGCCCCTTTCCAAGTTAACTCAAGATCCCCACAGATCATGCATGTTAGATCCCACTAATCAAGGATGTCTAATTGACTCCCACAATTTGTGGATCTCATATCTCCTTTAAAGGTGGATGTCTATTTTGGAGACACATTTGTAATTTAAGTTCACTTTTAGTTAGGTGTCAGTTAACTAAGGTAGACTTCCAATTTGACTTTTGTTTAGTTTCAGTTAACTGAAGTAGATTTCCAGTTAATTGTTTTCTCACCTACTTTTAGACATAGGAATAAATGTTGTTGATTGGCAAGAACCGATTGTTAACTCAAGGAGATTTTAGGGTTGCCTAGTCCTTTGAGTTTCTATAAATAAGAGCCTTGGGCTCATTATTTGTTTAACTTTTATTTGCTAGGAAAAATTGTTGCGCCATTGTTGCTAGAGTTTGCTTGTTTGTATATGTTCACTCTTGGATGAGATTTTGTTGGTTGATCGTAATTGTGCATGATTTTGTGACTTTGTTGTCCCAGCCTTTTTAATTCTTTGGTGAAGCTTGAAGAAGAAATTCAGATGGCGTATGCATATTTAATCTATGTTTTGAGTTGATCCAATGTCTTTGTTCTCAAATAGTTTATTGTTTCAATCTCCTCCTTGGACAGGGGTTACTCCTCCTTGGATATTTTGTCATTGATTGCTATTGTTTGATGTTGTTTAATGAATTGTCTTTCAGCCTACACTTTGGACAGGTGTCGTCACCTCCTCAGGAATCCTGTTAGACAAATCATCGTACCTTGTTGTTTCTAGTAAGTTGTTTCCAAGCTTGTACCTCGGACAGTGGTTCCTCCTCCTTGGAAAGTCTATGATCCAGGCTACCAAAAAGAGTGTTCACTTGCATTAAACCTTATCCCGAGCGTATATCTGAGAGTTCAGAGCCTCAGCCATATTTTACAGATACAGAGGATTCAAGTGATCCCACCCATCCATTTTGCTCCTATGCCCTCATGCTCTGTTTATCTTGAGGAGGCAGGATAATTTAGAAACTAGTTTAGTCGTAGTTAAGAATCTATGGAAACCAGAGAAAAAGATTAGCTATGACGCATTGTGTTTATGCACCCTTGTGTCCTACCACTGAGTAAAAAAGATAGAAACCTTAGTACACCCTTTTTTTACATAGAAGATCAGCAAAGATAGATCTTCCTCTGTATAATTTGAAGAGCAGTACTAAAAAATTTGCAATAGTTGTATGTTTCCAATAAGCACTCCAGAGGTGCTAATTGAAACACCAACAATAATATACAATCAAAACCATCCTTTGCCACCGTGAAAATTTCCTTTTAGTCCACTACTTGTCTTATATAAGATGTTTCATTCCCGAAACCACACTTGTCTTAAATGGGAGATTTACTTCCTAAAAATATACATGATCTGAATCCATATTTTAGTCCTTTTCACACCTTTTCATGAGATAATATTTTTGTGTGTTAGTTCACAGTTGCTTTGATTTTTCTTTGTTTTATCTTTTTGATCTTTTGATCTTTACTTTTCTTTATCTTTTGACCCACACTATGCCTACTCAAGGTCGCCATGATCATTTCATATCATGGTGTGCTTTGATATGGCATATATTAGGGCAAGGTCTATTGTTTTTGTGTGTTGCGTTTGGTGGTAGCCTCATCATAGATCCACTAAGAGCGTCAGACATCTTGCGAGTGTTGGGGAATCCTATTGTCTTTTGTTTGCTTGAGAGTCAGTCCATGCATTAGATATCTTGTCAATTGGTCTTATATACCCCGGTGCATAACATCCATTGCTATATTAAATAAAGGTTGCTAAACTCAAATTCAGCATAACACGCCATATTTTTTCCAATCATAATTAATATTTATTTCATATCATTTTGTTCATTTTTCATCTTTTATTTGACATTTTCTTCATCTTTTCTTATTTTGAGAGGCAAACCATGTAGTTTATGCATAGATAATCTCTCGAGGGGGCATCAACCATCTCACACTTTTTCTAATTTTCCATTTCTCACCCAATTAGAGCATATTGTTAGTGTAAATAGTGTCATTATCTACTTGGTTAGCTGATCAACTTTATAGGATCGACCTATTCACACCCAACTTAAGTTTACTTTGGCTTCTTTTGCTTTTTGTCTCACCTCATAGCATTGAGATATGTGTCCTCGTGACTTGAGACAACTATTAGCCGTCATGTCCTCGAAATAGCGATGCTATAAAGTCCAATTGTTAAAATACAAATAAATTAATAAATAACAATGTTAATATTAAAATATACATATTAATAATTTGATACTATTACAATCATAATTATAATATAGTAATACATATAGAACCCCTCTGATAAATATGTTAAATATATTCAATCTATAAATAAATATTAATATGAATAAGGGCAACAATTCAATTATAAAATCATTATTATAATAATCCAAAACAAAACTAATTAAATATTGCTAAAATGTAATAAGACATTCACAAAGGTGTTAATATTATCCATGCCTCAAATTAAATAAATTAAGATAATAAAATGAATATAATAAACATAAATTTTTTTTAAAAAATACATATTATCTAAGATACCATAATTAATAGTAATAACATTATAATTATAAATATAAGATCAATATATATATTATATTCCTTCTTTATAATTATATTAAAATAATAAAAGGTAGAGCCTTAAAGAAGGGTCAGTGATCACCAAGGAAGTACCAAACGATGCAAACCTTTGGTCAAACTCTTTAGAGAGGCAAGCGGTCAAGGAAAAATCCACGACTCTTCACATGTACGGGTATTTTAGGAGGATTCTGCAGAATAAAGAAAGGAGGGATGATGAAAAAATAACCATTAACCAAAGTGGTATCTTCTAACATTAAATCGATGAAGGAAGGAATATAAGAATATATTCTGAAACTAAGGAATCAAAAAATCATTTATAGAAGGCATATTTCTATTGTATGTCCTAATATAGTTATTGAAAATAATTATGTATTTTACTGATAATTTTTATAGTTATTGTAAGTAAATATAATATAAGTATCTATATATATTTATATATATATATAAGTGAATATATATAAATATAGATGCTCATACAAGGGTGAGTATTTAATAATGACTATATATGTGTATATACAAATATATACATGTATATGTTTATATTTAATTAGACAATAATGATGCTTGCAACAAATATTGAGCCTTATAAGTAATAATGACTCTATTCATTCACTATGATGATAGATGGTTTAATTGAATCCCATTTATGAGATTTCGAAAGACGTTTAATATCTACCCTAATGTACTTGTGAAATATATTAGAGAAGAATCATTCATAGTGAGTGGTAAGAGGGAAATGAATATCCTTTGACAAGAATGAAATATTTATATCCTCTTCGATCTTATTAGATATTATCACTGAAACATTGATTTTTAACGCTTCTAATGTCTCTTTGAGAAACACTTAGAATGCAAGATTCGAGTTTAAGTGCCTCCTCAAAAAAGGGGTCATTACATTAGTAGTTGTTCACCCACTTGTCAAGTGAGCTCACAAGTGTCCCACCTACAAAGGGGTAGTCAATAGTTCATTCCTACCTTCCTACCTCATCATCCTTGCTTATATATGCAAGGTTTGATCATTGTATCATACACTCTTCATTTCATATTTGATAAACATAATATTGTGCATATTTTTTTCACTTGTGGAAGTTGTTTCATGCTCTTTTTGATCTTGTCATTCTCCAATATGATATCAAATCCATGAGAGCATGTTTCTTCTCACATTGAGGTGACTCCCACACATAGGGCCCTATCAATGGAATTTCATAGAGCCAAACGGATATCAAATAGTGCTATCACATTCAGAAGGCTTTGTTGATAGGGCTATGTGCAAGAGTCACCTCAATATGGGAAGTAATGTGCTCTCATGGCTCTGATACAATGTTGGAGAATGCCAAGATCAAAGGGAGCATGAAACAACTTCCACAAGTGAACAAAATATGCATAATAGTATTTTTATCAAATATGAAATGAAGAGTGTATGATACAATGATCAATCCTTACATATATAAGAAAGGATGAAGAGGTATGAAGGTATGAATAAACTACTAACTACCCATCTATAGGTGGGACACTTGTGAGCTCACTTGACAAGTGGGTGAGCAAGTGTTAATAGGTGTCTCAATCCATGAGGATGCATGTCTCAATGATATGAGGTGAGGCAAAAAGAAAAATAAGCCTAAGTAAACTTAAGCTAGGTATGAATAGGTCAATCCTAGAAAGTTGATTAGCTAACTTGGTAGATAGCGACACTATTTACACTAACACATATCATCATCTTCATCTCATCTAATTTTTCTTCTTAACTATTTTTTTCTTTTTTTTTAACAATGTCACTTCAAACATTGTTGAACAAAGAGGGAAAAAATGTAGACACTAAAATTATTCCACCTAACCCTAATCATCATCATGCCATTTCATGTAAATTGCCCATTGTTCTACTTAGTAATTTTACTAATTTTTACCCACAAGTGAAATAGTATATGCATCTAACATAATGAGCAATACAAAAATTCTTTTCTTTTCAATAATAAATGCACCATTTGAAACATAACATTTCCAAACTTTTCCATTGCATAATCAAAGAATCATTTCATCAATATACGCATGATTTCACTTTACATAAATATATTTAATATAACATTTCACATTTACAATATCCATATAGATGGACACATGATTACAAACATAGCTTCAACAAGCTTACATGAACTAGAAATACAAATGGTCCAAAATGTCCTTCTCCCAAATCTTGGCTGTCAACTACATGAGGAGAAGCATCACTCAAGAACTTCTCTACCAACCATGGACTTATTGCGGTCCCCTGCTCATCTACCAAACTTGGTAAGATGGCCCTCCCTTCCACAAAGAGATTGGTTTGGTAAATTCATCCTTCATATAGCCTTTCTTGACATAGTGATGTGTCCTACATATCTATAGCTATCATAAAGTCTACTTCTACATGTATGATTTCTCCAACCTAGAATGTAAATTGGATCACAGTGAGCTGACAATGTAAACAGTGGCTACTTACACTACTTTTGCCAAAGATTCATCACCCAAATACTTCGAGTGAGGTCATCTATTCACCATAATAATTGTTTGATGTGTATTGACCATTACTATATTATTCTAAGGTTATCCCCTTTCTTGCCGATTATCCTAACCCCAGGCATAACCTTCCCATTAACTCACATTTAAATGACATTGCTACTAAGTATCTCAAAACAACTCTATGTTATGCTACGCACCTAGAGTATTAGCATACTATGTCTAGTATTGATAATCTACGTATAGTATTGACATTCTACATATAGTATAAATAGTATGCACTTGTATAAAACTCAATATAGTATAAATATCTATATAAGTATAAACCAAAGAAAGGTTTCACTAATACAAGAAACAAACAAGAGACATGCAAGCATATCCAAGCATCATAACACACATAAAAGATATTCTTTCCAAATATGGCAACATAAATAAACAATCTTTCCAACATAATAACAAAGGAGTGGAAATCCAATTTCCTTCGCATGGTGTAGGCTCAGGGTTTGCAACGGTCATCTGCAGGGCGACGTCTTGCAAGGAACCATGAAGGTTGCAGAGATAAACGACAAGTGGATTTCGATGGGGTTTGGAACCAGGACAGATGGGCCTGACAGGAGCAGGCTTTTCAAAATGATTATCATGCTAAGGTGTGGGGTAGCGAAGGCATAAGATTTGAAAATGACAGATAGGGCTTTAGGGGTCGTCAAAGAAGAGGTGGTTATAAAAATGATGCCTTTCGCAAGCGGCATCAAAATGAGGGTGGCAACAGAGGGAATGGAGTTTTGTCAAGGATGGAAATGGAGGGTCGAGATAGAATCCCTAATAGGAGGAAAAGCTTTAATAAGGAAGTTTGGAAAAAGAAAAAGTTAGATTCGGTATGGGAGGAGGTTAGGGATGAGGCACAGGGTGGAGAAGCTAGGAGACCATCAGTGAAAATAGGAAATGGGATACCGGGTGGATGAGCCACCTTGGTGGTAAGTGCAGTAAAGCTCCAAGCTGAAGTCTTAAGATTGGAAAATCTAGGTTTGATTGGAAAGTGGTATGGCTTGAATCTCAACTAGGAATATTTGATAAAATGGTGGAAATCGCGTTGGGTGGATGAGCTACAGTTCAAAACCCTTCAAAATGGATTCTTCTTGGTGATTTGTCTGAATAGGGCCCTGAGGGAAGCAATAGTGAATGGTATTTGGGTTCTTGATGGAAGTGGCTTTTATTTGCGAAGGTGGAAGGTAGGTTTCAATCTTGCATCTCATGTGGTGGAAATAGTGCAAGATTGGTATAGTTTGTCGATTCTCCTAATGGAGTTATGGGAGCCGAGCATTCTTGAGGAGAATAGCAATCGCCTAGGAACTTTTTTTTGTGTTAAAGAAAGGAGAAAGGCGGGAGAGGTTTATTCCCATGTGAGAATATGTGTGGAAAATAATCTAGTGCATCATTGTTATGAAGAGATTGAACTAATATCAGATTATTGAAGTTGGATTCAAAATTTAAGAAGTGACTCCTTTACCATGGATAGTTTAGTGTGGCCTCTAGGGAGTAGGTGATCAATAAGCAAGGCGGAGAGCTCAAAAGAAGAGGCGATTTTTGAAGGGCAACAAGAAAAAGGGAAGCCTACAAAAATGGGTAATATTCTGATAGCTCCTGAGGAAACAAAAGGTGAAACCCATAATCAAGTGAAAGAGCCAGATTATGTTCCTTCTCAAAAAAAATTTTAGATAGATTCACATGAAGCTTTGGGTGATAAGCCAGCTGGGGAGGAAGAGTTGGTGGAAAATCAGAATTTATCCTTGGATGAGAAAATTTCGGAGGTGTTGGAGATCTTAGGCAAAGATTGTTCTAATGTGGAATTGGATTCGTTAATAGAAGTAGAAAAAGAGTTAGTCGTTTTGGCGAAGGAGGCAAAAGCTAATACATGGAGTTAGCGGATGAAATGGAGGTGGAGGTTGGGGGTGAAGAAAATTGTCCAGAAGGGCCGTTGGCAGGGTTTGTAGTCGGTACCCCACAATTAGCCAAAAAGAGGAAATGCTCTGAAGGCTTGGCTGAGGTAAGGATTAAGTTAGGAATTCATCATAAAGAAATGAGAAAATATTCACCAGATTGTGGTGAGAAGAATAAGAGAGGCAGGATCTCAAACCAAGAAAAATGGAAATGGGATGGGGAGGCGAATGGTCAACAAAAAATTGATTCCTAAATAAGCCATCAAAATCTTAACTGATCAATATAAATATGTTAACTAATCAATCACATCCTTGACTAGCCAATCTATTTCTCAATCACCCAAATTGTGCAATCAACTTTGCACAATTTTCTCATGTCTAAATCCTCTCAACACACTCCGACCGTTGATCTGGATATTCTTCAAAATGATCTTGATCGTCCATTTCAAATTTTATTTTCTATATAACAAACCCCTTTCCTCACAAATAAGGATCAAAGAATCAACATACATTGTGCAATGAAGTTATTTCAAGAACACCGTTGATAGAGCTTCACCATTTCTTTGATCAACCAACCAAAACAATCACTCATCAAGCTTTTGCACACAAACTTTTAAGGCTTCACGGTGATAAAAATAACCCAACATCAAGCAAATACACTCCACTACAGGATGGTAAGACTGTGTTATTCATGTACATTCATTTTTGTAATCATAGATTCATTTATGTATGCTAAAATAGCCTAGTTTTATTTCGTATGTGTAGGTTTAGATCTTAGATTAATATGTTTAATCTTAGTTTAGATTCTTGGATTTGACATGTTTTGGTCCCCCTTTCGGTCTAACGTTCTCCCCTTCACACAATATATACATAATTATATATAAATATATAATAATATATATGTAGCTATATTATTTTATAAATATATTAATATATGTATACATAATATTATTTTAATACCTTTATAAAAACTCTCATTCTCTCATATCCATCGATTGACACATATAGACAAAGTGTATATATATATGTGTCACCTTAGTCTAATCGATATTCCCATGCATATGGGTAATCTGTCCATGAGCATGCATAGGTACATCTACCTACATATACTCATGTACATATTCATTCACATGTATGAGTTTATCATAGACACGTACATATATACACACACACACATATATATATATATATATATATATATATACATTTTATGCATATATCTCATCGACATAACAATAAACACACAAGGAAGGACTTCCACTTAACATTAAGATAATCACATTCCTCAATCCAAACATTCATAAAACAAGATCACAAACCAATATAAACATTCACAACTAAAACTGAAGATCACTTACCCTTTACTCGAACTGACTCGACTTAACTAAGACCAACTAGGGAATGAATGTGTGAATGCTCAGTAAGGCTGCATTAAAGGTTACCAAACCAAGTTCTCCTCCTACGTGATACTTCCCCTCTCATCTAGAGGTTTGAACCTACTCTTGCATTCAGCTTAGTACATCATAACATTAGTTAACCGATAACAATACATTCATATGCATTACATATATTTCACATACAAAATCATTATAAAACATTAAACTGAAACAAACATTCATTCATCATATTTCCATCAAGATTCATATATAAAACACATTCACATATATTAAAGCAATTTACCAAACAAGGTAATAGTAAATAGTTAATAACACATGGGGTGTAACATTTCCTAATAATTAATTACATCCATTTTCCATAGTATTAATTAATCAACACATTGATTACTTTATTAATTATCATTTATCCATTTATCACATCATTATTAATTTATCATTTATTAGTAATCTTCATTTATCTATTCAATTAAATAATATTTTAATATTTAATTAAATGAGAACTAACTATCCATATTCAAATAAATTTCATTTTCATCTCTTCATTCAACTATTTCTTTAATTAGTTAACTCCATCTCATTTTAGAATCTCAATCTTCTCTCACAAGTTAACTCAATTTGTAAATAAAAAAATTAATACACACATTTATCTAATTATTTAATTAGATAATTCAATATTATCTCCTCATCACCTTGAAATGGTAATTTTTTAATTTTTAATTGAATTGACTCCACTGATTTTCCAATTAACTCAAGTTTTCATTTTTATCCTAGTTTCCTAGTTGATTTTTCACTTAAAAGTTTGTAAATAGGATCATTCATTCATCATTTTCATATCTCACACCTTATGCAGATCCATTCAATCAAAATTTATCATTAGTTAGAATCAATCAAAAATCAAAGTGTTATGCTATTGAGATCTGCATCCACATACCTTCAAGGTGAATTGACATATCATTTATTTGAGGTTTGTAGTGGGATTGTTAAGTGGGATTTGATTCGATTTTAGTTTATGTTATCAATTAATTTTAATTTATTTTTCTTTGTTAATTTTTTTGCTTACACTCACTACCCAATATCTCCTCAAAAGTAATTGCACAATCTCTTCTTCCTCTCATTCTCTCTATCTTAATTAAGGATTCAATACTTATCTCTTCAACAATTCTTGTTGACTTATTTGGCATGGGGGTGACTCTTGATTTGGGGGGTTCACCTCTTCAAGTTGTCTTTTCATCTTAAGAAATGCAACAATTGATAGTTTGTCATTACTTAATGGCATTTTATTAAATAATGTACAGTTTTCCCATCATTCTTCAATTGTTTCAATTATATCTCTATCTAACTAATTACATACTTCCCTTATATGTTTTTTTTGTATTCTATTATTTTTCTTGAAATTCTATATTTTCCATCATTTGTTCTTCTTGTAAACATACACTTCTACTCAATATTTTATCTATGTTTTAATCTTGAAATTGGTGTTATTAAACACTCAAACTCTTTATAGATTGTTACCTTGATGTTAAATTAATTTGGTTTAGAATATGGATGTATGGTTAAGATTTAAATTTATGGAGCACTATTTCTTATGTGCTTTAGATTCATGAATTTATTTTGTAGATAACTATTATTTCTTATGCTTTGTTAAATCACCATTTCTAATCATTCCTTTAATTCAGCATGTTATCTTATAGTATATGCTAATTTGGTCAAATATCCTTCTACCTTGCTAATATGGATAGTTAGTTTCTTAGATATTTTAATGTTATTGAGTGGTACAATAACTATCCATCTCTTTGTTGGTAGATTCTCACCACTTTCAGTAGCAACCCTCCTAGAATGCTCAATTGAGGTTTCCCTAGCCTTCTCCATCCTTCTATGGTATCTTTCTTAGGCTTGTTTCAACCTTATTTCGTCTTTCTTGTGCATATCATAAGCCATCTCAATTTCTTAAAAAAAATCTTGTTTCAACCTTATTTCGTCTTTCTTGTGCATATCATAAGCCATCTCAATTTCTTAAAAAAAATCTATCAACTTCTTATTATCTTTTTTTGCCATGATCCTTAATAGTTTCATTAGACCTTCTTTAGCGATCACATATGTTTAGGATCTTTTCCAAGATCCCCCCAATTATATTTTAACCCTTCTCATAGGATAAGACATTATGTGCTACAACACATCTCTTTTACTATAATAACTATCAAATGTTTTTACTCTTTTTCTCTGTATTATTCCTTATCACAAAAAAAATCCTTTATTTTTGTCGATTCTCTTCTTACACACCAACAAACTAGAGTCTATACAATGAAACCAAATATTGATGATAAAATACAGGCCTAAGGTTTGGATTATTTATGTCAAAGAAGTTAACTCCAATGTGAAGTAATAAGAAGGGTGTTAGAATAGTGTGGTAGATAACATATGCATAAGATAAAGATTCAAACACTTTTACACATCCATAAATACCAACATTCTTTATCGCAAGCATAGATATATACATTACATATCTTTGGTAGCACTATTACATATTTTTTTCAATTCAAATTACACGTCTCTCTCTTCCTTGTGGTGAGACCATATGCTTATATAACCTTCTCCTAGAGTGGAACATGCCTTATCTATTTTTGTGCCTTTCCATCCTTCAAAAGGTACTGCATGTTTCTATTTGCTACTATAGTGGTCTTTTGGTGACTATTGGTTCATCCTATTTGCGGTTCTTAACAAGTGGGAGTTCAAGATTGTGTTCCACTTTATGCCAACTTATCAACATAAATGAATTTTTCTCACTAAAAATTATTTTTTATTAAACATATCTTATAATTATATTCATTCTAGCTAAATTAGATCTAGGCCACAACTTCTCCAATTGGAAGTGTTTACAAAATACATATATAACATCAATTTGAGGCTAATTTATTAAAAATATTTTTATTTATTTTTATGTTTTCACAACTCCTACTCATGCAAATAACACTTTTTTTAAATACTCTTTTGTAGATCTATAAGAGTAATTTTAAAAGATATGTTTTTTACACATTTTAATATTATTATTTTATTTATCAAAAGTAGGTTATCGACAAGCCAATAGTGGCATAGTGTGATAGTTAAGTTGTTGTTTTGTTATTCTTGTCATCAAGGTTCAAACCCCATTAGGGTGTAATTGTTGAGAATTTATATTAGGGATGAGGTCCCCCATTTGTAACCTCACCGGTTCATAGCTCTAGGTCAAAAGCGTTTACCCCTCTTTAAAAAAAGTAGGTTATCGACACAAAAATATAAGGTTGCTTGTATTATTAAGAAAAAAAAACATTTTTTTTTTAAATGATGCACTAGAGGAGAGATTCCATATCAAGATGATATAATTTTTTGCTATTTTAGATAAATAGTTAAGACAAAAAGTTGTGTCCCATCAAAACAATTATACTTTTCATACATACAAATTTCAAAAATTTATTAAAATTAATCCAAGCACTATAATTTCAATTTTATAAATACAACAAAAAAATTGAAGGAAACAAATGAAATTTATTATATAAATAATTGTGTCCCACTTAACCTCATTTTTAGCATTGTATTAACAACTAGATTATAGTGTCAATTTTACAAAAAAAATTAAAAATTTAAATAATTTTTTAATTTTTTAAAAATAAAAACAGAAAATACACTAACAAATCTCTATTTCATTAGTTTATATTATTTCAAAACTCAAAACATATATGACTCTTTCTAGTGATTCAAGTTAAAAAGTTAGATTGGTGTTGGCTATTTCATTTATAAAATTGGGGCACACCTCTGAACTTTCACCTTGACTTGCAAATAAATACATTTACCCACATCTCTTTTCTATTAGGATTAAAGTGATATTAACCTTACAAATCTTATGTAATAATATCATATCTCCAATAATCCTAGAATGGATACTTGGACACCCATGATGGTTGAGATATATTATTATTTTATTATTCTCCCTATGACACAAAATATTAGTTGTAATATTATTAAGGGTAATTTGAACCCCATTTTATTATATAGTAGCTAGTATTAGTTGGGTGCATATGCTTTATAAGTCACCCATTGGTAATATTATATAAATGTGTGGATGCATATTCTTTGTAAGTCATCCCACTAGTTAGAATAAAGTATTTTTTCCATATGCACAAGATGTTAGTAGGAGTATTGAGCAAGAATATATATATATATATATATATATATATATATATAAATGAATTGTCAAGTAGAAAGTACATTGGAAATTTTTAATTAGAGAGTAAGCTCTATTAGTAGGTTTCCCCCTCAAAGTGGTATTTTGAAGGTAATAAAAGCGTTATGTTTGTCTTTATTATGTGTATTATCATATTCTTCTTGTAGGTTCATTATAGGTTTCATTAGAGCTCTTTTTGAGGCTATTTTTATAAGTTCCATTATCAATTTACGACCTTTTGCAACTTTCCACCATATGCTTTCACCTCATCCTTGAGGGACCATGGTGATATTACAACTACATTGGCACTAAATATCTTACTTGGGTTTTGCAAAAATAAAATCTCCTTACATGTAGTTTTTAATTTTAAGCTTAGAAACATTATGCTAAGTTTTTCCAAATATCATTAGAAGATTTTTGTGCTTGGATAAGTTAGATTCCTCTAAAGGGTCTAGTTAAGTGAGGAGTATTTTGACTCCAATACCCATGACTCAAACAACCTCTTTATATGACTGTGAGCTTTCACATACTCTTGAGTATAAAGGAAGACTCCATAGGAATTTTTTATAGCCTCACCAAAGGTAAAATATGTTAATTTAAGGTCTATGGTGTACTGTTAAGTGGTTATTCTTAGGAAGTTACTCACCTTGCACCTCAAAGATGAGAGTGGGTATAGGTATAGTCAGAATCCCCCATAGTTATTGTAAGGCCATTCTAATGTTAAATCAACTTGGTGTTTATGAGTGGACACACAATTCATAGGACAGGATCCTAACTGAACAAGTCACTAAACCCTCACAAAGGCTTCATTTAATTATCAACCAAAACTTTGTAAGAATTTGATGATGATGGAATTGTATGTGCATTCATGGACTCTACATGACCTATATCAGTGAGTATAGGTGTTTTACACTTCTACAAAAAATAGTAAAGGCTAGAAAAGGAAAATAAAGCATTAAATTATAAAAAATATGAAAATAACATAATTTGTTGCTTATGCTACGGGTACTTTTGGCTTAATACTATAACTACTAAATACTAAGACTAAACCTTACAAATAATTGATATTATTGACTTTTGACTCCTAAATTATTAACTACTCCGGAGACTGACTCAACGTATTGTTACAAAATGTAATTCATGCTACAAAATATCATTTAAGGAATTCACATACATACAAGTGAAAATTCAAATAAATAGATATGACAATGAACATCTAATCTAGTACAAAAAATAAGATGGGTTGGCAGTATCTCAAGTGGCCCTTTCTCAAGTTGTTGCACCCATAGGAACTAACAACTACACACTACTGATTAACATGATAGTAAACTAAAACTCCTTTATTGCATAAAAACTAAACTTCTCACAATCTGACAAAAATATTCAAAAGATTTCCCATTCATAAGTACATATATATTACACCTAAATAACATAAAACTAACATCAATGAAATATTATTTGGTAAAAAAAAAACTAGAACTTAGCAACTAGTTTTTCTCCTCAACCACCAATCCCAATATATAGGTGCGGGAGGAGTTTCATTCACATAAGGACTAAAAACAAAATTTAAATGCATATGTCCACTCTCCCTCAGGAATAGAGAGAGGATTAGTCTTTGAAACCAAAAACCATAATTGAAAAATATAGAAGAAGAGAATTAAAGCTAAAACTCTACCCTAACAGTTTGACAAAGATGTGCTCCCTAAAAATTATCACATCATGGCTTTCCTTATCAAAGTAGAATCCTTCCTCTTGTCATCTTATTTGGTGATTTGGTGACTCATGGTTGACCATTTCAATGGTCGCCTTCATTACTTCCTGGAACTATTGTGTATTGAGCCAACTGGACTCTCCCCTACAACTGCCTGTGATCCCTTTGTTGCGGGCTGGAAACCTAGTTGTTGCGGACTACAGTTTTGGCTATAATAAGTTAGCTTCATCTAATGTATACACATCATTAATAACCATGAATTAAGCATAAAATCACACTGAATTTAGTGAACATTCACACATCCATACATATAAGTACCATCATACCATAATTATATTTCCACATACTAAAGTCTGGTTTAAGATGCATGAAATACATAAAAGATGTATAAGGTTCAGGATTGTCTGTGAACTTAGTAGATTGAAATGTTAAAAGACATAAATTAAATGATAGAAAACTAGCTATTAACTAGACCCATAATTCCTCCAACTAAAGTATTTTCTTTTCCTCAAGCAACTTTTAAGGCTGGATGTTATATTGTAGAGCTATTTCCCTAAAATTTGCTACAATATCAACTCCCTTTGTCTATCTTAGATAGTAGCCTCAGTAACACAAAATCTTTGCAAATCTTATATTCTATGTTGCTTCCTCTTCTTCATGTTTCTTCTCTATCCAATGTGGTGCTGGAAAGGAGAATAAGTGGATGAAAGGTGAGTGGAAACCATATAAATCCATTATCCTTAGTAATGCATATATGCTTATGAGAACTTCAGACAATGGCTACAAAATTATACAGGGAGTGTGGCTCCTTTTTTATTCAACTCAAGGGTTAGCTCTTCCCATCTCTTCTGCACAAACTTTAAGGATTGATTAATAGGTCTTGTAGCTAGTTGCTTCATTCTCATATAATCATGTTCTTTGATACTCATTATATTTCTTCCAACACTTCTATAATCTAGAAGCTTTGACCACTGCTCTATGACTACGTTGGGATCCACTAATTATTTTCAGAACTACAAAGAAATAGACTTTTCCTTTTTCTTGTATTCTTGTAAAATTTCACCCCATTTTCTATTCATTTATGATGTAGGAGGCCAAAGCTCTAATTTTTAGGTCTCCCACAAATATCAGTGGATTCCATTTAGTTTCATTTGAGAGAACAAAGTTATGCAAGTAGAACTCACATAACTAGTCCTGCATGTCCGATTGAGAATCAAAGAAAGTATCTAAAAACATAAATTTTCTATTCATGGAAATTGGTAAATCGCTAATCAACTGATTGAAGTGAAAACACAAATACTTTTCCTACAAAAATAATGCTTAAACTCTTGCAAGCGGTCTACATTTTAGCAAATGTGTTGTTTTATCTGCCATCATCTCAATTTTTACTTTCAAAATTTTCACTTTTGTCTCCTATTGTTCAAGTTCCTTGATGTGATTGGATATTAATTATTTTTATTTCTCCCAATCCTTCTTCCTTTGAGAGAAATTTTGGGCTATTTTCTACAATTCAACACCCAAGGACAACACAGTTGGCCCAGTGGGGGTTATAACCCGAGGAATTGGACCTTGAGATACTGGATCCTTGTTTCCTACTTCAACCATAGAAAGTTGTGTAAGTACCTATAATTTAGACCCATGCTCAAATTTATAGATCTTGTCCTCTAATTCTTTAATTTTTGCATCCCTCTCATTGTCCCTTTTTTGTTGTGCTTTCAAAAATTTTGCCAATTGTTTTATTCTTTATGTTGCTTCTTACACTTCTTTACCAATATTCCTTTCTTCTATAAAATTTTCTTCATCCTTTGCCAAAAAAAAATCATTCCCCATTATACTGGTGTATTTACAACCCTCTGAATCAAGGATTTTTGGGGATCTCCTTCTCATTTGTTATGCTACAAAAACATCCTTTGGATCAAATTCAAAGGTACTTGTATAGTACCAAGGCTATGAAATCAGTGCATTTACATTTCCAAGGGAATTCACCTTTGATTCTTTGTCTATCTCCACCATTACAACATCCTCTTCCTAATTTTTCATTGATCCTCTTATGGCCCCTTTTCTCTTTAGGTGATGTGATCACCTCTTGGGTTATGTGGTTCTCTTCTACCCTTTTGCAAGTGTAGAAGAAGAGGGTCCACTTTTCCTTTTCTTTCCTTTTTATGATTTTCTAGAAATAGGGGTTTCTTCTTTGTCCCTTACTGTGGGTTACTCAATAGAGTCTACATGTTGTGTTTCTTGCAGCCTCCACTCCTCTAGCTCTCCCGTGTTTCAGGTAGGTGATGCAATAGGGGAGCCATAGTGCATTTCCCTTTCTGGAGCAATAGGTTCTATTATATCAAGAACAACAAGTTCTTCAAGGATATTGTTTATATTGTTACAATTAAGAAAACTTTCCGAAGAAGATTTGGAAATTAAGTCCTAGGACTCCTTTTTATCAACAGCGTAACCAAACAAAAATGAGGCATTTCTTTATTATTTATTTTCCTCTTGTACTCGGATGACATTCTCTTTAACAAATTATACAAGAAATTAGGGACATTCACATTCCTACCATGGTGAAGATGACTCAACAATTTAAAATGAACTATGTATAACAAAGATTGTCTACCATCACATGTCAAATACTTAACTACATAAGAAGCAATTGAAGCCCAAATCCAGAGTAAAGATAATTGTTTAGTACCTTGAGAAGATGAATCTAGTTTTTCTCCTGACTGTCTAAATTTATCCCTTGCAACAATAACATTTTCCCTAACTGGAAACTCTTCTCCTATCCTTGGCAATTCAGATACTTCAGCTATGGCAGCTTTTGAAGCATCTAACCTTAAGCCTCTAACAGTTTCTTCATCATTTTTTAATGTAGCTACAAACTATTGGTTCATGACCTTATTAAGCTCTGTAAACTTCAGAAAATATTCCAACCAAACAACTTGTTGAAAAATAGGCAAAACCATCCTATCATCTAACAACCAATTATCTATCATTGGTTCTTCGCGGATTATGTCACCTCCCATAGTAATGTTTTGATGTTCTACAGTCTCTTCAATTCCTCAATTCTGCTTTGTTCTTGTTTAATTTTCTATCTACCACCCAAACTAAACCACTTCCATTATGGTTGTATGTTGTAACCTCTCAATTCAGCTACCTCAAACCCTTTTCTCTCCTCTAAGTTTGTCTCTTTTGAAAATATAGGAAAATAGCTGAAAGGTTTTATAGAGAGGAATACCCTCCCCTAACTAAATATATTAAGTGTTCTCACTTAATGGGCACAATTTAGTCTGAGGGTTAGATTAAAAGTAGTGGAAAATCAATTAAGATACGTAGCATGCACGAATGAATGTATAAACATGCAAAAAATCAAAAATCAACTCTATTAATTATGATAAGTTAATGTGTAGTGTACTTGTAGGGATTGGTTAAAATGAAATTCAACTCGTGTGAAGCAATTGATGAATACACAACAACATAATAGGAAATTAGCATTGAATTTTGCACCAGATTTTAGTGTATTTTGAGCACATGAATTGAACAGTTTGGTTGGCACTCAACTCGACGCAAACAAGCATGGTCAACTCGGCGTCAAATTTTGCGTTGACTTTTTCACCAAATTTAGTGTCAGCTTTAGCACCTTCGTTAGTGCCTAAAATAGCGTTAGGAAGTAATGTCAGAAATTGTGCCAAAATAGGCGCCCAATTTGGCTTCTGGTTTTTCTTCCATGTCGACTCCCATTTTTGCTTCTAGTTTTGCTTCCAATTTTGCGTCTAGTTTTGCTTCCAATTTTGCCTCCAGGTTTGCTTCCAAGTTTGCTTCCAATTTTGCTTCCAGGTTTTCTTCAAGTTTTGCTTCCAGTTTTGCTTTCGGTTTTCCTTCCATTTTTGCTTCCAAGTTTTCTTCTGATTTTGCTTCTAGTTTTGCTTCCGATTTTGCTTCCAGGTTTGCTTCCAGTTTTGCTTTTGGTTTTGCTTCTAGTTTTGCTTCCAAGTTTGCTTCCGATTGTTTCCAGTTTTGCTTTCGGTTTTGCTTCCAGTTTTGCTTCCAAGTTTGCTTCCAGTTTTGCTTCCAATTTTGCTTCTAGGTTTGCTTCCAATTTTTCTTCCAAGATTGGTTCTGGTTTGCTTCTAGTTTGTCTTAGATTGTTGCTTCTAAAAATGCTTCTTGTTTTGCTTCCATTTGTTAATTTAATATGTTTTATTTCAATTTAATTAGTTAAATATATCGTGCCTCTTAAATAAATCATATGATTATAGAGTAAATAATTTAATTATTTAACTCATATGATTAAATAATAATATAATTATTGTAACATGATCATCATCTGTAATTAAAATAAGTGAGTCAAATATCTATAATTTAATTGAATTTGATGACATCCATCCTAAGCAGTAAATTAAAATCATCATACTTAATAAATATCCATCCAAAAATCATTGACCACTTTTAATATATAAATTGACAAGTCAATACTAATAAGATCATCATCATATATAACTAAAACAAGTGAAAGTCAAATATGCTAGTTTATCAAAAACATGTCAAAATGATTCATGTCCAACAATCGACATAAGTGAAAATGATACATGTACAAATGATATAAATAAAATTGATAAATTATGTAACTCAAATTGATACAAGTCAAGATGATACATGTCCAAATGATATAGTGAAAATGATACAACTCAACAATATAGTACTGTAGGCTGTGAAAATGATGCATATGCTAGTAACCATGAAAAGAGTCATCATAACGATATATCAACAATGATCCATGATGTAGTCTATATGATCATGAATGTCATTGGTTACTATCACCAATTGTCTCATCATCATCATCACCATCGTGATCATCATCATCATCATCATCATCATCATCATCTGTACTGAAAAAACCAATATTTTGTGGATCTATATCATGTTGAGGATCATCTTGATCTTCTGGAAGACTCGTGTTTTGCAAAAAAAACATTTAAAATGAAAAATTATTTATTTCATGCAACAATTAATTTTTCTATTATATATCTAATATTACAACGTATGAGACAAAACCATAATCATATTAAATCATATCAAAGTTCACACACCTTAATAAAATTTCAAAAAAGTTACAGCTAATACTGGTGAGTCAGGAGAAACTCCAACTTTCATAAACAAAGCCAATTAGGCTGGTAGACTTGTGGATCAGGCCAACATTTGGTGGAAGAATAAGAAAGATGACTAGAACTCTAGAGGCCCACCGTAATGGATTTCAGTATTCAACCATGAGAGAAGAGGAGAGAGTTGATATCATGTATCAAAACATTAAGCATGCATTCTTCCAGCTAAAAGAGAAGGAGATGATTACTTTGCTTCATTTTCATTTGCATAACCATATCATAGTGTGGGAACCAAGAAGACCAAGGATGTCCAGTTTTATGTGGAGGTAATGGATGTGGTCCAAAATTTAGGAGGGGCAAGAAGGTCAATGTATGATCCTGATGAAATTGAGGAAGAACAACAAGAGAGGGACATGAAAAATAAAATCAATATAGAGTTTCAAGGATTTTTCAAGCAAGTAAGAGAGCTATGGGAGCAACCTCATCTAAAATATTTTGAACTAGAGTTTGATATACCATTTAGAGAGCTTGGTTTTCATGGAGTTCCTTTCAAATCCTCTGCTTTTATTGTTCCTACGATAAACTGTTTGGTAGAGTTGGTGGAATTACTTTTCTTAGTAATCACTATTAGTGAGATTGAGATTGTTAACCTTGAGAGAGTAGGACTTGGGCAAGGCATTTGATATAATGGTTATTGTTTTCAAAGACTTCACACAGGATGTACTCTGCATTGATGCCATTCCTCAATCTTCACTTGATGGCATCAAGGAATGGCTGATCTCCATGGATATAAAGTATTATGAAAGCAGAATGAACTTGAACTGGCGACCAATTTTGAAGAGTATTATTGATGATCCAGATAAATTTATTGAAGATGGTGGTTGGGAATTTTTGAATATGGAAGCTAGTGATTTTGATTCTAATAATTCAGAAGAGTCGGATCAAGGATATGAACCCTCTAATGTAGAAGAGGAATCAAAATCAGATTTCATGTAGCCACCATAAAGAGTGTTACAAGCCAACAAGATGGAGGGAATTCTTATATAAGGATAATTTTCAATGTCGTAGGTATCGACTTTAATGCCAACCACAATGGCAGCATTGAAATTCCCTAACAGTATGTATGTTAAGGAAATTTCCTTTAGATGCAAGGATTCAAAGCGCATCAACCTTGCGGTACAAATGATTAAATCCTAGAGACGATCTGTAGCAATGAAAGAGTCTGAAAAGGCAGAGAGAGCTACACTGGTGACTCAGGAGAAATTTCAACTTTCAAAAACAAAGCCAATTAGGCTGGTAGATGTGTGGATCAGGCTAGCATTTGGTGGAAGAGGTTGAAAGATGATTGGAACTCTAGAGGCCGACCACAATGGATTTTGGTATTCAACCATGAGAGTAGAAGAGAGAGCTGATATCATGTATCAAAATATTAAGTATGCATTCTTCTAGCCAGTGGAGAAGGAGATGATTACTTTGCTTCATTTTCATTTGCATAACCATATCATGGCGTGGGAACCAAGAAGACCAAGGATGTCTAGTTTTATGTGGAGGTAATGGATGTGGTCCAAAATTTAGGAGGGGAGATCCTGATGTTTGCCAAGAGGCATAAAATCAGATGAATTAAGTTCACCTACATGTCTGCCAAAGTTTACTTCTAGTTTTTATGACTATTTTTCTTGACTATCAGAGTTTACTTACAAATTTGAATTATTTTTTTTGGTCATTTTGATGAGGATATATTCAACCAATGTGTAAGAACATTTTGTTTGTATCACAAGCATATGTGCATTGCAAGAATTATTATTATCTATGGTCTACAACTATGTCGTCTCACATATTGGATCTTCTATTGCAATATTTTCTATGGCCTTCTCTGTTTGAGGTAGCACTTGACAATCCTACCTCCTTTCCTTAGCTGTGAAGTGGATTTGAATTTGGCAATACTGCACTTTAAAACTAGCTATGGTTTAAGGAGAGCTATTCTAGCTTTGTTGTTGACACCCTCAATCTTCAACAAGACTTAGATGCATGGACTAAAATGCAAGATTTCAAACTTAGATTTGAATGTGCATAATTTGATTGATTATGGTTTTCATAGGCAGTTGTCTTTACATGACTATTTTTGATTTTCAATACGTGTAATAGTGACTGCATCCTTATCAAGTTTGGCTACCCTTATTCAAAATGCCTTGGTCTTTGGACTCAATACAAAGTTGCACATTGTTATTCCATATTTGTAACATGTAGGACATTTAAGGGGTACAACATATAGAAATTTAGTATTTTCATCCAAGGAAAACTTATAGATGGTATATCAAGAACAACAAAAAAATGCTTTTATTAGGGTTAATTCTTTCTTCCCCCACGCTGCTGATATTTTCCCCAAAACATGTTTTTTTAAATTATTTCAATGCATCTCAAAATTCAATGTATTGATTAACATTTGTTACAAATTCAGTTGTTTATGCAAATGATGCATATATGTTAACTCTATCAGTGTTGTTACTTTGGTAGTTTGACTTCTATGACAACCAGCCATTAGGCCATTATGTGCGGGAGCGCGTTTGTGTTTTTAGTTAGCTTTTTTGGATAGCTCTACTGGGTGTTGAGGACATTCCAATTATCTTTTGAATGTTAAGAAGTCAGAGTTTCAAGGATTTTTCAAGCGAGTAAGAGAGCTATGGGAGCAGCCTCATCTAAAATATTTTGAAATAGAGTTTGATATACCATTTAGAGAGCTTAGTTTTCATGGAGTTCCTTTCAAAGCCTCTGCTTTTATTGTTCCTATGGTAAACTGTTTGGTGGAGTTGGTGGAATTACCTTTCTTAGTAATCGCTATTAGTGAGATTGAGAATTGTTAACCTTGAGAGGGTAGGACTTGGGCAAAAGGCATTTGATATGGCTATTATTTTCAAAGACTTCAAGCGGGATGTACTCCACATGTACGCCATTCCTCAATCTTCACTTGATGGCATCAAGGAATGACTAAACTCCATGGATATAAAGTATTATGAAAGTAGAATGAACTTGAATTGGTGGCTAATTTTGAAGACTATTACTAATGATCTAGATAAATTTATTGAAGATGGTGGTTGGGAATTTTTGAATATGGAAGCTAGTGATTTTGATTCTGATAATTCAGAATAGTCAAATCAAGGATACGAACCCTCTGATGTAGAAGAGGAATCAGAATCAAATGAGGAAGGTTCAAAAGATGAATCTCTTGTGGAGTCAGAGGAGGACAAATAAGAAGAAGAAGATTCTGAAGAGGAAGAAGGTAAAACATGGGGTGAATTCTGACAGTGAAGATCAAGAAAGGTAGCAACGAAAGGTAAAAGCTACAGGGAAGTCTCAAGCACTTGATATTAGAGATTCAAGAGGAATGCTTGCCAAGAGGCATAAAGTTAGATGAATTGAGTTCATCTACATCCTTCTACTATTTATTCATGCACATAAATGGTCATCTTGTAATCATAAGATTTGAGCTCTATTTACTCATCCTATGCATCAATAAACAACTCAACACAAGAGATGCAAATTGACATATTAACACAATAATATCCAACTAAGTTATTGAAACTCAACTATTGATACATCGTTTTCCATCCAAATTACAAAATCGTTCCACTTTTTTGTTTTGTAACATATTCTTTTCAAATTGCTTTGGATGGTGGCCATATTTCTCCTCCTGTCAAAACATGGCACATGGACTAGCTAAACTAATTAATATGCAATCATTTACTTTTTCCAAGGAAATAAAAAATATATATCATTTAAATTTTAACATATTAAATATACTTACAAATTTATAGATCAAGGCCTGTAAACCTTTTTGGCCACTACGATGCATGGCACGAAGTTTCTCAAGCCTAGCCTTGGAGGTCTTGTCCTAAAACATAAACTAATTCAATTTAACTGTGCACAAATAAAATTTAAATATCGTTTAATAAATTTAATATAATCTTATGAGCAAATTCAAATACTTGCATACTCTCCTCATCGGACTTCCTCCATGCATCAAACTTCTCATATTCCTTTATAGACCAACCTGTGCCAAATTCAGTCTCCATGTCATGGATAACTACTTTTTTTAGTTGCATGGGTATCTGTGAGAATGGAAAATGTAGATTGTCTTTGAACCATTGAAGGCATGATTCCTTCAACCTATTCACAAATGTTTTCCTAGCATCCGTCATTCGGACTTCTCTTGAAACCACCTCATATTCTATCTTCGTATTGTAGCTACCAATGTAAGATTGATAACATGGCATGGTGGAATAAGTTTGTGTCCCAGGAGTGGTTGGGACACTAGAAGTCCCTCTTCCCTGTTCCACATTCTTAGAGTTTACTGTCACTGATTTCCTCCTGGATCTTTTTCTTGATCTAGGACTGGTTGGGGAATCAATTGATTCCCTTTCACACAATTGATTTGTTTGCAATGTTTGAGGGGTGTTACCAGATTTTTTTTCTATGTATCTGGCAAGCGTTGTCTAGTCCTTGCCTCTACCCCAAATATGGACGCCAATTCCTCTTTATCTTTTTTAGTCTCATATCCCTATATATATATATTTAAATTATATTTCTTCTTTTAAATTTAGAAATAAACAACTAAAAACTACAATTCCTCTTTATCTTTGTCAGTCTCATGTCCCTATATATATATATTTTAAAATTATATTTCTTCTTTTAAATTTAAAAAGTAAAAAGCAAAAATTAAAATTCAAAGAAACAATGGAAACATTTACAAATCTATAAAGTGACAATGAATTACCTCATTGTGGCCAGAGTTTGCTAACAATGCTCGCTTCCTTCTATTGCTTGACATTTTGAGGTGACCCAGGGAAAATTATTTTTGTCCAATTTGTGGAGGCAAATGAAGTACACACTATCAGGTATGAAATTTTTCATCCAGTTTGTGGTATGAAAGTTTTCTTTTGTGGACAAATATGTTCGTTGGGTTTACTTAGTGTTGATAACCTAGGGAAAATATGTTTGTTGGGTTTGCTTAGTGTTGATAACCTTATCATGAAAACGCTTTCATAATGCAATCTTGCACAAATTTATCATGGCATCGGTGACTATGGTGTGACTTGGAAAAACCAAGCGATTTATGCATATATTTTCAGTAGTTGTTCAACAATGATCGACCCAATTCCCAGATTTTCCAAGAAGTTCACTATTTCCTTGATACCCAGGTTAGGGAAAGAATACAAAGGCATCCTGGCTTTGTGCTATAATATTTTGAGCCAAAGCTCAAATGGGTAGGGTAAAATTTTTTGTTGGTTTCTCAAGGGTTTTACAATTTATAATGATGGGGAAATTTAGAGGTTGCCTGGATAGATTAGGCCACGAACAAGTAAACAATCACAAATTCAAATGCAAAACAAAGAGCAATAAACAATCACGAATTCAACCAAGAAAAAAAAATTGTAACCTTACCTATGGTGTTGCAAACTAAATCTAATTTCTCATCAATTGTTGGTAGCACCCTGCTGTCTTCCTTCACGCGACATTTTTCCCTTTTTCTCATCTAATTTCTTCCTTCATGTAGGAAATTTTTTAATTTTTTATTTTGATTCACTAGTTGGCTTTAGTTAACGCCAACTTTAGCGCCAACTTTTGGCCGTTAATGTAATCTGTTTGGGGTGCCTAAGGCGGCGCCAAGTGGATTTAATTGAGTGCATATCATTGTTGTACAGTGACTATTTTCATTGTTGTGTATCACAGGATGTAGAGTGTTGGAAATAATTCCAACTCCTACCTTGTTTTTGTGACCGCCACTATCTTGTGGCTCCTTCATCAACTCAGTGTGGCAAAGCGGTTATTAATGTTGTCTCGCAAGGTGCTTCATCCTTCTCAATGAGAGTGCGATGAAAGCTTCTATGATGGCACGCGATTCTTCATTTTGTTCCTGGTGGTGTTGCGATGAGTCCCACAAGTCTTCTACCAAAAGGCGTGTGGTAGTGCGGTGACCACCGTTGTCCTGCGGCTCCTTCATCAACTCAATGTGGTAGAGCATTTTTTATCGAGGTCCCATAAGTTGCTTCTTCCTTCTCGGTGGTAGTGCGGTGAAATCTTCTGTGGCAAAATTTTTATTCACAAAGGAGGCCATGGAGAGAGGACGTGGATGACGTAGAAATACTAAATCGTTGAGAGGAAAGTGGGTGGAAATAGATGAGACAACAGAATCTACATATACAATAGAGGTAAGAAGAGAAAGCAACCTCAACCAAAGGAGGAAGGTGTTTATGAATTCACAAATGCTACAACATAGAGGAGATATCAATATGTCAAATATATGACTAAAGTGAGGTTTTGTGTTGGATAGAATACTCGTTGAAATGATATAATTGGTGTACTAAACATTATTTACTATGTTGTGTATTATAGGGGCAAGACAAGGCCATGGTAACAAATCATGTCATATCAAATGAGGACACAACAGATGAAGCGGGACATCAGGTACTCAAATTTTGACTTACGTTAGGAAAATGATCTGATGGCATTTTGTGATACGTCCATCTTTTTTCATAGTATTATTGAAATTTATAATGTATTATCTAATCTTGACATAAATTAATGCATGTTGTTGATTATTTTAGATGGATATTGGAGCAAATGCAGAGCCTGAGAGTTCAACTAGCAAAATAAAAAGATATGTACATGGACGTGGACCTAAAACCATTAAATCACGTAGATGACACTGAGTGGAAGAGGATATGACAATGGATACTGTAGACACAACAAATGATTGCACTGAAGAAGAGATAAGTCAGGACTATAGTACATGGGATGAATACTTTGAGAAAATTGTTGTTTGTGGATATTTCATATGTCGTGGAAAGAAACAATTCAAACGAGTGATTGTACAAAGACATTACATTTATGACGAGCTTCCAGTTAGTAGTATGCCTCATAAAAATTTATTAAAACCAAAGAATAATAAATGAGTGTGGATTGATGTTTTATAAGCTATGTTATCAAAATTGTGTTTTATTTAAATTATTGTATAAAAAAGGTAGTCTATAAAATAATGTCCCATTATTCAATTGATGTATATATGTTCATACAATTTATATTTATATTTTTTAAGCCATATTTGATTATATTTCTTTGAAATTGATACATTTATGATCTATCCAATTGTTGCCAAACATTAAATAATGCTTGTGTTTGTTGATAGATAGAAGATTTTGATTAAACACATACTAATACCCAAGATCGAACTGGGTTATTAAGATTTGGACGAGATGATCCAAACCATCCTTTAAACCACACTAGGTCGAGAAGAGCAAGATTGAAGAGAAAACTACCACCTGAGAAATTTGAAGAGCTAATGAGAGTCGCATACACTGATGATATGCCACCTAGCCTTAATGATGATGATGATGATAGTGAAAATGCAGTGCATGAAGAAGGATTGAATGAAATGGTTATAGGTTTCTTTGGGGATGGAAACAATGATGACAATAATGATGATATGGTTGATAGTAATGACGATAGCAGGGGTAATTACCACCAACATAATGTTGATGATAACAACATCAAAGACTCCATCAAGCAAGCAACGAGACACCCATGTTCAAATTGGGTGCAAGTAGAACCTCAAAACTGGCATGCACATTAATATTATTAGAAATCAAGTCACTATTTGGTTGGTCAAACAAATGATTCACTACCCTATTGAAGTGAGTTGAAATTAATTTCTTACTTTGCATTGTCAATTGGTGTACATAATTTGTAAACATTCATCAACTTCGTTTATATTTGTTTAAGGGGATTTTAAAACCATATATTGTATATAGATAGTCCTAGTATAGATTGGCATATCAAACATGTTCATCATAAGTCAAACATTCAATTGATTTAATCTCGGGCAATCTTACAGGGCACTAAAAACTAAAATATTCCCTGAAGAGAATGTGTTGCCATCAACTTGTAGAGAGGTGCGTCTGTTGTTGGTTGAGTTGCGGATTGAATATAAGCAAATTCATTCATGTAAAAATGATTGCATTTTATATAGAGATGAATATCAAAATAAGGTAGAATGCCCTGTGTGCAAAGAGAAGAGATATCGTACAGATGTACAAGGTCCTACAGTTCCAAAGAAGGTTTTGCGTCACATGCCAATTATACCTAGTCTTCAATGAATGTTTCATTGCAATTCACTAGAACAATTGATGGATTGACATGCATAGAACAAGAGTAAAGATGGATTCATGCAAATTCTGGCCGACTCCAAAGCAATGAAACACACAGAGGAAAAATGGCCAAGAAAATTCAAAGATGAACCCCGTAGTATCATATTTGGTCTTACAATTGATGGAGTGTGCCCATTCTCTTTCCTGAGCTCAAATTATAGTGTTTGGCTAGTTAGATTGATAGTATACAATATTCCCCCATGGATGAGTGTTAGAAAGGAGCACCTTATGTTGACTCTCATTGTTCTAGGAAAACATCAAGTTAAAAACATGGATGTTTATTTTGCACCTTTTATTGATGAGATGAAACTACTATGGAAAAGCATAAGAATGTATGACATATCACGTCCTCCATCAAATAGGCCCTTCATGTTTTATGGTGTGCTATGTTGGACTATTCATGATTTCCCAGGACTTGGTGTTTGTTCTGGTAAGATAAAATATTTACGTATTTACACTCATAATTTATTTTCATCCCAACTTTCATACTTAGTTTTATACTATTTTTTTTATGTTATTAACATTACTTATTGAATTGTAGGGCTTCAAAAAAAGGGGATATTTGCATGTCCAAGATGTGTAGAACAATTTGAAGGGCGGTATTCTAAATATCTACATAAATCTATTTACGCAAAAAATGAGGTTTTTCTACCACTAGATCATAGGTTTAGAAATCGCTTGAAGAATCAATTTGATGGAAAAGTTGAAAATAGAGGCCCTCCCATGATTATGGGTCCAGGTGATTGGCTTAAGAAGTACGAAGATGCTAAATTGAAAGCTTGGGAGGATTTTTTTGATCGAGGTGATTCAATTGAAGAACCAGAATAAGTTGTAGTTAATATGCCAGAAGGAATGAAAAGGAAATCCATATTTTATGAGCTCCCTTACTAGAAGGATCTATTAATATCTCACCTATTAGATCCTATGCACATCTTCAAAATTTTCCCAGATTCTATATTTCAACATATATCAAACAAAGAGGAAATCTTGTCTTCGAGGAGAGATATTTCTCTTTCGCATACCAAATTTGATAGAAAACATTTGTGGCCAAACAGGGAAAATGAAACATATGCAAAAGCTCCATGGATTTTGAAAAAAAAAGAGCTAGACCAATTAAAAAATTTCATCCGTTCAATAAGGACACGTACTGGCTATGGGTCATCATTTGCTAAAGATTTTACAGTTGATGGACATATCACAGGATTTAAAACACATGATTTTCATAATTTAATGAAGGTATTATATATCAACATTTAACATTTATTGGTAACATTGATTTAGCACTAAATTTATTTTGATATTTTGTTGTGTGAGACATAATTACTAATGACCTTTTCATAAATGTGTTTGATAGCATATCATGCCATTGGCAATTAGGGGGGATTCTTGTCTCGCATTTGACTTAAGGAATGCCATAATTCAATTGTCAGCATTTACAAGGTATGTGGTTATATGAAATGTTCATGTGTGAGAGACATAGAGATATTATATTGCATTTTAATTTATGACTAAAGGTTCATACTAATTTACTATTCTTATATTAGGTGGGTGACCTCCAAGGAGATCCATGAATCTGAAGTGCCAAAGTGGAAGAAGGAAATTGCAAAAATTGAATATGTATTTGAGAAGGAGCTCCCTGCAATTTTCATGGACCTACAAGTCCATTTACCTATACACCTAGTCGATAAAATTGAATTGGTGGGTGTCATATCAATGAGGTGGATGTTTTTCTTTGAGAGGTATATGAAAACTCTTAAAAGATATGTCTGGTAAAAGGCACATCCAGAGGGTTGCATGGTTGAAGGGTATGTATTGAATGAAGCATTTTTCTTCCTGTTTGAATTCCTTGGTAAGGATTTTGAAGATGGCCCACGCATTTGGGATGAACAACGAGCATCAAATATTATTGATGGAGAAAAACCACAATCTAATGGTCTTGAAGTAGAAATTAGTAAGTAAATTCATGATCAGTGTGATTTTTTTTCTTGCAATCATTAATTTACTCTGTAATTTATTTGTCAAATTAACAACATGACATTTGGAGTTTGAAATAAACATGTTGACATGTAATAGGTGTAGACAAAATTTCTATACTCGATAAGTTCATTATGTACCACATGGAGTTTATGAACAAAAGGATTGATTTGTATGATAAAAAGAGAGAAGAAGTGTTAGAAGCAAGGAGATAGTTTAAGAGATCGAACCCAAGGAATACTCCACTTCCCACTCATCTTCTTGGGGAATGGGGAAAAGGTTGCACACTATAATGGGTTACTGAAAAAAATCAAAATCAAATAGAAGATGCAGGTACAAATTCAAAACATAACAGAAGATGAAATCAACATGTCTAGAGGATGTGAAAGAAAGGTATAGTTGGAATTTTACAAAATGTTGTTTCCTTACAGTTTTGACAATATTAACTATTATAATATTCATCATTATATTTTTTTTCACTAAAATAAATGGTCTTTCACAGGCATGGAAATATCCAGCAATGTGGACATATGGTCGACATTATTGTGTAGAAAGTGTAGACGTAAAGAGACGATCCTTCAATTGTGGCATCATGGTTGAGTTCAAGCAATCCAGTCGATCAAGCTCAAAAGATAAGAATATAATTGAAGGGAATCTACAATATGTTGGGAAAATACAAGAAATTATTGAGTTGGATTACTGCTCTTTTAAATGTTGTATTTTTAAGTGTAGATGGTATGAAGCATTTGAGAGGACACAAAGACATGATACCCATAGTGGATTATTTTCTATAGATTCCTCATCGTTCCTACCAGAGGATAAGGAGCCTTATGTTCTACCAATTCATTGTGAGAAGGTATTTCTTTAACTCAAACAAGAAGCGGTAGTGATCATTAATCTATTAATTCATTGCTTATTGTGAATATATAAATGTGTTTATTAATCAATAAAATTTTTATAACATACGTCTAATATATGTATGTTGTTCATGTGTAGGTATTTTTCTATGAAGATATTTTGGACCCGAAATGGATATTTGTCATACATTATGATCCAAGATTAAGGCATGTATTTGATGATGCATTAGTGGATATTGAGCAAAACAATGATGGCCAAAAAAATGAGAGAGAGGGATTAAAGAACATCAAAGAAATTGAGATCCATGATGATGTTGAAGATGGTTATGTTCAGGCACAAGAAGACAACAATCCAGAGTAGATGATGTTATGGAAGACAACAATATGGATGGTATAGAAAATGATGATCCAAATACATTTGGTAACAATATAGATGGTCTACAGTCAAATTTCAATGATGATGAAGATGATGCAGGTCAAGATGAGGATGATGATAATATTAAATACTTGAAAGAACATATGAACATTGACAATGATACACTGGATGACATTGTAGTAGACAATAATGTTAATGACCAAGACTTCTAAATTTTCAGAATTATTTGCAATCTATGTTTAAAAAAGGATGATTCTTATGGCCTAAAATTTGAAATTCTTCAGTAATATTATGTTGTACTTGGACAATTGAAAACTTGTTTTATTCTCCTAGCAAGCTTTTTTTATTTTCCATTATAATTCTAGACCAAACAACATTTGCGGGGAGGGCCTTTTACACCAATCTTAATTTGTATGAAGTTCACGAACTTGTTTTCAAGCAGTAAATTCCTTTCGTATATAGGAAATGTAAAGGATTCATTTAAGAAAAGATAAGTAGTCTCTTTCTGAGGGTAATCCACATGCAAAAAGTAAAAAGCACATAAAAAAACAATTGTACAGTAGAAAATTAGATTTAATCAGTTATGTCTTATTTCGCTTGCACACTTATCTGAAAGACATAGGGTATTCACCATACATTTCCCTTGACAAAGAAAACATGTGCTTTCATTTATTTTTACTATATATCTTAGAAGTGAAATTGTTGTTACATAATGATGCACTGAGAAAATAATATATACAAAAAAACGCAAAGAAAATGTTTGAAATTTAACATGCAACCTACTGTGTTGTGCTAAAAGGAATCAAGATTAATTGGGAGAAGAAATAAAAATAAAATTTTGATGATTGTACTTAAAAGTGAATAGGATATGAAAAGTGTGGACAATGATGGTGCTGAAATTGAAAACCTTGATTCTGATGATATTACTATTTTATGTCATTCGAGATAAAGAGCACATACAATTTTATATACATAGAAAATGAAGCTTTGAAACTAGTAAACTGAAAATGTAAACACTGTAAGATTTTTCCTTAAACAATAATTCACATACTCACTTACAAAAAAGGGTGAAGCATTTTTTATTCAAACTCTATTTTCTTTAATAGACATAACAGTAAAAGAAAATTTATAAGTACAAAAATATATACACTGCTTCATAGAAAATAAGGAATGTTTCATATAATATACAAGTACAAGAATATATACAAGAATATTTACAAGTACAAGAATATATACATTATTTCATAGAATATATACACTATTTCATAGACTTCTAAATTTTCAGAGTTATTTACAATCTGTTGGGTCTCAAAAACACGGGTTTTTAGACCATAAGAGGGTGCCAATCTCTAAGAGGACTTTAATCCTTAATACAAACCAATTAAAGTAAATTATATGAAAGGAATTTAATTCACACCTAACCAAAAACCAATCAAAGCATCCACATAGTAACAACAAATGTGCCCTGATAAATCTTGTAGATTTAAACAACTTGAAAAGACCACTTTGGAGACAACAAAGCAATAAATAAGCATGAAAATCGACACAACAATTGAACATTGAAAATGGATTACGAGTTATAATGTATATGCTCCATTATATTGCTCAAAATATAAACATACAT
This sequence comes from Sequoiadendron giganteum, assembly GCA_007115665.2. Taxonomy (NCBI): domain Eukaryota; kingdom Viridiplantae; phylum Streptophyta; class Pinopsida; order Cupressales; family Cupressaceae; genus Sequoiadendron; species Sequoiadendron giganteum. The sequence continues at coordinate 327,402,202 of CM021107.1, read as the reverse complement.
AACATGAGTTCTTTTGATATGAATAAGTGGATGAGATGGTCTAGTATCTATTCTAATGGATTGAAATGATGATGATATGATGATCAAAATCAGACTTTAGTTTCCCTATTTGTACGAGAAGAAACAAGCTTCAGGTTCATTCACAAAAGTTACATTGTTTCTTAACTAAATCATAATTAACATAACATAGAAACTTAAAAAGAGTTTATTGTTGCATGCACCACAGTCCGTTAATCATCAGCAAGCACATGTGACCACCTAAGATCTGTTCAAGGCTCAAGCACCATGTTAATGCATCCACAACAACCAAACTCTGACTACCTCCTCATACAACTCATGCAAGGAATAATTTAACCTTTGGCATGTGATCAATGTATTTCTCCTGGGCATAAGTGTTTGCATTCTGTAGAGTGTTTATCACTACATTCTCCAATCTAGCAATCCTCTCAAGATGCTTATGTGTTTTCTTGAGTACCTCATCATCATCATTGATGTCATCAAGGATGTCTGGCAAATATTTTAATATCTCATTTTTCCAAGTTTCCCAATCCTTCAAATCTATTTCTTCAAATAAATCTGGCATGGCCATGCATAGTGGCTAGTTGAAGTCACTCAATTCCCATGTCAAGATATTCTGGAAGTTTTCATGTGTATTCATGAGGCTCTGACATTCTTGGACCAAAGCATTATTATCTCCATATTTTTCCTTGATATGGGATTCCATTTCCTTCATCCTATCAAGCAGTCTTCCATGCTCCACGAAGGCCTTGTATGTTCCACTGTGAGCACACTAGACACCATCTACATGTTGGCACATATATTTGAATTTCATACAAATTATCCTTGATGCTACTTCAAAAGTAGTAGCCTTCAATTTTCTTTTTAGTTCTTCATGTTCCTTTTGAGCCTTTTCAAATTTATGCTTCCATTGAGCAGTCTCAGACATGGCCTCTAACACTTTTCTTTCATGTTCAATTAAAGGAGAGTAAAGCCTTGGAGAAGCAGACAACCTATCTTTGTAGTTGGTTAATTCTTGTTTCAACCTATCATTTTCCTCTATCGGCCATTGGTTATATTTTACTAGCTTTTGGATCTGGGCTTTGGTGAATTTGGCTGCATTCACATTCAAGTCAGTAGTCTCCAAGGGATCTGTCTCCCCTACTCTTTGCACCAGGAGATGTCCAAAAATCTGATCATGGTCAATGAGAGAAGGCTTCTTGCCTGGGGGGTAAAGAGCCCAAATTTGCAAAGTGGTATTATCGGGATTATACCCTGACCCTGTATAGACCCTGTCACCTGCTTCATCCATTATTTGCAAAGTTTTATTCTTTCTCTTCAAAAATTTGTCAAACGCAATGGTTGAACTAATATCCCACCCAGGAAGGAGCATAACTCCAACTTCTTGCAATAATGCTCTTCCTCTCTCAACAGTCATGTTTCTAATTTCCCTATCAACTTCATCTTGCAACTCTTTCAAGGCATAAGCCTCTTTCTCAGGGTCAATGTCCTTTAACCTTTCTCTTATTAGTCTTCCTTTATACTCATATATAAAGGACTTAAATTCAGGGGTCTGCACAAAAGTATCATCTACAACAAATTCCTGACTTGTACGATGCCTCACATCATTTGATAGCTCATCAGAGGCTTCAAAGGTGCTCACACTTCTTTCCAATGGCATCTCATATTTGGGTATAATAGGAGTATTAAACTGTGAGACTTCTTCTTCCTCCTCAGTGTTATCTTCTTCCATGGATGGGGAACCAACAGAAAAGCTCACTTCAGGAGTAGGCTGAGGTGATAAGTGATCCAATGGTGTGATATTTTCTACTTGCCTCCTATGACCAATGCCCCTTCCTCTTTCAAATGCCACAAGTGGCACATCTCTTATCAGTTCTTCTTCATGGAGGATTAACTGTTCAATTCTTTCTATGGGATCTTGTACCTCAGGGAAAGCCCCTACATAGCCTGGGTTATTATTCACCTTCCAAGCCTCAGCCATCATAACCATACTATAGGCATTCATTCTCATCATAATTTTTTTTTCTTCACAATTTCTGATGACATCTTCTAAAAGGAAACTATGCTCATACCCTTTCAATTTCTGAAAATTTTTGACATCACAAATGAAGTGTTCAGGATCAAACTTTTCCCTTTTGTTTCCAACCGGCAAGCCATAATAATCCAGATTACCACTAACCAAGTCATAGCCTGAATCAAAGATAATAGTGAAATCACCAAAGCATAAAGTGGAAGCCATGAAAGTCTGCCTCCCATAGCTCTTTAAATGCATGAAAGCTGAAAATGACAATTGCCTTATGATCTCTAAATAAGCAACTCTGTCTGGCACAGTCTTAGGCAACAAATAAGGTGCAGATTCAAATCCATAAACCCTGAAAATAGTACAATCCCCAAACATGTACCAGTCCCCCCAATTGTGATTTATCCCTGCTTCATGACCCATATCTTTTGGTCGGAGAAATCTTAAGATCTCTGGGGAGACGTTGTAGTGACATTTGTGGCCTAGCAACTTGTATAGTGGTTTGACAAAATATTCCTCAAAATATAGGTAGTGGGACCTCCCACACCTGTTGTCCCACATAGATGTCCACATTTGTATAGGCCTTGAATTTCCATCATTATCTAAGTCTTTTATTCTTAATTCCTCACCCCATATCCCCATCACTTGCCCTTTGTAGAATATCATGTGCATGAAAAGAGAATAGTGCTTGAAATTAATGGCTTCACTGTCATTCTTGATGATATTGAGGGTATTATTGATGGCCTCCAATAAATACTCTGTATAATCATAGGGTCGGGCATTATGGCTCTAGATGTCTATGGCTAAAACCATGGGAGCAATTGTCATGTTCTCAGGAACATCAATTCCCAGTACTTCACCAACTGAGTAATAAGTGTATTGAAAGTATTCTTCAAACAAAGCCATAGAGAATGGGGGCTTATCTTCACTAGAGAACCTCATAGTTTGGTTACCCGCACCTTTAACCCTATGTAGAGGAAATTTCCACCTCTTGTAACTTGTGTCCATGGTGCGGTATTCCTCCAACAAGTCTCTGATTCATAATTTTGTTTTCAGGGAAGTGTCTAGCTGAAAAATCATGGAAATATAATTTGGCTTTATGACCATGAACTGTGACCCATCAGGCAAATGAATTGCTCTCGTCTTTGGATTGTAGTTCTTTGCCAACACCTTGATTAACTCTACATTCACAAAGATGTTGGGTACTACAAGTTTACCCAAATTCAAACTCCACGGGTTTGACAATGGGCTATAATGAAATTTCTTCCTATAATGATAAATAAAAAGGTCGTAACCCCTACATAGAGTCCATACATCTCCCAGATTTTTTTGTTTTTCTTGTAATGTCACACACGATGGGTTAAGTTGTGCTATTCTTCTAGATTTTGGCCCAGACCTAGGACACTGATCGATCGAGTCTCGATTCAATTGTCGAGCTTCAGTTTTCTATCTTTCTGCTTTCTATTTGCCTGGGGTTTTTTCCATCTCAACCCTACTCATGCAATGCTTTCATCTACTTACTGAGAAAATACTTTGAGCTGAGTCTAGACCACTTACTTGGATAAATGCTACAAATTTCCAGCTGTATACCACCATCCAACTTGGTTCCCCAAATCCTTCAATTACAATTCACAGTGATTTCAACTTCTTTGAGGTCGTATTTATCAAATTTCAGGACACTTCATCTAGCCTTGGTTCATAAATGGCGCTCGTGCCACCTTTATGATCAAGTTCTTCATTAATAGCAGTAGTCTCATCGATATTTTCATTACTCACATCAATCAGACTAATCATCATTTCATAACTGTCAAAGAGACTTTTAATTAAAATGCACGTTGTTTCTTCGATATGTTGGTATGGCAGTGTTTTTCCCTTCCCTTCTGTTGTTTACTACACTACCGCCTTGCTCAAGGCTTCTTGTTGTGGGGTTGCAGGGTATACCGCTCTACCACATATGTTGCTAACCTTCCCGGCGGTATAGCGATGTATGCTTTTGATCATTACTTGAAGAGTGTCGATGAGACAATCTTATTTGTCTTACCGATATCTCAATGTCTCTTCGACATTAGATCTTATGTTCCTCCAATGTTGGTTGCCAGTGTCGATGAGACAAGTTAATGTCTCTTGTCGATATGCCACTGTCTCATCGACAATTACTTCCTTATATCCAAGAGTTGTGTTTCGTCGAGCACTTGTAGATATACCTTCTCAATGTGACAAGTGATTCTATCCTCGATATCCCCGTATCTTGTTGGCATTTCACTGTTTTACATCATCGATGAGACATATAAATAAGTCTCTTTGACATAGGGGTGTCTCATCTACATTTCTGATTTGTGCTTTGTGCTAATGTCGGGGAGACTTTGGAGGGACTCTTATCGACATGGTGTTGTCTTGGCGATATGCTATGAGCAATCATAGGAGTATTCAAAGGAGGAATACACTTTGATGTTGTGATCAAGGGTTTTATTTGGAAGCTCACTTGAGGGATTTTATTAAATTTAAGTTATTATGACAGGAATTCTATGCATATGGTGGATGTAAGAGATGAGTGAAAATGGAAGTATGCAAAAATAATTAGGATGGAATTTTGGCTACAACACAATCCATGTTTAAAAAAGGATGATTCTTATGGCCTAAACTTTGAAATGCTTCAGTAATATTACTTGTGTCGATACAAATTACCTATTGCAATATCCTTAAATTGTTCAATCTTTGGTATGAATTGTTGGCCGAAAAAATTAGGATTACTTGAATGCTTCTTCCATTCATTTTGTATCAACCTATGTTTGTGAAGACACAAAAGTTAATAGCTCAATCAGGTAGAGATTTTGTTATTTTCAAATGAAGAGTAAGGTACATTTTTATTTTTGCTACATTACATTCATGTGCATAAATTTTTTTCAGAAGATTACATTACTAGATTGCACTTATGCAGATGCATATAATATAGGAAAGATTACACAATCCTTTCAAAAATGTAGTCTTTATTGATAATGTAAATGTATGTTGTTCCACACAAGCTGTGGAACTAACTATTTGAATGCATATAATAAAAAAACTATACATTTATAGATACAAAAGAGAAAAATGCACATAAAGAGAAATGACGAATCCCGATTGCTTTTTTCTGCATCATCTTCAGTCTTCCTGCTTGTCTAAACCTCCAATTTGATGCCTTCCTTGCTACTCCTAGGTTGCCTGAATTTGAGTGTTCAGAGTGTTGTTAGAGTAATGAAGGATCACAAGTCAAAATATGTGCATACATCTACAAACATATAATTTGATCATCATGTGCATTCAAATAACTTGCATACCATAGATGTCCAGGAAAACAAGAAAGTTATCAAACATATCTATCATATGCTCAATTTTATCTAACATGTTTTCTCATTTTGTAGGTATAGATAAAATTAGGTTGTTGTTTTGTTTATCTGGTTATAGCATGTGGGGTGAAATGTGGCTCCCACAAGGGCTAAGCCCAGCCTTATGCCCTATTGTTTCATTTGAGAAGGATAATCACAAGTAAACCATCCATGAAACATTAAAGATAAATCTTTGCAAGGATAGTGGAGTATGTTGGTAAGGGGTAATCTCCTTATTGATAAAGATTTATCCTTATTAATAAGAAAATTCCACTATCAACATAGCCATGATTCTTACAAAACTGATCATCAAGGATTCCAAGATAGTTTTCATTAACAATCTGGTTAAAAGTAAGCAGACCCAAGCATCATAACAGTCACAATAATTGAACATGAGGGGAAATCATGTAGATTAAAATCTTACACAATAGTCATCACTTGTAAAGACATAGACAACATGTTTCCACATAACAAATTAAATCGAATGCATGAAAGGTACAATGATGAAGTCTATAATAGTGAATGTTGCTTAAGAGGGATTGAAGGACAACATTTTGTATCAAGGAGAACAAGGTAACCTCAAACTCTATTGTGCCTAAGTATGATAGTACCTGAGCTTCTGGTGTTTCTAGATGGAACCATAGCAAAAAAGTGTAGTCTCCATCTGAAGGAACCATCTTTGAAGCTCTTCCCTGAAATGAGGGTTGAAAACATCTGAAGAAAAGAAATACCATAATTCTAAAGTAACAATTTTTATCAAGACAAATGTCAGAAAGTATAATTAAAAAGAAAAATCCTTACAATTGGACCTCAACTTGGACCAAACAGATTTGTGATTTTATCTTTAGAATGTAGGAGCTTTATCTATCAAAGCTTCACAACCTGAAATTGGATCTCAAATTGGACCAATAAAATTTAATATTTTATCTTTAGAATGTACAAACTTTCTCTATTGGATATTAAAGATGTAAGGTTGGATCAGAAACTAGATAACCAGATTTATGATTTTATCTTTAGAATGTAGGACCTTCCTTTGTCAGATATTTGGAAATTCCTACACACAAGTTCTGCTTCAGAGCAAAAACACCCGGAAGTGTTTCACACTGACTCAAGGTACAATCCAACTTGGTTATGACACTGATAGCAATCCACTTTGTCCTGAACCGTCCATACCCGAACGTTGCATCACAATCTATTCTTCTTGCACATAAAAATGCCACATATTAACCCCTTCTAAATAAAACTCAAAATACCATGAAACAATGAGTCCCCTATATTAGTAAGTAAGTAGGCAGTCTATAGGGCATAGTTTGATTTTATACAAGGATGCTCATGAAAGGAATCTTCAAGTGATAGTGAGTGAGTTGTTTGAGATTGCAGTTGATGGTGCAATATCCAGTCTTAAAGGAAGTTAACAAAGCAGTAAATGTGCAAGAAAATCAAATTGTACACAACAAACAATTCACAACATTATCCTGCATAATGCCTTAAGTTTGAAGACAAAAATCTCATTGTATCTTGATGAAAGTAGTGACCTTAATGGTCAATCACTGGAAACCGTGATTTTAAAACATGCTATTGTGCTTATGGAGGTGAGATTTTAAGTAAGGCGGTGAGTGGTGGTTTGGAACAATGGTAGGTATGAAGGACTTGCTTTATATGCATACTATGCAGCCTAGCTTAAGACAACGTTCTTAGAAGAGATTGAAGGTGGATTATGGAACTCAAGGGTTACCATGATAAAGATTAAAGCAAAGACTAAGATCTATTTAAAATCCACTATCATGAAGATATTAAAGATGTCAAATGCAAAACCCTAGCAGCTGGAGTAATGAACACAGTGTGAAAGATGACAGTGTGCTAGGGAAGATTTAGGAGATCTCCACATTATCTAATCACAAGAAAATACATCATTTATTTATTTTTTTAAATTAAAATAAATTATTGTAAACCCTATATAGGACACATCGATACTTCAAAAGCATCTGATTTATTTTTTTAAATTAAAAGAAGTCATTCTAAACCCTGTATAGGATACATTGATACTTCAAAAGCATCTGAAGGAATTTGAGATTATGCAAACATATGTCAATTAAATACCTGGATTACAAACAGTAGCATGAACATTGTAACCCTTGTTGATCAGAGGTAGAATATCAACAACAATGAATCCTATGCCTCCTATCATGCACGTATCCTTACCATTCTGTGTCATTCTTTACTGAAACACTTCTCCATTTTGGTGGGCTACTTCTGAAAATAAGGTTTCAAAAAAGGTTTTATTGTATGTTTATTAAAATGAAAACTCCATTTTGGCGGGCTATGCTTGAAAATAAGATTTTGATGAAATTTTTAGAGTATGTTTATTAGAGTTTTAGAGTATTTTGGCAGGCTATATTCTTGATTCCATAAATGATTTAATCAAATGGATTGTGAGTGATGTGATTTTCTACCACGATTACCTTACTACCGCCGTCTCTTATTATATCCTCTGCAGTATGGCGGTGTTTTTCCCTTCCCTTTTGTTGTTTACTACACTACCACCTTGCTCAAGGATTCTTACTGCGGGGTTGCGGTGTATATTGCTCTACCGCATATGTTGCTCACCTTCCCGGTGATATAGCGGTGTATGATTTTGATCATTACTTGAAGAGTGTCGATGAGACAATCTTCTTGGTCTTACCGATATCTCAATGTCTCATCGACATTAGATCTTATATTCCTCTGATGTTGGTTTTCGATGTCGATGAGACAAGTTAATATCTCTTATCGATATGCCACTGTCTCATCGATATTTTCCTTCGGTGGTATTTATTTATATATCGGTGTAACTCTGCCATGTCGGGGAGAATCGTGATTATCGTTGCAGTATGGCGGTGTTTTTCCCTTCTCTTCATCCGTTTACCGCACTACCGCCATGCTCAAGGCTTCTTGCAGTGGGGTTGCGGTGTATACCACTCTATCGCATATGTTGCTCACCCTACCGACAGTCTAGCGGTGTATGCTTTTGATCATTAATTGAAGAGTGTCGATGAGGAAATCATATTTGTCTTACTGATATCTCAATGTCTCATTGACATTACTTCATTATATCCAAGAGTTGTGTTTTGCCGAGCACTTGTAGATATACCTTGTCGATGTGACGTAAGTGATTCTCTCCTCGATATGCCCATATCTTGTTGACATTTCTCTATTTTACATCATCGATGACACATATAAATAAGTCTCTTTGACATACGGGTGTCTAAACCAACACTAAACCCGAAGCTAAACTCAAAGCTAAACTCGGGAGATAAAAGTGGTGCTAAAATTGGAGGCAAAGGTGACGCTAACGGTGGTGCCACACTCAAAGCCAATATCAGCGCTAAAGGCATTGATAATTTCAGTGTGAAGTAACACCTAAATTAGCACCAAATAGTCCTGATCATTGCAAATAAATGCCAAAAATAGTGCCATCCCGATAAATAGTGCCGACGTTTTCAAAATAATTGGCAAAAAATACATTAAAACATTGGGTGGAAGCAAAAAAATAGAGCAAAAGATGGAGCAAATCATAGGGATTTGTTGTAGTGCATGTTCAAAGTATCATTTTCAGAAAGATTCAAGTTTCAAGATCCTTGTCCAATTCAACCATCTCATGCAAGTTGCAGACCTCCTAAGATCTCCATTTATCAAGGTTTCAATCAAGTTTTTGTTGAGTGACAACATAGCTTTGTTCATTCTTCATTCCTTCTTTCATGTTTCATTTCCTTTCAAGGTTTGATTACCAAAATGGGGGTTGACCAAGGAAAGCTCCTATTCACCACAAAACAAAAAAAAATTTCTCTTGTATGTGTGATTGGAGATTTAGGTTGAGGAAGATTTGAAGACCTTTTGAAGTGCAAGATTGACAACATTGCAAAAGTTGTAAAATTATTGTCTTCTCACGGAAACTAAGATCTTGAAATCATTTCCGACATTCCGAATGTGAAACTTGGGAAAATTGGAAGATTCAAATCTACATTAGAGGCTCCTAAAAGCTATAGGAAAACCCTGGACTTGGACCCATTCGCCCATGGGCGAATGATTCCCATATCTACTTTAGAAAAGCACTTTTGGTGACTAGTACACATGTTTCTCCCCTTCTCTGATCTGCAATTTGATTTTTGGTTCTATCAGTATTGAGTTTAATATATATTTTTTCAATAGAAGGCATTAAGCCAACTTTATATATTATATAATAGTTACATCATAAAATAATTGTAATTTTATACAGGCTTGGAAAAAGGTTCCACCTGCATTTTCATCCTATCTAGATAACACTACAGTGATATCAAAATGTCAATATGTGCCTTAAAAATAGTTTGTCAAAATGTCAACACCATACATGGTATTTTAGTTGACATCGCTATTGGTATGAGAGTACTTTGGCATATACTATTAATTTTTACAAATATTTGCTTGTGTTATCAAAAAAACAAAAAAAACTTCACCAACTTGTAGATGTAGTTTTAAGAGTTCCTTATTGAAGAGATTTCATCATGCCCTTCTTTCTGCACAATTTGATTCAATGGAGTTGCTTGAGAAGTTGTTACATTCATTTCTGGAAGGTATGGTTGAAGAAGAGGCTTATCTAGCTACTCATTCTGATACACTAGAACTACTTGTGACTCTGTTGTTGCAACCACACCCTATAAGAGTGATTGATTCTGAGACTCATTTGGTGGTGCAAGTGGAGGCCTGATATGCACAACTTGATGGAAATGGTGTGCTATAAGAAAAGACACTACGTGATATTTGTTTTTGAATTTTCTTTCCATGTCAACACCCAACTCAAAATGATGTCAACATAACTCCCTGTAAATATAACTAGAGGAATTGAATTCAAATGGCATTTTCATGGCATTATATATATTAGTGTAATAAACTTTATGATGCAAATAATGCCTATGAAATATTGCACCAACATATTCTTCACCCTACCATAAATCATACTTCCGGATACTTTTGAGTAAAGCATTATTCTACAAAAACACATTTTGAATCACTGTATTCCTAATTTGCTGCATATCCTAAAGATTTGGATTTATATCCATGATGTTAAAAAAAAAGTAGATACCAAGTTCGATGGGAATATTATCCGCTGGGTTGTGGGATGAATATATCCTCCCCTATTATGGTTTTCATGCACTTCAACATTGATGAACATTCTACTTTGAAAACATGTGACAACTGCTCTTTTTCCAAACCCCTTAAAAATGTCGATTCCCATTGCAACAAAAGTAACAATACCCTATATTTTTTGGGAGTATATTCCATGAGGAGAAATTAAAAGATGAAAGAATGCTATTAATTCCAATGAAGATAGCTCAAACCAGTGAAACGTGAAGACCAAACTGACACACTGCTCTTGACAAAAAACACTGCCTAAAATAAGACTTGATCGAAGAGACCCTTACCCAATAACACTCACCTTCTGTTTACCCAGAATGCTATGAAGGCAAGTAAAAATTATTCAATATGAAATTAGATAACTTTATAGCTTACCCATAAGAATCATAACCAAAAATAGTCTAAGGTTTTCTCACGGGTCGTGGAAATGCAGCCTACGACTCAAACGTTCTGGAGAAAAACCAGAGCAATCGCCTTTGCCTACAACTTGAAATCTTTGCTTACAAGACCACCTTTCAAGAACACAGTTTGTAGATTGAATTAAAAACAAAAACACCCATATCCTTATTATATAGATGTGGATTCCATAAAAAAAATTCAATAATTAACATTTTCGCCTTGAAATACGTCACATGCTTAATTGTTTGATTTGAATTGTGCCTTTTACACATCTGAAAGTGCTAAATTTTCACTTGAACTTATCAATATAATGATGATATATACAAATTATACTTTCATACATATTTTTCTTGCAAAACATGACACTTGTTAGCTAAAAATAATGTACCCACCCTTACGACATATCTCTTGTATTCTGCTTGATATCAGTTATGATATTATTCACTCATATAACCGCTCATGTGTGAACAATTTCCTCTCTAGCATGGTACTGATAAAATCGATCACACATATCTCTTTTTTGCATTGAAGTGGATATGAATACATTTGTTGATGTTTAAAGCATGTTTAAACTGCATCCTTATTTATGCGAAGATATGTGTTTTGATTCATAGTACCCTTCTACTACCTCAACATAAGGTAAATATAAATTTTTATTAGACTGTGACCAATAGAATGAGCCATGTAATTGTAGGAATTTTGGTGTCGGCATATTACAACCTAGCTACATCATTTCATTTACATTGGTTCAACTATTGTACATGTGTTGAGTTGTCTTGCACCACATCATCACACATGAAATTTTTTATTTTCTAAATCCACATGACCCTTCCTTGTCATTGGGTTGACATTGATGCAAAGTATTGAATATTCCTCTTGCCTTTGTATTCTTTGATTAGGAACAACCCTACCATATCAACAAATTGATATCTTCCCCCATTGCACTTTGACAACTAACCGATTCTTTCTTTATTCATAATATCTTTTAGAGCTCTTGCATTATATTATTAGAATTATTGTCATAGATTATCACATCATGAGTTTGATCATATCCAATTTTAGCTAATTTATCTGCCAACTAATTCTCTTCCCTGTATGTATGTTTTGTTTATGAAAAAATGAGCTTATTAATTATCTTCCATACTTGTTCCAACACATATCTGATCTTCCAGCAAAACACCTTTCTCTCTTTACATGCATTAATAATGATTAAAGAACCTCCTTCAATCTCCAAAGTGGTGATTTTTAGAGCCCTTGCCAAATGCAGTCCATGCAATAAGGCTTGCGATTCAACAACGTTATTGGTTCCTTTTGGGAGTTTTATTGATTTTTCTGAAATGATAGATCCTTTATGATCCTTTATTACCACCCCTGTCCTTGATATTCTTGGATTTCCACGTGATGCACCATCAAAATTTAGCTTGTAATAATATTTTGAAGGTAGTAACTAGGGTATTTTGCTTATGTCTAACTTTTGTTTTGTATTTTGATGCAAACTTCCTTTGAAAGGGAGTACAATATTGGTCCATTTCTGCATTAATCTTGAGTCCCAATCTGTGAATAATGAGCCAATGTATTTTACCTTCTGAACATATGCATTTTTTATTTTTGTTATTGAAGATTTCATCTTCTCTAATACTTGATCCACCTTCATTTTTTCATTCTTGAAAATCCTTATGTTTCTTTCTCACCAAATGCTCCACAAAACTACTGAAGGGACCACTCTCCAAATGCATGCAAACAATGATGATATATACAATATTGGCAATGGTGATACCAATTAAATTTGTTTTTAATGGATGAATAAATGGTTTACCTCCTCCATCTCATCTTCACACAATACACATTTGAATTGGGCTACTATCCCAAGTTTGGAAACCCTATCACTTGTCAAATTTTTCCTTTTGATAGCCAACCATGAAAAACACCCAGCCTTTGGTAGCACTGTTGAATCCTAGCAGAAGGATAAGGCTCTTTGTGGCTTAGTATTTTCCTCTTTACTCATTACTTCCTTGTATCCCATCTTGAATGTGTAG